>OY728156.1:2050029562-2050099562 GCA_963277665.1 Viscum album | reverse complement strand
TGATTGTTATCACAGAAAGGTAATATTTACATCACTAGAGGGTGTAATACATATTTACAAAGGAGAATAATATTTCCATGCGACTCAAGATGAACCTAAGCATCATGGGCTGAGCAAAGTGACAACCCAAATTTCTAGTCTCTTCTTGGATAATCAAGGGATGTGATCTACTGATTTCTATCCTACAGTGGATTGTTTCAGGTATGTATTCCTCAATGAATTTTCTGGACTATCTCCAGTGATGGAGGTATAATTCTCCATTGATATAGTGTATGGAGTGATACTAATGTCCATTCCTCCTTACAATATGGCACACACAGAGATTATAGAGCTTAAGAAGTAGTTGTAATAATTTTAAAACTAAGGGTTTTATCTGACCTAGTACCCCTCCATGGGGTTCACTAGTCCTTTTTTCTAAGAAGTAAGATAGTACCCTCCATATTTTCATGGATTACTGATGGATGAACCAACTCATAGTGAATAATTAGTATCCACTACCTCGTATAGATGACCAATTTGATCGGATCTGAGGAGTGAGGGTGTTTTCAATGATTGATTTGAAGTCGAGCTACCATCAAGTGCATGTTAGGACTTCAATGATACCTCATACAATTTTCCAAATTAGGTATGGTCTTTATGAGTATCTGGTAATGCAGTTCAGTCTCTTGAACGCACCAGCTATTTTCATGGTCCATGTGAATTAGGATTTTCACCCTTATTTGGATTCATTAATGTTAGTCTTTATGGATGAAGTATTAGTGAATTTTCACACTTGACATGACCATGACCAACATCTTGAGATCATTCTGAATAAAATAAGAGAGCACTATATTTACATAAATCTCACTAAATGACACTTTTGTATCAAAAAATTACACTTCCTTGGACTGATCATCTCATAGTCAGGAGTATCAGTAGACCTGGATAAGGTGAGAGCTATATTTTCCTTAGAGAATCCCAAGAATGTATTTGTTATGAAAAGTTTCTTGGGGTAGAATGAGTATTATAGATTCTTCATCCAAGACTTCTCATGCCTACAAGCACCTCTTATGGGTTTGACTAAGAAGGGTATGGAGTTTGTATGGTTAGAAGCTTGCGAGGAATCCTTTTAGGAATTGAATGGTAGGTTGAATTTAGCACTGATCCTGATTATTCCAGATCTAGGAAGAAGATATATAGTTTATTGTGATGCATCCAACATCAAGATAAGAGTAGTTCTTATGTAGGATGAGAGATCCATAACATAAGAGTCTTGTCAGTTGAGGGATCATGAGAAAAACTACCCAATACATGACCTTGAGTTGACAACAGTAGTGCATACATTACTCTATTGGAGGCATTATTTTCTTGTAGATCATTTATTGGTGAATACAAACCACAAAAGCCTCATGTATATCTTTACATAGTGTAATATAAATCTTAGGTAGAACAGGTAGGTTGAATGCTTGCACTCCTTCGATTTTGATAATGCCTATACACCTAGTAAAGGTAATGTGAAAACTGATGCTCTAAGATAGAAGACTCATACATAAGAAATTTAGGTGGCTGGTGGTGATTGGTATCTTATGGACTTGTTTTGATAGATGCATGTTGAGGTTCAGTAGAATCATGGGAAGACATTTCTCACAGCTTTAGTAATGACCTCTACCCTTATAGAATGGGTAAAGATGAGGAAATTTTTTGATTCTGGGGACTTAGTCCTAAGGGAGAGTGTTTTAGATGAGAATTTATTACCTGGTTAGACCATGGATGAGAATGAGACCTTACCCACACATGGGAATGTCTAAGTTCTGGCACGCATCTAAGAAGATTTTATATAGGAATCTCATGCCTTGGTATGGGTAGTGAATACTGACATCACCAAGTTGTATCAAGACTTACGTCTCTAATTTTGGTGTCCTGGTATGAAATAGGATATAGTCATATTTGTTACTCAGTGTTCCACCTATCAATAGGTAAAGTCATAACATCAATGAATGGTGGGACTTTTACAGCTATTGTCCATTCCCAAGTGGGAGTGGGATGATGCCACCATGAATTTTTTGATATACTTTCCTAGATAATCTCAAGGAAATGATACAGTGTGGGTCATCATTGATCAGTTGATGAAGGTCACCCACTTCATGACTATTTAGGAGACCTTATCAGTAGACTATATAGGGAGGCTATATATCAGGGAGATCATAATTCTTCATAGAGATCTAGATTCTATCGTATCTGACAAGGACACCCCTTTCATGTTGTGGTTTTGGCATGGATTGAAAAAGGCCTTGGGTGTGTAGGTTCTTATGAGCACGACCTATCACACTCAGACTGATGGTCATACAAATCATATGATTCAAGTGTTATAGGAAACGATCCTTGCATGTGTCCTTGAATTTAGGGGTTCTTGGGAGAAGGAAATACCCCTAGATTAGTTCTCTTACAATAATATCTTTTAGGCTACCATCCAAATGGTTCCTTATAAGGCCTTGTATGGTATTCCCTTCTGTTTACCTATATACTGGTTAGAGTAAAGGGAAGAAACATTGATTGGACCATGTCTCATTTATAATACTTTAGATTAGGTTTTTATAATCAGGAATCACATTATGGTAGCTCAGTCTAGGCATTAGTCATATGCCAACTACCATCAATGACTACTTGAGTTTGAGGTTAGGAATCAGATTTTATTGCGCATTTTACCCATGATGGACCAACTATGGATCAAGTGGTAAGATAATATCACTCCTAGATTCATCACACATTTTGATATCCTAAAGATAATCAGACTAGTGGCTTATAAGATATCACTTCCTTAGAGTTACCAGTCTTTGCCTGATGTTTTTCACATGTCTTAGCTTCATCAGTATTATCCAAAATCCTTGCATATTTTATAGACTGAGGAGGTTGAGTTAGACATGGATGCTTATTTTGAGGATTAACCAATGAATATTGTATATTATAGCATGAAGGATCTATGAGGTAGGTCAGTTCCTTTAGTGTGGAACTATTACAACACGACCGAGTATATGATGATATTTGGGAGCGAGAGGCTGACGTACATGCCTAGTGGATAGATCTTTTCTCAGAAGATCCCTTACTCCCCTTAGAAGGTAAACTCAGGGACAAGTTTCTTTAAGGAGGGGAGGTTGAAATGGTACAACTTTTTATCAAGGTAAAAATTGTTTGTTTTCCAGTTTAAATTACTTTTTTATCCTAGTAAATGTTCCCCATGGCCTACGGAAGGTACCATGAGTATCTGATACTCGTTCAGAGCCTGGAGGTCTGAGTTATGGAGGAAAAAGGCTAGGATCACGATTTTTATAAACCATGTTCCTGATCCCTCATTGTTTGTCCAAACTGTGTAGGGTTCTCTATATGGTTTCAAAGGGGTGTATAATTATACTAAATTGTGCAACCTAGGTTGTATGGCCATGCAACTTTTCTCAAACAAGTGACAGAGGTCACCCGCATGGGCTGTGTATGGTTTGGAAAATCATGGGCCTAGCCCACACCCTTATTGTCACTTAGGCAGTAAGCTTTCAATATTAGAGCACAGTTTGTCCAAATCATGTGGGATAGTCATACAAATGGGTTGCTTTGGGTAGTTCCAATTACATGGTTGGTGCACAGTTTGGAAAACTGTGCTACCAAACCGTGCACCTATTTAATTTTGGGAGAAATAATTATTTTACCTCCTTTCTATTTATCCTTTAACCTATATTTTTCCCTCACTTATCACATATAGAAGTCACTACCATGTGTAATATCTCCTCCATTCCTAAGCTAGGCTTCGAAGAAACTCTCTTGTTTGAGCTCAGAATCGACCACCATTCATCTCGTTGGATTCCTTTTGGCAAGAGCTTTGATCCTCTCCCTTATTTTATTAGTTTCTCTCACCTTCTACTGTACTATTTTAATGGATGATAATATGACCTATTTTCAGAGAATTTTTCAATTTTGATGATTTCTTCTATTCTAGTTTGATTCAAAGTCTGAAAATGGACGAGGGTTCATCTACCAACCTTAGGTAGGTAGTCTAGTAAATTTCCCTAAAATCTTAGGTGTTTTTATATCAATCACTATTGTGCCACATGCTAAACTCTTCCGCGTGATGTCTAAAAGTGTGTTTTACTTTTTAAATTAATTGAACTATGTTAAGATACTCCTGTAGCCCTATGTTAAACTATTAGAGTATGTCTATCTCGTTGGTTTCCACCCCTTTGGGCATGTTTAATTAAATACCATCCTTGATATAAATGTTTATTTGACCAAACCACCTCCTAAGTGGTTTGTATTGACTTTAAATTAGATTTTCCTTGATTTCTAAATTAAATGATTTAATTTAATTAAATGAAAGTTGGTGAAAAGACCACATCATTTGTTATAAATAGATAATGAATTATATAACTCATGGAACCCATGGTTAGATTGGGTTAAACGAATGTAAATGCTTAAAAGGTGATGACCTATGTTTATTATAATCAAACCATTGATATTGGTTAATGGAAAATGGTTAAGGGACTTGTTGAGCATGACATTTAATGCTCCCATACATTGGGTGTTAGACATGGAATCTCACACCGTTTATTATAATTTTATAATTATTTAAATATAAATATATTTATTTATAATCTTATAAATACTTTTTTTAAAACATTATATATATATTTGAATTATTAGAAAATATATATTAATATATCATATTTATAATAATTATAAAAATGCATTTTTTATTAATTAATATAAGTAAACATTATTTTTGAATATAAATATAATAATTTTATATATATTAATAATATTTTTTATTAAAATATTTTATCATCACTAGGAATAGCATTGATAAATATTACCTTTATCAGTACCAAATAAAGGGATAATAATTAATAAACCTTTATCAGTGCTTTTTCCAGTGCTGATAAATGTTACCTTTATTAGTGCTTTTAGCTAGCATTGATAAAGGTGAGGCTTTTATCAATGCTTTCTGATTAGCATTGATAAAATTTAGTGTTTCCCCTGCCCCGATTTGTGGTAGTTTTTGGGCATGATGACTCACCCCACTATCTCGAGCGACGAGCATGAAATCTCACATTCTCATGAGATTTAGGGATATTACCCTTATTGGAGCCTATAATTTGTTTTACTATGATTGGATGCTTGAGTTATGCTCTGAGACTTTCTAGCACCCAGTATCTATATATATTCCTGTATATGTCCTTCCATATATAGTGTATATACATATATACATATTATGTATAGTTACTTATCATTCTATATACTGGGTAAACTAAGATCAGAGTTATTTCGGCCTATGCCGAAGCAGGAAGTGTCGGCCAGGGGTCCTCTAGGAACCTAAGTTGACTAGTTTATGACTTTCAAAATTGTTTATTATTTGTTATAATTGTGCACTAATATATTATACACATTGAATGGATTATTCTAGACACCATTGGTGGTGGTCTACTGAGTTTATATCACACCCTATTGAGGCCGATAGTTGGTACCCAGAAAGACCTTATGGATGTAGATATGGAAAAAAGAAAATTTCTGGTCATGGATGCTCAACTTGATTTTCTTATAGCATGGGATCATTGAAGTAGAGGACCAAACATATGATCATGATGATAGTAGAGATATATTTTGGTCTTTTTTACTTTTGTATAGCATTTTGTATATGCATGTGCTCTGTATCCCTTTTATCCCCCATTTTGTACATCAACATGACATGACATCATTTTGTATATGAATAAACTTATGGATTGATTATTAGTACTATTTCTTTGATGTTTATCTTTTGTTGTTGATTATTTTAATCATTTCCAGTGTGTGGTCAGTTATTTTATGATGTTTTTTGTGTTTATTTATTGTTACCACTATGCTATTATGATAATAGAGGTTATAGTTCCCCTACCATACCACCATAGAACCTCACTACTATTTGGAAGCCTCCAGCGTACAAGGAGGAACACTTTAGTCTATATGACCCATCATTTTGGGGAACTATTTAGTGGCTCCTGGTTCAAGATGTTACAAAATTAATTTAGGATTATTATTTATTCTATTTTTTCAACAAATCATGACATATATATGCACATGCTTGATTCAAGAGAAAGAGATTTTCTTATTCTAAATATCTTACTTTACAAAATAGTGTCAGTATTTTCATGATCTCAGAAAATAATTTTTATATGTTTTTTGTGTGTGTTCATTCTAAGAATTTAGTTCAACATTTTATTCTTAGAATAACAACACTTGTTGTTTTATAGATCTATGATATATATGCTATAGTTTTTTTGTCCTGTTGTTGTGAAAAGGTGGATTTATAAAATGATACTTTATCTGGATACTTTATATGGATATTCAAAGTTTATTTTTGAGGATGACACTTTAGTTATATACATATTTATTTGAAGATATATTCATCCACACGCTATGATATTCACATCGAAATGATACAATAGAGAATTTATCCAACTAAATTCAATATTTTCTTTGTCTCTAAACACTTGATTGTTAATTGTGTTTAGGAATAGTGTTATTATTATATAAAGGCCTTGTAAAATCTATTGTAACAAGTTAAAGTTGTTTTCACTTAGCTGTAGAGATCCCTTGGAAAATGATCTGCCAGTGGAAATCGCCAAGCATGTGGAGAGAGTTTTATTGGAGTGAACTAGAGGATATTTGTGCCCCAAACTACTATAAAATTTTTCGTGCACTTTTTGTTTTTAAATGCATACTATATTTAAATAAAAGAGGGAGGATTATATTTGAAAGTTCAAGAGGGATTGTTTTTAAAATTTTCAAGTTTTTTAAAAGGACACAATCCATCACCCCTCTCTTGTATTCATCTTTATTTCAGGAAAAAAAATATGTATCCGAGCTTGAACTATATTAAAGATTTTCTTTGTCTCTAACAATCTTGCATTAAAGATTTATATGAGGAGTGATGTTAATGGATGGTCTTAAATAATGGATGTCTATGATCATATATTTTTATTTAATGGTGAAAATTAGGGATGTTGGAAAGCTCACATGATTATATACTTTATTTTTTTTGGATTGAATGTTTATCTGAAAGATTCTAAGCCTTATTAAATCTATAAAGATGAACTAAAGAAATGGGATGTCATTAAAGAAGCATAGTTTGATCTAAATTCAAGATCCATGAATGCAATTATTTGTGGACTTGGACTAGATGAGTTTAATTATATATCTCAGTGCTTTAATACCTTTTAAATGTGGCAAAAAATCACTATTTCATATGAATTAATTGATGATGTGAGATAATTATGATACAATAATTCCAAGTTGAAATTTTATAGCTTTTGAATGTATAAAGGTTAAAGTATCACTCAAATAAATGGAAGACTAACTAATATATTTAATGGTGTTTTTTCTCTTTGAACACTTGAACCTTAACCCGATCAAGATTTAATAGTTCTCATGGTTTTTCCCTCTTAATGGAATGTAATTTAATCTATAATTAGATAGTCAATTATGATTAAAAATACAAATATGAAAGAGTTTATTGGTAATTTAATGATGTATGAAGATGAGATGCAATCAGAAGTTGAGGATCATAAAGTTATAATGAATAAAAATGCTACTCTCAAGGTTTATATTCTTAAAGGAGAAAATAAGTCAAAGGATGATGTTATATTCTATGATGATGAGTTAAGTTATTAAAATTTGGGAGAGGAGTTTGATCAATTGGCTAGAAGATTAAATAAGATTTATAAGAGAAATAAATCATGTAAGAAACCATTCAATGACTATAATAAAAGCAATCATGTATTGAAGGAAATTAGATTTTATGAACGAAAATTATTGGGAAATATCAAACCTGATTGTACATAGATCAAGGAAAGAATAAAAATAAAAAATAGGGAGAAGAAGCTTCAGATATGGATAATTATCTATGAAAAAGTAATAAATACATGAAGGATTCTTAGAGTGTGTCTATATATTCAATTAACCCCTCCCATTATGAATCTAAATTATAACAATCAAATCAAAAAATAAACATGTGCTTTATGGCTTAGATAGATGAGTTTCAATCTTATCATTCCATTATTTCTGATTTTGAACTTGAAAATGCATGTATGATAAATTAATTGGATATTGTTCTATACTGGAAGAGAAATATGAAACATTTAAGAAAAAACATGAATCTATAATTTTTTTTCATAATGCCATATTAAGTGAAAATAATACCATGTCAAAACAACTTTTAAAATTGAAATAAAAACCAAAAAAACCAACTTCAAGCTATATTGAGCATGATAGTAAAATTAAAAATTTTCTTGATCAAGTAGAATCCTTAAAAAAACATTCTAGTATGTTTACCACAAGGTAGGATTATTTAAATCAAATCCTTAGAAATAATAAACCTAATAAGGAAAAATATTGAATTGATAGCAATAGAGAGAAACCTAAACTATATAGAAATTAATTTTTTATAAGCTCAAAGAATCATAACATGTCTAAAGTTGCCTATTTTTATTATGGTATTAAAGGTAACTATGCTAATTATCATAGATTAAATAATCCCAAAAACAGTAGTGTTAAGAAATCATATATTTCTAGAGAATTATCTAGAGTTTATTCTGGACTTTATGGTAGATTTAAACTGACCTGGTTGTCTAGATCCTTTCTTGTTGTGGTACTATATGACCCAAAAGTATTTTGGTACTAAAAAAAGTTCACTACTGAAAAAATGTCTATACCAACAGTTTAAAAATATTGGAATATCCCCTAAAACCATTGGTATACCCTATACAAATGATTTCATGGACTGTTGGGTGATTTTTTGTTGGTATAGACCTATACTGATGGGTTGACCAAACCAGTGGTATATAACACCTGTAAAAATGGTTCACAAACCATTGGTATATAACACTTATACCAGTGGTTCAAAAACCATTGGTACAGTAAATTTAAATGGAAATACCCATACCAACAGTTTAGTCAAACCATTGGTATAATCAAACTATTGAATTTTATTTTCAACATTGGGTATTGATCCCACAATGTTCCACTTATATTCCAAGCACTTTACCACTATCCTACAACATGTTTTATGTTCTTATGTATATATATATATATTTATATTAAATCATTTACTATTTTTATTATTAATATGCATAAATAATGACACCACCTATACCAAAAGTTTGGTCAAATCATTGGTATAGGTTTCCAGAATCACACTTATACCAATGGTTTGACCAAAACTGTTGGTATATGTGTCCAAAATCAATACCTATACAAATGGTTTGGTCAAATTGTTGGTATAGGTGTCTATAATCACACCTATACCAATGGTTTGATCAAAAACATTGGTACATGTGTCCAAAATCAATATCTATACCAATTTTTTGGTGAAACCATTGGTATAGGTGTCTAAAAACAATACCTATACCAACAGTTTTGGAAAAACATTGGTATAGGTGTTTAGAATCAAGACCTATACCAATAGTTTGGTAAAACCATTGGTATAGGTGTCCAAAAACAATATCTATACCAATGGTTTGGGAAAACCATTGGTATAGGTGTCCAGAATCAATACCTATACCAACGGTTTGGTCAAACCATTGGTATAGGTGCCATATACCAAACCTATACCAATGGTTTTCCCAAAACATTGGTATAACCATTTGTATATAACTGTTAGTATAACTTATATTTTCAGTAGTGATTTTTGTTTGATATTTTTGTATATGAAAACCCATAGAGACAGAAATTCTATATGGTATATGGATAGTGGCTATTTGAGAAACATGAGTGGATTTTTATAAAATTTTCATTCACTATATAAATTTAATGGAGGTTTGGTTACCTTTAGTGATAATTCTAAAGGAAAGATCATTGGGGTTAGGTCATTCATAGATCTAAATTATATTCTGATAAAAAAATTTCTATGTTAAAGGGTCGAGACATAATTTGATAAATATTTTCAACTCTATGGTGATGGTTTTAAAGTTTATTTTTCAAATAATTAAAGTTTTGTTATTAAAAATAACTACTTGAGTTTAGAGAACCTAGAATATAAAATGTTTATACTTTAGACCTTAGTTTATAATGTAAAAAATGTAAACTGTTTAATTGTTTAAGTTAGTGAATTTTGGATATGACACATAATACTTGGTTACTATAATATACTTTTACCATCTAATTTATCTAAGAAAAAGTTGAGTTTTGATCTTCCTTGCCTCAAACTTAATGAAAAAAGACTTTGTGATAAATATTAAATGGGAAAGAAGCACAATCCATATTTCAAATCAATCAACAAGGTATCTACATATAAACCTTTAGAACTTATCCACATGGATTTGTTTAGACCTTATAGAGTTGCAATTTATGGATGAAAAAATATTTATTTTTGTGTTTGTTGATGATTTTTTGAGATTTACTTAATTTTTCTTTTTTAAATTTAAAATTAAAGCTTTTAAGGTTTTATGAGTTTTTACAAGTTGTATTAAAATGAAAAATATGACAAAATAATTTCATTGATAAGTGATCATGGGGGAGAGTTTGTAAATTAATAATTTGATTCTTTTTTCTCAAATTTAGGTATCAAGCATACTTTTTCTGCTCCAAGCACACATCAAAAAATGAAATTATAAAAATAAGAAATATAACTATACAAGAAATGGCTAGAACTATATAAAATGGCATATTCTCCCTATCTATTTTGGGATGAAGTTGTTAATATAACATTTCATATTATGAATATAGTCTTAACCATACCATTTATTAAGAATAAACCATATGATTTTCGGAATAATAGAGAAACTAAATTTAGATATTTTAAGGTTTTTGGATGGAAGGTGTATATCTTGAATAATAAGGAAAACCTTGGTAAGTTTGATATAAAATATGAAAAAGGAATCTTTGTTGGGAATAATTCTATTTATAAATATTATAGAGTGTTTAATAAAATTTAAGGATAGTTGAAAAATCGGTTCATGTGATTTTTGATAAGAGTGATACTTTTGATCATAATAAAAAATAGATGATGTTATTGATTCTTTAAGTAACTTGATATTTGATTATTATAATAAGAGTCAAATTAAGATAGAGCATGATTATGATCAATCCAGCTCTAAAGAGAATGAAACTGAGGAACCAGAAAGTGTCTTACCTAGTCTAGACAACCTTGGACCCTAAGGAACTATCATTTAGAGAACATTATAAGAGACCTAGATAAAGGTGTTAAAAATAAGTGGAATATTGTAAATTTAGTTAATTTGTCTACTTATCTATCCCCATTAGAACCCATGTCTATAGAAGAATACTTAAACATTGAGAGTTGGGTAATGACTATGAAAGAAGAGTTAACTTATTTTAAAAAGAATAATGTTCGACATAAGCCCACATCCAGTAATAGTAACTAAGTGAGTCTTTAGAAATAAGAAATTTGATCAAGGTATAATTACCAGAAATAAATCTAGGCTAGTTTCTAAAGGTTATAATCAGGAGGAAACTATAGACTATGAGGAGAACTTTTCCCCTATTTCTAGTCTTGAAGACACTATGATCCTTTTAGACTATGCATCTTATATGAATTTTAAATTATACAATATGGATTTGATATCTACTTTTCTAAATGGATATTTAATAGAGGAATTTTATGTTGAACAACCCATAGGTTTTGAAAATACTTATTTTCCATATTATGTTTCTTAACTTAATAAATCTATTTATGTTCTTAAACAATAACCAAGGACTTGGTATTAAATATTGAGTCCTTTTCTTTTATAAAATGGGTTTTCTATAGGCCTGAATGATCTTACTCTTTTTAAGGAAACCTCTTCATTTTATTTTTAGTACAAATCTATGAACATGATGTTATTTTTAGTTCCACTAATAAAAAACATTATAATGATATTTTAAAACTTATGTAAGAAGAGTTTTAAATGAGTATGATGGGAGAATTAAATTTATTTCTTGGATTTCAAATATTTCAAAAATATTTTGGAAATATTTTGAATCAAATTAAATATATTATTTATTTATTGAAAAATTTTGGACTTTAAAATAGTAATCCATATGAAACCTCTATGTTTACAAATATAAAACTTTATTTGAAGAGGCTGGAAAACCAGTTGGAAAAAAATTGTTTAGAGGTATGATTTGTAGTTTGTTATATCTTATTGCTAGTAGCCTAAACATTATGTTTTTTATTTGTTTATGTGAAAGGTTTTAGTCAAATCCAAAGGAGTCTCATTTTAAATTTGTCAAAATAATTTTAAGGTAATTAAAATAATCTATTTCATTATATCTACTCTATCCAAAAACATATAGTTTTGATTTAATTTAATATTCAGATTATGATTTTAGATGTCATAGATTAGATAGAAAGGGTACTTCAGGAACCCATAACTTTTTATAAAAACCCCTTATTTCATGGTCAAGTAAGAAGTAACATTCATTTTCATTGTTAACTAATGAAGAAAAATATATATCTACTAGTAGTTTTTATGCACAAGTGTTATGGATGAAACATACTATTCTGGTATTTATACTTAATTTTTATTATTTTTCTATTTTGTGTGGTAATACCAGTGTTGTAAATATTTCCAAAAAAATGGCAATTCATTCTATAAATAAGAATATTGATATTCAACATCATTTTTTGAGAGATCATTTTCAAAAGGGTGATATTTATTTATAATTTTTTAATACTAAATATCATCTTGTTGATATTTTTACCAAACCTCTTCCCACTATTAGTTTTGATTTTATTAAGGGGAGTTAATTTGTTTTATTTTAAATAAATATTATCTATATTTTGGTAATTTTTTTTTTCTATGCTTAGTTAACAAATAATAGTTTATTTCAATTCATTTGTTTTAAATTATTTATCTAAATTATGTTATATTATTCATGTTTTTAATTTACCTTATTTAAATCTATTCATATATTAATTTAATTTTTTAAGTTGTCTTTCTGCATTTTTAATTTAAAACCCCTAATCATTACGCTGAGAATTCAGCTTGAGAAACCCAAATGTCACCTAAAACCATCAGAATTATCTTTTCTCTTCCATAATATTTGAACCCTAAATCTTTTAATATCTATATTCATTGAACCCTAAACCTTTAACCACTGTTCAAAATTATGAATATAAAGATAAATGATGAAGTTGGTCTAAGTAGTGGAAAGAAACAGAAAGTTTCAAGTTCTGAACATATTATACTTCAAGGAAAGGTTTTATATTTTTAATGGTTATTATAAACTAATAAAATATGGAAGCAAGATCTAAGTTATCAAGGTTGGGATTTTTTGATGGAGGAAATACAAAGTGTATTTTAGAAAGATAAGTTAAGGATTTATTTGAAAATATTCCATTTAGTTTTGATGAAAATGAGGATATGCTTTCATCGAAAGTGGGCAATAAGAAGATTTAAGTTTCTTATATAGAGATGACTGAGATGTTCCTGTGACCTTATAAATGGAATTTCAGTTTTAATTTGAAGTTTATTGGTGATGTGGTTTACAAATAAAAATTCATCATGTCTTTTTTTGGAACCTATCAAATAAAGAAGATAATGGTAATGGATATTGAGGATGATTTGAAGGTACTTGTGAAATTTATTCAAATTGGTGTAGTGCCTAAGATTACTAAATCAAATATGATTCTCTTTCTATGTATGTACAATTTTTTTCTTTTGATGGGTAATATAAAATTGAATTTATGTCGGTATTGTCGGAGTTGGTGTTATAGAACCAACTATTTGTTCTTTGGAATATATATATATTCAAATATTTGAATATTAATAAAAAATATTATTACACATTGTTTATTATTTTGCATGAATTTAATGTAATAAGGTCTTAGAGTATCTGTCACATTGATAAGGTCATATCAATTCCCCATTATAATGATAACTTTAAAATTCCATGATGATATTCTTAAATATAGTTTTAAAGTCAGATAGCATACTATGATGGGACACATATAATGACGACTCTCTGATGTGAGTACTCATAAGCAGATGAGACTTCTTCTCATGAAGTTCTAACTTGGTAATTTCCAAGATGATATATTATAAGAGTATACCTACTTGTAGGAATCCCTCATGTTTTTCGTCATCATATATTCCTATCTTAGAGCATGTGTAATAATAATTAAACTTTATGATTGTTATTAATGCATGTAATGACTTGTGCACTTTGATTTACTCACTAAAATCATGACGCCATATGTTTGTGGGAAGTATGGTACTTTGGGTGCATAAAAAATTACACGCTGTTAATAACAATACAAGGAAGGATTTGACCCTTTCATCTTTATTGAAGTTGATATCACAACTCTTTGATTGAAATGGAATTGTTTCATTAAATTCCATGTCCATGGTGTAATGATGAGTTTATTTTAGACAGTCAGAGAAATACATATCAATCACATAGGTTGATGAAACATGTTTATGACCTGGTTGATGAGATACTATGAAAAATGGATTATATGACATAGTAGGAATTTTTGTGTGGTTGTCAACATTGAGATGTTAACTTCTTTACATTGGGTCCCTTGACCCATTGCTAGATAGTAACCTTGGACTTTAGGAAAGTTAGCTTAATTACAATGATAAAGATTCCTAGAGGGTCACACACTATGTTTTTTCATTGATCTCAACTAAATTCTATTTAAATCTAATTATTAGAATAAATATTATTCTCAAGACCGAGGAAATTTTTTATTCAAGTTTTATTAATTGATGATATTTTCAAGGAAATAAAGAAATTAATTAATTATGTAAATATTTAATAAATATTTATTCGTTGGACCATAAATATAATATTTATTTTATTTATTGAATAAAAAATAAATATTTATTCATAAAAATGTGAATAGAATATTTATTTATGAATAAATATTTAATTAAAAATTTATTCATGTATTAGATAAATGTTGAGGATGATGAGTAGACCAAGATTGTGTCCGATGATAAATATTATTTTTCAAGATGATAAAATAATATTTATCATTGAAAAAGTTAGCACACAACATATAATAATAATAATTATTATATTATTATTTGGAATAGAGTCAGATAAAGTCTATTATATTATTTAAGAGTCATTTTGTAATTAAATAATATTTTTTAACCTTAACCCAAACTCTATAAATATATGATTATGTCATTGTGTAGGGTTAATCAACATTTTAGAATCATTATGCACAATGGATTTCTCTCTCAATTCCTCTTTCTCCCCTCATCTCAAGAATGAGAAGAATAGAAGATATTCCATCAAGATTGTAGGAGTTTTAAGTGATCAAGATGAAAAACACAAGAAAATAAATCTACCATGTTAGCACCCAATAATCTATCAGTGTTGTTCAGAGATGAAAGGACCACACGTGGATCACCTCTAGAGGGAAACTACTTTGGGTCCTCCTTACACAGTGAAGATAATCCAAAAAGTATTTTAGACTATCAACAACACCATTAAAGAAAGATCCAAATTCAAGGTATTCTTTCTTATAATTTGTTTAAATTGATAATAAATTTAACATGAAAATGATCCTCTTCAGGTTCTGGGCTATGTATGTTAATATTATGTAAAAATTTCTTTATTCATGACGTTTACATATTGCATTTCTGAATGATCCATAAAATCCAAAAAAAAACATTATGGTTATTCACCCACAAGGCACTTCTGCTGCGTATGAAACCTTCAAGTGGTATTAGAGGGATCATGTTTAAATTTATAATTATTTATTTGATTATTGATCTATATGAACAATAGTGGTTAGATCTTTCATTTCCAGTTTATTCATTCTTTAAATATGAAGTTTAATTAACATGATTTGAAATTTTAATATTATTTATTCAAGATTCACTTTTTCTTAAGGCCCAAGAATATATGAATAATGATAGGACATGTAATCAAAAGATGCCAAAGTTTCTAGCTGGTAGATTGGGTTACAAAACTTGCATCCATAGTACATGTCATGTACCCAAGTTTTCTAAACCTGGACGTTTCATGTGATACATGACATTCCAAGCAGTTATTACATGTGGTGCATTTATTGTACACCACGTGTTGATTGTGCCAACTTGGAACACAATTTTTTGGATTACATGGTGTGTAGTTGGAATACATGTTGTGTAGTCTACGTGGTTTAGTAGTGAAATTCGTGTAAACCATATGGTAAAATACATAGTTTCTATCCGCGTGATACTAAAAAACTATATAATTAATGAAATAGATAGTGTTTATTCAGTTTACATGATATGTAATTCATTAATTATTATTCTTGAAGAACACACTGAGTCATTTAGTATGGTGTGCGGACTCATGGTAAGCAGAACACATGGTATGTAGCTAGAGTACACATCGTATGGTTCCACATATGAAGAACATTCCGAGTCATTTTTCATTTATATAGACACATGGTGAGTGGAACACATGGTGCATAGTTGGTTAGTACACACCATGTAGTTTGGGATAGATACATGCCAAAACCCCAGGTGTTTGTCCCAGATATAGGATAATCGAGGAACACGATGTGTAACTCATAAGTACACTGTGTAGTCTCCTAATAAAAGACAAAAATAAATTGCATTAAAATATTTAATATCACTATTAAAAAATAATTACACTATTGACATCAGATGTGTTTGACTATATAATTAAGGTTTTTATGAATTAATAAATGTTCAATTAATTTAATTTAATTATTAGTTATGCCATTTATTTTCCACGAATTCATTTATGATGTGAATCTCCAAGAGACTTTGGATGGTTATTAAAATATAGAAAATCAATTACGTAATTAATTAATACAATAATTTTTATCTTAATAATAAATAAATAATTGAAGTGAATGTTATCCACTGCACTTTTGTGTATCCGTTGCATGTGTATGACTGATCGTGATATTTGAATAGAACTTTTTATGTGGTTATTTAATCTAATTTAATTTATTGCATGGGGTTTTAAATTATTTATTATTAAATTAAATATGATGGCCTGAGTTTCATCTATCCCACTTTTATTATGTAGGACATACATGTCTAAGGTTATTTATGTAATTAACCTTAACTAATCCTTCAGTTCCCCTCACATGAGTGTGAGTTATAAATATATGCAATAAAAGAAGTATCCTAAGGATCATGGAGGTAGTTTAAGGTGAACTCATGATGAAACCAACCCAAGAGATACACAAGTGGACATGTAGAATTCTACAACTCATGCCAAGGATGGTATAAATAGGTTTCCCCAAGGTTCATAGGTTGATTTATTATTTTCTCAATAAATCAACCATTAAATAATCCCCTGATCAGGTTATTTAGTTATTTATTAATTTATTTTTCTTATAAATTTGTTATTTTATGGAAGAAAGTGTAACGCACTGACCCCAATCACCCATATCTGGTGCATTATTTTAATACATTGTCATGATTACATGGAACAAATTCCCAAAGGATCGATTAGTTTAGTAGCCTTGGAAAATAGATTACATACATGAACATTACATTACAATTTCTAACATAAAACACAGTATAGATAATCCATTAATAACACCATTATTAACCTAACTTAACCCTTCACATCAATCATAAAACACTTCTTGGCATCTTGGAAAAATAAAACATATGAAAGGGGTGATCTCAGATGCTCAGTAAGGATAAACTATATAGCAGAAGCTATCACAAATAAGCATAAACTTTTAAAACAAGGTATGAAACTAAAACACAAGCCTTTTAAAACATTATATTTAGCATAATGTGGCAAGAATAAATCAAATTATTCCATTTAAACATTCACATGGATATTCTAATAGTTGAATAATTACATGTAAAATCAATAACTAATCTCATAATGAGGGAATGCATAATTTCGAACATCATAACCACTACGTCAAGGCATCATGCTAATAACATACACAAATATTCTATCAAGGCCTTGTGCTAAGACACTAGTTTGTCTCATGATACCTACCGATGCATCAAGGGGTTATAAAGGGCCCTGATCATCACTTACTAATTCTAATACATTCCTCATATAAAATGGTTTAAACATAACATAAACATTCACATTAAAACTAACATACAAAATGTTAACACTTTAACCATAAACCATTAATGGTATAAAATAGCACATCCATATTCAAACATATCACAAAAACTTCAATACAATATGGAATATTGTATCATAATAAATCAACCTCAAACAAGCATAAAATCCAAAAAAGGATGTTGACATAGATAAAAATAATTTAATAAATTCATTAAAACTCTTTGAGAGAAATATCCTTTTTTACTTTAAATCATTTAAAAGATGTGTAATTTTTAAAATAAAACATTTCTTTTGAAAATAACCTTGTAAGATTGTAAGGTAAGATTCAAAATGGTAAGGTGACATAACGATGAAAAATAGATGCTCACACCGTATGAGTTAAAAAAACATTATTTCCTTAATTTTCTAAAAAGGTTATAAAGTACATCGTTTGGAAAATGATGAAAATATTCCTTTCAAAACATTTTGTAAAAATTCAAACATGGGTAAAAATCACTTTAAATAATTTTTGATAATATTTTGAATTACATTTTAATAAACATGGACATGGATGATAAGGATGTCCTAGAAGATACACACGAATAAGCAATCTCAGATAATAAAGTGATTTTGAAAATAACCCTTACCTTGTACTTTCCTTTTATCGAGGGTGTATTAACCTTCTGTATAATGATTAAAGTATGTTATTAAATTATAAAATAACCATATCCATATTTATGATATCATATATGATTCTTTTATGACTTTATATTACCCGTTTATCAATAATTCCAAGTTAAAGCAACATTTTAGGTAATATTAGCTGTGTTTATCGTATGTGTTTTGACTTGTTATTCTTGATCATATTACTTAGATCATGATTTTATTACTTCCATAATTTATAATATGATTTATATATAATATATATTTATAATATATATGTATATAGATATATGAAATAGAATACACCGTTCATGGAGAGGGTAGACCGTACATATGCATGAACGCTATTTCCATTGTCATGGATGCTTCTTTGGCAGCTACGGTTCGACCTCCTCTTTGGAATGGGAGATGTTGGATTTGATTCATATAGTTAATTTTGTGAAAAAAAGGCTTGAACAACATATGGATTGAAAGTGACTCAACCACGATTGTCTAGGCTATCGGGAATAGTGTGGTGTACCTTGCATGGATGCTTACCACTTGTTGGATGAGTTGACTTTCTTCGCTCTTGGAAATTAGATATATTGTCACTCATTCCTTTCATGAAGTGAACATTGTTGCTGACAGTATTTCCAATAAGAGAATCAACCCTGACATCACTTGGCTTGATTAACTCCCTGTTGATATTCTCCCGCTCTGTGAAAAAGATTGTAATAAAATCCCCTCCTTCAGACTCTTGTACTTTCTTTCTTTTTAATAAATGGTTCCCCTTACTTTAAAAAAAAACTTATACCCACAATTGATTTTTTCCCCGTGTCAACATCCCACCATGCTGAAACTTTTCTCCTGCCCTTGTCAATTTCCACTTGCCCCTAACCCTCACGATCCTCCTCTCCCCTACCCTCGTAATCCTCCTCCCCCACCATTGCTTCTTCGACGCGGCCACCCCACCTCCCCGTGGACGATTCTTCGATGACACCCCAACGTGGCATCCCCGCCTCCTCGTCTGATGCACCTACGATGTGGATACCCCTCCTCCCCGTGGTACTCCTTCTCCTAAGCGTCTCTAGCATGACTCTGATGTTGCTCTGACACTACTATGACATGGCTCCGATGCTACTCTAACATGGCTTCATCCCGGCCACCCCACCTCCCTGCACCCTCCTCCTTTAACTTGGCCACCCCTGAATGTTCTCCTCACAGTGACCCCACCTCCCAAATTTCTTATTCGAACCAAGACCTACCCTTACTATCCTCCTCCTCCTGCGATTTATCACTAACCCCATTTAGTCAACAACAAAACCCTCCTTTTGGTCGATAGAAAAACCCTCCCTTCTGTGATTTATCTTTCCAAATCTCTACCTGCTACTCTTCTATTGAATTTCATCTTCATAACTAGTTAGGATTTCCCTAATTTCCCCTATAAAGTGATTTTTATTATTATATAATATGTGTTTAGTTAGACATTGAACCATATTTATTTGATGAACATACAATTTATTTCATGAACATAAAATTTTCCTGCTGTTTATACTAGCTTAGACTGTGTCAAATGTATGAATTGGTTAGATTTTACATTCTTCCATGTTTATATTTGTTTATATTTATGGAATTTTATATTGGTGACTAAAAATCATGTTCTGCATTCCCCTTTTTTTTCAGCTTATAAGGTAGTATTTTTTTAAAAATTCTAGACCATAAATCCCATCTAGTTTATATGTCAATTTATTAAACAAATAAACATCCATATAAACCCATTATTCTTCCTTTAAGTATCCCACTCCTCCTCTCCACCACCTCCTCCACCTTCTAGACTCTTTAGAGCCACCCCTTCCCACATCCTCATCCCCGCCTCTCCTCACCTAACTCAATCACTACATCTGTCTCCGCCTTTCGGCCTCCCCTCCTCCCCACCTTCCCATCTCCCCTTCTTACATCTGTATCCCCACATCCCAAGCTAGAAGGTTAGAATAATCAGGGTTTAACTCTTCAAAAATATTAAGGAGAGGCATATTATGTGCTTTTTCTATGGAGTTCCATGGAATTACAAGTCCTCTTGTATTAAATATCCAAGGAATTTTCTTTGGTGGGTAGATTGTTCCCATATTCATAAGTTTTTTAAGTTGAATTATCATAAAGGGAAGTATTGGGTTTAAATTGGTTTTGGGTGATTAGTGTGTTTTGGGATTTTTATAAGGTGTGTTTTAAGTTTATTAGAATTATTTTGTGGATTGTAGTGAATTCAGGATCTATCCGGTCTCTTTTGATTTATGTTTCTTTATGTTTAGGTGTGGGTGTACATTTTTAAACTGGTTTTATCAAGTTTGGTTTCATGATGGTTTGAATATGAGATCCCATTGGTCCAATGCTTCACTAACTAGAACCAATACGGACTTAGAGAAGTTATGAACTTATAAGTGATCATTTTTGTTTGTTGGTTCACTATGGGGTGATGTTCAGGGTAGAAGTTCCTAGTTTACCAGTTGGGTGTAGTGACAAAACATATAAAGCCTATATTTTTTTGTACTAAGCCTTGTGTTATTTTGTTTCTTCTATTTCTTTTAGTCAATCCTTATGATGGTTCTCATCTTGTGAATATGGTGTTCTTTTGAATTGTGTTCTCTTTGGGGTGTTTTAGATTGGATTCTTGGATGACTATGGGTTTTCTAGGTTTTTGGTGGATATTGTGCTTCTTGAAGATTTATTTATTTGAGGTGTTTGTCTCATATTTTATGCCATTTTATAATAAATACAATTTTTTAGGAGAACTAGGCCAAATATCTATCTCCTTAGGTTTGTCCCTTTATAATTGTTACTGAATCGTTCTTATTGATGTCACATGATCTTGTGTATTTAACTAATAAATTTGGAGAGTTTGGTTATATGTTATTATTTTCTTATTTAAGACCATATATTTTCTATTAAACACCCAACCAACCTCTTTTATATGGTATTATTGAGGCATTTATTTTAGTAAATCCACTTCCACTAGATACTTTTCTAGGGAAGAAAGTGGCATGGTGGGAAGATTATAACACCTCATGTCAATGTAGTTATTTATATTAAATTATTTTTATTTATCATGATATTTTGTAAAAATTTAACTTTGATTTATAAATTTGGGATCTTTTTTATGTTTCATAGTTTTCTTACAGTTGGTAGTAACTCTATGGAAACCATGAGAGTGGTGTTTTAGTTTTTATAAAGTGGTTTTACATGGTGGGAACTTGATTCTCTAAACCAGTCAGTACTTTCCAAAAAGTGTGTGGATCCTTTTGTTCATAAGGGTTACTTGTATTGTTGGAATTTAGTGTGGATTAACCATACAACCAAACTGTGTGATTCCTCTATGGGTGTCAACTTGAAACTGCACAATTAGTGCGTGATTTACCAAACTATACAGCCTAACCATGCAACATACCCTATTTTGGTAAAAAGTGAATTTCGATTATATATACTAAAGAGTGTCCCCCATTACTCAACATGTCCGATCCACAATGATTCTCCCTTCTGTGTATCCGTCTCTCTCAACCTCCCTACACCCCCTCCCGACGTCCTTCCTCGCACCCCCCAACTCTCCTCCCCAAAACTGATCTCAGCATCCCCTCCTTGAGGTCTCCATCCCCTGATCCACCTCTTCTACATCCCTCTCCCTTCCTTCCCCTCACATCCTCCATCCATCCTCCACCCACACCTCTATATATGACTCTAAAACTTCTACATACATCTATCCCAGCCTCAAACATTATCTCTCTCATGACACCCTACCCGAATCACAGTCCATTTTGACCGCCTCCAAATTCCCTCATCCCTCA
Source organism: Viscum album (assembly GCA_963277665.1). NCBI lineage: Eukaryota > Viridiplantae > Streptophyta > Magnoliopsida > Santalales > Viscaceae > Viscum > Viscum album. The sequence goes on along the minus strand of OY728156.1, from coordinate 2,050,077,090 downwards.
ACCATCGACCCTTGACCGCCTCCAGACTCCAACACTTTCATCCTTCCTCAAATTATTAAGTTGACATCACATTTCATCACAAATCCTGATTTCTCTCCCCACCTTCCTTCATTTTTGATCATGCAAACCCAAGCCTCCCCAGACACCCTCATCAATGGACAGTGTTCGAAAGTTCGATTCAACCTCCTTCGATCACAATATACATCCCACCTCATAGGCTTGGCCTTTTGTTGTTCATAGATTGTTGCGGTTACTCCTTGTTGTCAAATTATCCTTTATGTACTCTTCTTATCATTCTCTCACTCCTCAGTTCATCCCCAACGATTACTTCCCATCCTTATCCCATAATTTCTTCTCCCCGCTCGATCATTCATTCCGATCTCACCATCCAGATCCCCGTTGAATATTATTCAAACAAACATTAAAATTAGTACCCCCTGTGACACATATTTAATTTCTGATCCTAAAATATGTACCGATTCACTATGGCTATACTTTTTATGAATATACTACATGTGCAATGTGCAACATATCTACATTTAAATGAAAAACATAGACACTTAATTTGTAATATACATATGTTAAACATTATTATTAAGAATACATTGTTATAATACATATACTTAATATGGTATTCTATTATCAACACATTGTCATATGCAATATTAATCACCAATGAATATCATTAAATCACGAATATTGCATATAGTATATGATACTATTTCATACATTGTATAAAATGTGTCAATAGAAGCTTATTGGATTTTGTAACCATTTTATTTACAACATGGAAGGAAATGAAGTTATTGAATAAATTTGTTATTTCATTCACAAATTTGGTTAATGTGATGAATTTTGAATGTGCTAAACTAAGACTAATGGTTTGTGGTTAAAGAAATATTTTATAGAAACTAATGAATGAAACATTTGAACTAAATGATACTTTAAAAACATCTAATTTTTTTTTAATTTTATAATTTACTTTGATAACTAGATAGGGTTGTGATGAAAAGATCAAGGTTGATTAAGCGACCTAGTGAAATTAAAATATTATGGTGTTCATCACCTAGAATTTTCAGAAAATAATAATTTGGTAAATAACATCAAAAAGGTAATATGTGATTGTAAGAGTTTTAGATTCACTTTTATGGTCAAGGATACTCATATCACTGCTATCTTTTCACTTAAAAAGGTAATATTTTTATCTTTTCATAACTTCTTGGTCGATGATGCATTTTGTAACTTCTTAATAGAATTTAATTGTGTGTTTATGGTGATCATGTTAAGAAATGTAAAAAAAGTGGTTAGAAGTTATCCTAAACATATCAATTTTCATTTTTCCTAATAATTTCTATTGCAGGGAAAAAGTTCAATATTTACTCGGTGATGATTTCAAAAAATTCTGTTTTGGAGCCCATTTATGCTCAGATTTAGGTCAATAGTTTGGTTTGTTATTCAGTGTCTGTTTTCATTTTTTAATTTTCATTTGTTATTTGGTGATGTTTTCTTACCTTTCCTTGAATATTGTTCATTTTATGCCATCTGTAACTACAATAACTTATAATTTTTTATATTATTTGTTTAATTTAAATATATGACACATGTACCACTTTAGATGAACAGTTAGCTTACCACATCGTCAAAAATAATTTAAACATAACCCATGGTGTTATAGATCCTCCCCAATTTTCATTATCTATAATGATGAAAAATAATCTATCTCCATGCTCTGATCAAACCATGTGTCCTTTCCAGACATCATCCTCCATGACTAACTCCCTTAGGAATTGTTTTTTCCTATATATGTTACTCCTTCAATAAGTGGTTTTCAACAACTGGAGGATAAGAATATAAATGCTGGATGAGATCTCATCTATTCCTTAGTATTTCATAGATAGAGTGGTCAACATCACAAATAGAATGCACATGAGGTTTACTCATGCTTGGCACCATGTACATTCTGACTTCATGAAATTATAAAATATAAAAAAGGTAATTTATGAGTAACTAATTAAGTGATGCAATTGTTGACTCTTGTATATTTATATAAAACAAAAAATTACACAGTAAATTTACTTATGTTTTCTAATCTAAATTGCTTTCTTCCACCTTTACTATGGATTATCATATATTTTTCCCTTTTATTCATTCTCATTATTACTTTATTTACTATTATGAATGATGTGTAATATTGGGGAATCAGTAAGAGGATAAAAATAGTTCTACAAGATAAAATGTTATTTCTTTTATATACCTCATTAAAACTATAAATTACTTGAGTCAACTGAATTCATATTTAGATTGGTTATTAATTGAATTCTAGTTGGAAGACTTAAGGGTGGGGGTGTAGGGTGGGGGAGTGGGGGTGCTGGTTGGGGGGTGTTGGGGGAAGTGGGGGGGGGGGTGCAGTGATGGTGCATGTGGTGTGTGTGTGTGTGGGGGGGGGGGGGGGTTGTAGGGGGAAGTGGGGGGGGGGGTAGTGGGGGTGTAGGTGGGGGGGGGGTTGTAGTGGGCTATGGTGGGGGGTGGTGGTGTAGGGGTGGGGAGGATGCAGGTGTGTGTGTGTGGGGGGGGGGGGAAGTGGGGGGGGGGGAGTGGGGGGATGCAGGTGTGTGTGTGTGGGGGGGGGGGGTGAAGGTGTGTGGGGGGGGGAGTCGGGGGGGGGGGTGCAGGGTGGGTGGGTGGGGGTGCAGGTTGGGGGGGGGGGTGCTAGGGGAAACATTGATTCTTGAATACATGAAAAAAATATCACTCTTCTACAATAACATCCTCCACATCTGAAGTCAATTTTTTGGCATGTACTTCTCTGAAATCATGACTGTAGTATAACCAATGACATGGTTTCAATATGTTTATCATTTTTCAATGAAACTGTTAGTTTCTCATAGACACTTATTTTCTTTTTTATAATACTTACACTGTTAATTATTTACATATTTACTTCAAATATCAATAGAGCTTGGAATGTTGATTATTTCTACTATTTAAAATAATCATGTGTGATAAATATTCAAATTGTAAAAAAAAATTGTACTTGGGGAATTAGTTACTAAGAAAATTGAATGAGTTGTTACTTGGTTGTATTATTTTATGTTAATATCTCATTTCACCCATGCATTTTCATTAAACTTTTTTGACTTCAACAAGATATTGTTTTTTAATGTATTAATATTGATGATGATGCTGCATGTTGATGCTGTTATCGTCATCACTTGTTCTATTATTGCATTTATCACTAATAATGTTCCTCTTACTTCTATATTTTTATGTTTAACTTCAAGATATAAGAGTTTCATATTGAATATGTTTCTATCATCATCAATTGTTTTTATCTTGTATTCATGGGTCTTCTTGATTTTATCAACTTCATCATCAAGATTTTTGTTCTTTTCTTATAACAGATGGTCAAACTATTTAATATTATTTTCTTTGACCTCCAGTTCATTATTCATTACAATAACTACTTTATCTGTACGGTTCCATACTTATATCCTTTTCAAGGATTTGTTTATTTCTCTTGGATTTCATTCAGAAAATCCATGTAGGTGGGGTGCAAGGGGGTGCAATGGGTGGGGTAGTGGGGCAGGGGGTGCAAGGGGGCAGTGGGGGGAGGGAAAACTGGCACAAGGGGGGGGGGGTGCATGGGTGAGGGAGGAAGGGGGGTCTGCAGGGCAGTGGGGAGGGTGTAGGTGGGGTGAATGGGGGGAGGGGGGTGGGAAATATGTTAATGATGAATTCATTCATGAATAAACTTTATATATTTACCCAATAACATATAGTGTCCCCCCTATATGGAATAATTTTTCATTTATTTTTATTAATTATAATAATTTCCCCCTTTCATGAAATCCATACATGAATGAACATATATAATAATAGCATCATTAAATAAATATGATTTAATATTTTAACCATATCCAAACTTGATTACTCTCCCATTCTTATTTTTTTCTATTTAGACCATAAGACTCTTACTATTTCTCTATATTCTAAACAAACTTCTTATTTCTCTTTAATTTTATCTTAACGAATCATCATACACAATAATATTTCAATCTTTTCATTAATTATATGTGTTCTCATTTGTATGCATTATGTTTATCAGAGTATTTTATCGGTAACATAATGATATTATATGAATCACTATATAAACATTGAATGTTTTCATTAATTAAATGTGTTCTCATTTGTATGAATTATGTTTATTAGGATTCTTCATTCCTTCCACTAATTTAGGTACATAAACCAATGAATATTTCAATGATCATGATGATGGTGGTGGTGGAGGTGGTTTGAGAGGATGTGATAATGATGTTGGTGTTTCTATAGGAGATGATGAGGGCCATGATGGTTCTAATGATGCTGATATTGAGGTACATTTTAGATGTAAATTTTATTCTTGGTTTATACATTTAATTTTATGAAATAGTTCTTTTTATTATGATGATATTGATATTGAAATTTTATATTATTTATATTGGAGAGATTTTGAATTGTTATGATATATATTGTATTATGTTTGAGTTTAGTTTTATTTGGAAGGTGGTGTTTTTTTGCTCGTAGCTAGAGGATGTGAGTACTGCTATAAGGTGCAGATATTATGGAAGCATTTAGTGATTAAATATAGCTGGGTAGGAATCAATTTCATGGTTATTAACTGTGTCTATAGGGTCTATTTTCCATGGTTTTGAAAGTGTTATTAGGGACCAAGATCCATGGTTTAACCATGGGTGTAGTTAAAAATTACCATTGTTAAGATCATGGATTTATCATACAATTTTCATAGGATTAACCATGGTATTATAAAATAATTTCCAAGGTTAACCCATGGCCATACATGTACTAATTCCATAGTTCAAAACATTTATATATATGGAATAATTCCATGGATTAAAAAATGGTAGTTGAAAACCCCTAGTGCAACCAATTTGGTGCAGATCCGGTCATGGGGGATGGTAGAGGGTGGGGTGGGGGGGGGGGCTAGAAGGGGGTGGGGGGATGGCAGGGGGATTGATAGGGGGGAACGAGTGGGGGGGACTGGTAGGGGGGTGCATGGGGAAGGGAGGGGGGTCAGGGGGTAGGGTGGGTGGGGGGGGGGAGTGTGCAAGGGGGGTGTGCAGTGAGGAGGGGGTGGGAAGGGGGGTGTCTTGGAGGGGGGGGGGGTATCCTGGAGGGGGGGGGGGGGTCCAGGAGGGATGGAGGTGTTCAGGAGGGTGGGGGGGGGTTGTCCAGGAGGGAGGGGTTGTCCAGGAGAGGGGGGGTGTCCAGGAAGGGGGGGTGGGGGGTTGAGGTGGGATTTCTTGTTGAATGTGCTTCGTTTAAACCCATTTCTTGTGCCATGAACTCTTCCCAAAACTTATGGGAATTTAGTTTATTTACATGTTGTTTATGTGACAAATATTAGACATCCCTTGGGTTGGGTTCAGTTAAAGAAATCCTGCAATAGAGAATAATAGTTCCAACAATATTTTATTTTTTTTAACATTTGGTGCAAGGGGGAGGGGGGGGGGTGCAAGGGGGTGGGGCAGGGGGTGCAAGGGGGTAGTGGGGGGAGGGAAAACTGGCAGGGGTGGAGGGTGAATGGGGTGGGGGTAGGGGGGTCTGTAGGGAAGGGGGTGCAGGGGTGAGGAAGGGGTGGAGGGGGTGAGGCAGGGGTGTGCTAGGGGGTGGGGAAGGGGGTGCACGAGGGGCAGTGGGGGTAGGGAAAACTGGAGGGGGGGGGGGTATGTAGGGTAGTGGGTCATTTATTAGAGCATTGGATTATATCACTGTGCGAATGCATGTGAGAGAACCACTGTGAGGGGGGGGGGGTGCAAGGGTGTGTGTGCGTAGGGGTGGTGTCTGTAGGGGGTCTGTGATGGGGGGATGTCCAGGGGGAGTGGAGGGGGGGATTTGCATGGGGGAAGGGGTGCTCCTAGGGGTGGGGTGTGTGGGGGGGGGGGGTGTCCCGGAGGGAGGGGTGTCTAGGAGGGGTTGGGGGTGTCCAGGGTCTGTCTAGGGGGGTGTCCAGGGTCCGTCCTGGGGGGGGGGGGTCTGTCTAGTTTCTGTTAGGGTCTATACAAGGGTGTCCATGGTCTGTCTTGGGGGGGGGGGTTATCCAGGGTCTGGGGGGGTGTCTAGGGTCCAGGGGGGGGTGACCAGGGTCTGGGGGGGGGGGTGTCCATTGTCTATCTGTGGGGTGGGGGTGTCCAGGGTCTATCCAGGGGGTGTCCAGGGTCAGGGGGGTCTGTCCAGGGGGGTTTATAGGGTCTGGGGGGGGGGGGGTTCTGTCCAGGGTCTAGGGGGTGTCTGTCCAGGGTCTGTCTGGGGGGTGTCTGGGGTCTGGGGGGGTGTCGAGGGTCTTTTTGGGGAGGGGGTGTCCAGGGTCTGGGTGGGGGGGGGGGGGGTCCAGGGTTTGTCCAGGAGGGGGGGGGGGATTTCCAGGGGAGTGGAGGGGGGGGGGGGTTTATGGGTGAAGGGGTGCTGTAGGGGGAGGGGGGGGTGTTTTTTTTATGAAATGGAAAACCCTATAGCCACTGTTTAAACTGTGTATATATCCCTATAACCATGGTTTCAGACCATGGATATAGCCCCGTGTGCCTTAAACTGCTGCCATAGTTTCAAACCATGGATTTAGGTATTTAGCCACAGTTTGAACCATGACTATAACACTATAGAGACAATTTTATACCGCGGCTATAGGTATTTCCCTATATCCATGCCAATACTATCCACGGTTCATAAAACCGCGACTATAACCTATAACCATGGTTTTTGGACTCATAGCCACGATTTTAAACTGTGGATATAGACTAAATTTCCAGTAGTGTATATTAATTATTTATAATCATAATCATGTCATATTTATTATTTATATCTATTGTACTCATCATTATATCCATCCAAATAAAGTAATGTTGAATAAAAAATTACACCACAGTGTGGAGATGGTAAGCCATACGTACACACACATGGTGATATTATTATTCATAGGATGGATAAAATGACTAATATGGTTTTCCCATGATTATAATAACATCTCAGTATATGGATTATACTATATTTACTACTTTGGTATGGAAACAACATATAAATAGAAAGTAGAAGAAGAAAAGAACTTTGAAAGATGTGATAAAATTATTACCTCTTCTTTGGGTGTTTCTTTTTGATTTGCACAAAAAGACTCCTTAAGTTGGTTTTCTGACCAAAGTGTGGAATCTATGATAAAGTGAGGGAATCTTGGAGAAGAATTGGGAAGGTTTTGTCTAAGCCAAAGGGCTTTGGAGGTGTGAATAAAAGAGAAGGAGAAGTGCCCTTTTATAGGAGAGGTGAGGGGCACTTTAGGAAAGTCTTGAAATATTTTTTTATTATAAATTGATTTTTGAATTATCATAGATCAAAACTGATATATTTATAAGATAAGATGATTATGGGTCTAAATACTCTCAGCCAAAAGGTTTTGGACATGTTTAGGTCATAAAATTAACCTTATCTTTTAGATTTAACCCTTAGTAAAATAAGTTAACTCTTACCATGTCTTCTTTTTTTATACTATATGGTTAATATAGTTACTATAAAATACCAAATGAACCTCAAGTGGATCATTAATAAATATTTTTAACACTATATAAGTCATTTTTCCAAATATAATATTTTTACGACTATTATATAATTTAATAAAATAGTGTTTGTTTTAAAAACTCATTTATGTCAATTTTGACACTATTTAGTAATTGGTTATTGTTAAAGTCATAAAAACTTGATTACTTAGAAAAAAAACATTAAATTATCCCTAACATGTCATAATCATCCAGAAAATTCGTGGATTATATGAAATATTTCAAATAATATTTATTTTAATATTTAGAATATCATTTATTTGATTCTTTTATTAATAAGGTAATCACAACATCATCATTGTGTCATAAATAAATTTATTTATTTAATGTATAAAAATTATAAATAAAATACCATGATTTAGGAAATATTTTTATATTTATAATGACTATTTATAGTCAAAGATATTAGTTATATAACCCTGTATTAAAATTATTTTAGTAAAAAGATACATGTTTATATTATATTTTTCTTTACTTTAAATTAATTATTATAACATGTCATTATCACACCCAAGTGGATCCCGAATGCCAAAAATTCTGACTAAGGATTGTTTTGGTCTCCCAAGACTCATAAAATAAGATTAGTACATGTGTTAGGGTATTTTTATGTTATTATAATATAATTTTTACCCTTATTTACCTAATATACCCTTTAACCATGGTAAATAAAAATAATTACTGAAGTTACTATTCACAATGCACAAAAATAAAAGATACCTAATTACATAATTTTGAACTTCTGATTTAAAAATTTGAATCCATTTTTCCAAATTCAAAACACAGAAGTTTTATTAATTAATTTAAAATTAATTCGCATTGTCAAAACAAGAAAGCGGGTTTTTAAGATGTAAAAACTATCAAAAGAGTGACATGTGTTAATGTCCCATTTAAAAGTGAATTTTCTTCCAATGATAAAAATTGGATTAAATGATAAAAACATAATAAAATTATAATTTAAAACCAATTAAAAAGTTAATCTAATTATATAAATAATTTAGATGAAAAAACAGTTTTGAATTAAAATACAGTATTTTTACACAAGAGCCTCAACCCAGTTGGTGAGGACTTTCTAGGTGCATCCAAGAGTCCCAAGATCAAATCCGAGTGGAGGCATATTTCCAAGTACTATAGCAGTGCTGTAGCAGGCACTGTTTGGTACTGTAGTAGCTAGAACTATTCATCCATCTGGGCCTTCGGGCCACTAGTTTGGTCCTCGGGTCTTGCAAGGCTTTTGGGCCACCCAAGGACTTCAGGCCAGTTGATTATCAAGGCCTTCGGGCCACCATAAGGCCTTAGGGCCACCCAAAGGCCTTCGAGCCACATGAATACAGGCCCCAGACACACTACAAAAAAGGACCAGCCCCAAAAAAGGATTCAGAGCAGGTGCACTCACCAGAGCAGATCCAAATGGATTGTCAGAATGAGAGGGTATGACTATGCCATCGGTACCAGCTTGTGCTTGAATGGGAAGCCTAGACAGACGGTCATGCAAAGGTGGAGAGCTACTATCAGGATGTATATGTTGGGGAGGGGCAATTCCTTGTAGATAGTCTATTTGATTTCCCTAAGACCTTCGGGTCATGTAATCTCATAAGCCTTCAGGCCATGTAATCTCTGAGCCTACAGGCCTTGTAAGGGTTCCCCCTCATCCCTTGAAAGGGGGGTTATCAAAAATCAATAAAAATGAAGGCCTTCGGGCCATTCAGGCAGTATTTTTCACTATTCATCAAAATATGAAAGTTATCATAAAAACACCAAAAATTTATCCAAACTAAATTTTTATGTCCCAATTCTAAAGAATAATTTTATTTTCTAAAATTAAATATATAAAAGTGTCAAATATTGGATTTAAAAAGGGTTCTCCATTAAAAGGTGGTAAAACTACATTTTTGAAAAATACTTCTTTTATCTGAAAAATTGAATCTATTCTTATATTATATCTAAGAAACACATAATATGAATGTTAAAATTATAAGAAATATATAAAATTAAAAATTTGGTTAATAATATTCATAATAGCTTCTTAAAAAGCTAGTTTGATAGGTCGTGGTGTGCTCTAACTTGGTGTTGCATGTTGTGAAAGCTATTGAATTATTTAAAAAGAAGCATATCGTGGAAGCTTGGGGTGTTAAATTATCCCCTAATTCAATAAATTATTTAATCGTAATTTTCAAATTTGGGTTTGGTAACTAAGGTTTGATTATTCAAAATCCATTTATTGTAATCCCACATCAGAAAAATGGTCGATAAAACTTTCACTTTAAAATAAAGAAAGGGAAGTAATAAGGTTACCAGAGACAATAAATACAAGGGTTCCATGTAGGAAAAAATGTAAATGAAAGAAAATATAACCATCAAGTTCTGATGGAGAGTGATAGAGAAAATTATTAGAAGAAAGTTAACAACTAGAAATCTATAAATCAACAATGATCCAAGGGAACATTTGATTTATCACAAAATAAAGTACTAGGAAAACATTTTTGGTTTTATGATCCTTTCCCTAGTGTTGAAGAATTAATTTACTTAGTATATTAAGAACACAAGGAATCATACTTAATTTATATGTATACTTTTATCCTTTAATTAATTCCTACAACAAACTCATCTTTCTTTTCAAAAGATAATAAAACTCAAAAATATTCTATTTATCTTAATCATATAAGGTTTAAAATATAAACATATACCATTTAAATAAAGAAAACTATGTTATAATAACCAGGGACTTCCCGTAGGCCAATGGTAGGTAATAAAGCCTTGTCGTACTTCGATTGTGGGTTCGATTCCCATATCATTGTCTGACATGACGGGTTGTTGCCTAATCAGCGGGTTGTCCTTTTCTTAAAACTATATTATTATAATATTCCAGAAATAATCTTAATAAACCTTAAACAATACTATCCAAAGTTTAACTTAATCCATTCCAACCTTTAGAGTTATCCAAAATACTTCTGTCCAAACTTTGTCTAAAAGATCTCTAAATTTCTAAAATCAATTGTAACATCAAGTTCCCCAAACAACGTAATGTTGCTCTTATTATCACATACTGAATATATTTTTACCTTTAACATATTAAAAACTTAATGAAAACAAAAATTACTGTAATAAAATCTTTATATATATCACATTCTTCTTATAACCTGAATATTATTCTTGAATCAAAAAACACAAATACATTAATTATTACACTTTGACCATAGTAACAACATAAGCTTGACCTTGATACATTTTCTTCTTTTGAGCCATATTACCTTGATGCTTTGGGAAATTATTTTCATAATTTCCCATATCCTTAGAATTATATCATTGCACAACTTATTTCTTTCCCATATAATCATGATCCTAGTGACATTTTTATCCGCATTTGTAACAAACTCTATTTCGTTTCAAGAAAGTACCAGGGTGTTTCTTCCCACAATTATCACATAAGGGAAAATATTCCTCTCCTTTTTTCCCTTTATCTATCTCTTTCTCCACCGTTATCTTATTCTCTTTCTTTACTTTAATGTTCTAAGACTCATAGAATTCATTTTCTGTCTTGATAGCACATGAGACTATATCTTCGTATGATGAGAAAGATTATGAGACTAGTACCCAACAGAGGAATTGTTTTAACCAATCAAAGAATATATAAATCTTATTGGGTTACGTATATAGTTTGTAACATGCCTTTATAACCTTGTGAATTTAGCCTCATACTTTGCAACATTCTCATCCTCCTTTTTCCTCAGACTCAGAAATTGCCTTTCCATATCAGCTCGCTGTTCACGAGGAAAGTATTTCTCTACGAAAAGTTATTTAAACTACCTCCATTCAACATTTACTACTTCTTCACCCTCCTTCATGTTTTGAATTAATGACCACCATTGATCCGTATCTCTAGAGAGATGGTAAATTGCCATGACAACTTTCTCCCCATCGTTACTTCCCAAAGTAAGAAATATTTTCTTTAAGGAACTTATCCATTGACCAGCCACAAATAAATTTGTAGTCCCATTGAATATTGGATGTTGTTGTCTCATGAAGCAGTTTAATATTTTTTCCTCCACGTTGTGGATAAGGCCACTCTATACAGGTAAGGTTATTGTTCATAACCTGAGTTCGCTGTCCCAGTATGGTTATAAGCTGTTCAGAACCAATTGCATTGCTAGCTACACTATAATTATCTTGTATAAGAGGGAAATCCCTATATAGATTATGTGTGTTGATACAATTTCCATTTCTTCAACTAGGCACAATTTACACTAGATTAGGTTATGAATCATAATTCATAATTCCAAACCAGTAAAATACTTTACATAAATTGAAACAATTATGCATATCTAATCTATAATCATAAATATGGTTCCTTTGAGGACATATTTACTCCTAAATCCTTCATAATGATTTGTAAGGAAAATATGAATTATCCTTTGAATATCCCCCAAGAGTGTCAAACCAGTTGCGCAGTAAGGCCCATTGTCGTGTACCAGGTTACCCCGAGTCAAGCCCAGAACACCTTGTCGGAGTTTTCACCCCTAGGTGTGCTAGAACCATATCCACTTATAGTATCTAGATAGATATGTATTTATTGGAATATCCATGTAATCTTTACTTTACCAAAATTTTATGGGGTTCTTCTATACTTATCCTCAAATTCTATCTTAGGGTTATGATCCCTAATCTAAGTTTTCTAAATCTATTTGCATGGTTGTTACTAAACTTCATATGATACCAAATGTAATGCCCCAACCCCAGTAACCCATAACTGGTGCATTATTTTAATACATTTTCATGATTATAAGGAATCAATTCCCAAAGGACATATTAGTTTAGTAGTCTTGGAAAATAGATTACAAAAATGAACTTTAAATTAAAATTTCTAACATAAAACACATCATAGAAAATCCATTGGGAACGCCATTATTATCCTAGATTAACCCTGTATATCAATCATAAAACACTTCTTGGGATCATAGGAAAATAAAACATAAGAAATGGGTGAGCTCAGATGCTCAATAAGGATATAAAATATAGTGAAAACTATAAAAAATAAACATAAAATTTAAGGCAAGGTACAAAACTAAAACACAAGCCTTTTAACACATTATCTTCAGTATAATATGGAAAAAATAAATCAAATAATTCCATTTAAACAATCATATGGATATTATTCTAGTTTAATAATCACATGTAAAATCAATAACTAATCTCATAATGAGGGAATACATAATACTAGACATCATAACCACTACGTCAAGGCCTTGTGCCAAGACCATACACAAATATTATGTTAAGGCCTTATTCCAAGACACTAGTTTGTCTCATGAGACCAAATGATTCATAAAAGGGATATAACAGGCCCCACCCTTCACTTACTAAGTCATATAAATTCCTCATATGAAAAGATTGAAATATAACATAAATATTCGTATTAAAACTAGCATACGAAATGTTAAAACTTTAACCATAAACCATGAATGGTATAAAAATAGCACATCCACAGTCAAACATATCACAAAACCATAAATAAAATATGGAATATTGTATCATAATAAATCAATCTCAAAAAAGTATAAAATCCAATAAAGTATTTTGACATAGATGAAAATAATTTAATAAATTCATTAAAACCCTTTTAGGGAAATATCCTTTTTTACTTTAAATCGTTTAAATGCTGTGCAATTTTTGAAATAAAAAATTTATTTTGAAAATAAAATTATAATATTGTAAGTGAATCTTCAAAATGGTAAGGCGATATAATGGCGGAAAATTTCCACTCATGCCGTATGAGTTAAAGAAAACATTCTTTCCTTAATTTATTGAAAAAGGTTATAAAGTACCTCATTTGGAAAATGACGGAAAGATTCCTTTCAAAACGTTTTGTAAAAAGTAAAACGTGGGTAAAAATGACTTTAAATGATTGTAAATAATATTTTTAATTAAATTTTAATAAACATGGACATGGATGATAAGGATTTCCTAGTATATACTTATGTATCACCAATCTTGGATAATAAAGAGATTGTGAAAATAACCCTTACCTTGTACTTTCCTTTAGTCGAGGGTGTGTTAACCTCCTGTATAATGATTAAAGTATGTTTTTAAATTATAAAAGATCCATATATATATTTATGATATCATATATTATTCTTTTAGGACTTTATATTACTTGTTTATTAATAATTCTAAGTTAAAACAACGTTTCGGGTAATATTTGCTTTGTTTATCGTACACGTTTTGACTTGTTATTCTTGATTATATTGCTTAGATCATGATTTACTTACTTCCATAATGTATAACATGATTTATATATCATAATATTCATAATATAAATATAAATGTATATAGATATATGAAATGAAATACACCGTTCATGGAGACGGTAGGCTGTACGTACACATGAATGCTATTTCCGTTTTATTATCGTATTGAATGTAAGTAAGTGAATAACATATATGTACATACATAAATATATATATATACTATTAAATTAGTATTATTATGTCATATATTTCATACTTATTCATAATCTACATTTTTTTAATTATTCTTTAATTGTGAATATGGAAGATGAATCTCATCGTGTTGTGGAGACGGTTGACCGTACGTACGCACAAGCGACGATATCATTCCTTTAATGGTTAAATGGTATAAAACCGGATAGTATATTAATTATAAAGAATCATAATCATGTCATATTCATTATTTATATCTATTATAATCATCATTATACCCATCCAAATAAAGTAATGCTGAATAACAAATTACACCACAGCGTGAAGACAATAATCCGTACGCACACACGCATGGTGATATTATTATTCATAGGATGGATAAAATGATGAATATGGTTGTTCCATGATTATAATAAAATCTCAGTATATGTATGATTCTGTATTTATTACTTTGGTATGTAAACCACAAATAAAGATTAAGTATAAGAAGGAAATAACTTTGAAAGAGGTTATAAAATGATTACCTCTTCTTCGGGTGTTTCCTTTTGATTTGCACCAAAATACTCCATAAGTTAGTTTTATACCCAAAGTGAGGCCTATAAGATGAAGTGAGAGAAATTGGTAGTATAATTGGATATGTTTTGGCTGAGCCGAAGGGTTTTGGAGGTGCGAATAAAAGAGAAAAAGAAGTGCCCTTTTATAGGAGAGGTGGGGGGCATTTTAAAAAAGTCTTGAAATATTATTTTGTTATAAATTTATTTTCGAATTATAATAAATAAAAAGTGATATATTTAGAGGATAAGATGAGGATGGGTCTATATCCTCTCAACCAATAGGATTTAGACATGTTTAGGTCATAAAAGTAACCTTATATTTTAGATTTAACCCTTAGTAAAATAAGTTAACTCTTGCCATGTCTTTTTATATTTTTATACTATATGGTTAATACAGTAACTATAAAATGATAAGAGAACCTAAAGTGGATCATTGATTAAATTTTTAACATTATCTAAGTTGTTTTTATGAATATTATATTTTTACGACTATTATATCATTTAATAAAATAGTGTTTGTTTTAAAAACTCATTTATGTCAAGTTTGACACTATTTAGTAATTGATTTTTGTTAAAGTCATAACATTTTTATTCCTTTGAAAAAAAGAATCAAATCATCCCTAAGATGTCATAGTAATCCAAAAAATTAATGTATGACATTAAATATTTCAAATAATATTTATTTTAGTATTTATAATATCATTTATTTGATTCTTTTATTAATAAGGTAATCACTGCATCATCATTGTGTCATAAATAAATTTATTTATTCAATGTCTAAAAATTATAAATAAAATACAATGATTTAGGACATATTTTTATCTTTATAATTACTATTTATAGTCAAAGTGATAAATTATATACCTCTATATTAAATTTTTTTAGTAAAAAGATACATGTTTATGTTATATTTTTCTTTACTTTAAATTAATTATTATAACAAGTCATTATCACACCCAAGTGACTCCCAAATTCCAAAAATTTGGCCTAAGTATTTTTTTGTCACCCTTGAATCATTTAATAAGATTAGGAAATGTGTTAGGGTATTTTTATTTTATTATAATATTATTTTTACCCTTATTTACCTAATTTACCCTTTAACAGTGGTAAATATAAAATTTACTGAAGTTACTGTTCATAATTCCCAAAAATAAAAGATACCTATTTACATAATTTGGAAATTTTTATTTTAAATATTGAATCCATTTCTCTAATTTCAAAACACATAATTTTTATTAATTAATTTAAAATTATTTCCCGTTGTTAAAACCAAAAAGCGTGTTTTTAATAAGTAAAAACTACTAAAAGATTGACATGTGTTTATAACCCAATTAAATGTGAAATTTCTTCCAATGATCAAAATTGTATTAAATTATAAAAAAATAATAAAATTAAACTTTAAAACCAATTAAAAATATAATCTAACTATATAAATAATTTAGATGAAAAAGAAGTTTTGAATTAAAATGCAGTATTTTTCACTATTCATTAAAAATATTAAAGTTATCAGAAAAACACCAAAAATTTATCCAGACTAAATTTTTATGTCCCGATTCTAAAGAAGAAGTTTATTCTTTTAAATTTAATATATAAAAGTTTTAAATATTGGATTTAAAAAGGGTTCTTCATTAAAAGGCAATAAAACTACATTTTTGAAAAATACTTCTTTTATCGGAAAATTTTAATTTGTTCTTATATTATTTATAAAAAACACATAAGATGAATGTTAAAATTATATGTAATTTATAAAATTCAAAATTTGGTTAATAATATTCATAATAGATTCTTAAATGGCTAGTTTTATAGGTCGTGGTGTGCTCGAACTAGGTGTTGCGTGCAGTGCAAGCTATTGAATTATTTTAAAAGAACTACACCATGGAAGATTGATGTGTTACAGAAAGACCACGATCACATAAATAAATTAGCTAATACAAAAATATGGAATTTAAATAAATATATTATTCATAAATGTTTTATCAAGACATGGTTAATCACTTAAGTAAAATCTACTTAATATTAAAATGACATGTAAAGGATTAAATAAGAAATATTTACATATAATAAATAAAATTCATCAAATTAATATTAATTCATACAAATACTAGCATTAATCTATTAGGAATAAAGCCAATAGAACTAAGCTATGGACTAACCCTTGCTAAGACACTTACTTTTATAAGGGGAGTTCTTATAACAGTTTTTGGGTTGAATTAATCCTTTTATATCAAGAGGTATAGCCCTTGATAGACTTTGTGTAACTTGTAAGAAAGTGTTGAGGAAATCCCAATTAGGATTTTAGGATTGGGGAATTTTATCAATGGATCAATGATCTACAAGTCCATAGTTGACAAAGACCTTCCTAACTAAATACCTTCAAGTGATTGATAAATCCATTTTCTGGGTTAATAGAATGGGACATATGGATAATTTTCTCTAGAATGTTCAAGCTACTAAATATTCCGAGCCCAATGGTGAGGTTTTATTGGTACTTGATAAAATATTCAGATAATTAATAAAATTACAATTATTATTATGTCTCACATAATTTGTAAGCGAGAAAAGTATTAATAAACTACTCTTTTAAATATTTTATAATAATGGAAAGTTCATCATCAACTTTATCCATGTGATAAATCTTAGAGAAAGACCATCTCCTTATTTAAAGTAACTTATAGTAATGGTTCATACACCTATGGGTAGTGTTTCACCATGAATATAAATATTACATGCTAGAATCCTTAGTGCTTAATTCACCAGCAAAAGAGGTGAGTGATGAGGATTTCACTGTCTATGATAAAAATATGAGTGACATGGCTAACATTCATTGTTTAATGCTTTCATTAATGTGTAATGAACTTAGGAAGTCACATAAATACATGGATGTATATAAGATATTATAACATCTTTATGGTCTTTACTAGTAAAGATAAGGATAAGAATGGTTTTAGATATCCAAGGTGCTCTTTCAGAGAAAGATTAGAGAAGGTTCACTAGTTGGGTATCACGTAGTCAAACTCATTAGCTACATTGATAACCTAGAGATTCTAGGGTTTAATTTTCCTAAATAACCATGAAATGATATTATTCATGTATCACTTCCTCAAATATTATCTAGTTTTTTTTGTTAATTTCAATATTAACAATATAGACATGTCTCTTCCAAATGTTCTCACGCTACTTCACCAAGTTGATTAGGAGAGGAAGCATGAAAATCCTTACGTCCTTATGGTGAAAAAATAAAAGGGTATAAAAATATATCTAAATATAAATATCCTTCACAACACCCTTCCAAGAAGAGAAGGATCAAGGGATAAGAAAGGAAACATGATAATGTCTGTTTTTCACGTGGCAAGAAGGGTCATTGGAAGAAAAATTATACCTAGGAAAAAAATCAAAGGGAAACTTCAGGTGTGTATCTTATCGAGTGGAATTTATTTATTTCTACAAATTGGGAATTATATAAAACATTTTATGCTCACATATTAATTCAAATATATGAACCAAGTAGATTCTAGAATATTTCCTAGGGCGAGGTAGATTTACATGTATCCAACAGATCCATACTTGTTTCTATTTCTATCAGGGACTACCACCTCATGTTGTTAATGTGAATGATCTTGGTTTTAAAAGGTTGTTATTATGTTCCATATATTACCAAAAATAATATTTCTATATCTAGACTTGATATAGATGAATTTATTTTCAAATTTTGGAATAAATATTTCTTATTTTATAAATGTAGAATTTTTTATGGTAATGAACATTTAAATAATGGTCTTTATGTGTTTGATTATATGAACCATGTACTGGAAATTGATAAAAAAAATAGTTCTCATGACTTATACTACACCCAACCATGGAATCACCACCTAGGTCATTTAAACAAAAAGTGTTTGACTAAATTACACCAAGATGGATATTTAGATTCTTTTGAACTAAAACCACTTGGTGTATGCCACACATGTTTTAAAGAAAAAATGATCAAATGCCTATTTAGTGAAAAAGATTAAAGGGCCAAGTAGTTTCTTGAATTAGTTCACACCAATGTGTATGAACCATTTATAGTTGAATAATGGGGTGGGTACTCATACTTTATAACTTTTACTAATGATTTTAGTAGATATGAATATATCGAATTAATGAGGTATGGGTTAGATTATTTTGAAAAATTCAAAGAATACAAGAATTAAGTTTAGAACAAGATTGGTAAGTAGTGTAAAACCCCGTAATGATAAAGGTTTAAATGAATAAATGAAATGAATCATGTCAACAAGGCACACCTTTATTTTTGGGAGCCTACCTGATCAGAACCCCATAGTTAAGCGTGCTTGGTCTGGAGTAGTGATCAGGATGGATGACCTTATAAGAAGTTTCCTAGGATGTGTGTGAGTGAGAAAAAAGTGCACTGGAAAGAACATGTGTTGTCCTGTGGTGACATTCATTAGTCAGATGACCCGTTCGGGCATGTGGGTGGACCCTAGGGAGTGGCCCACATGTTTGTGGGAAAACTGATGGTAACTGGAGGGTCAAGACTCGATGAACATGTTAAGGCAGGGTGTTTGTGCTATCGATAAGGCCTAGTTGTTACATAATTATATGAGAAGGATCCCAACCTTAAGTGTGCTAGCACTACTCAGGTTGAGTTGTAGGGTCAAAAACTAGAAATTTGTTCTCTAAGAGAGTGGGGGGGGGGGGGGGGTGAATATAACACCCAAAAATTATAAAGGGTTAAAAGAATAAATGATATGACTCATGTCAATAAGGAACACCTTTATTTTTGGGAGTCTACCTGATTAGAACTCCACAGTTAAGCGTGCTTGGTCTTGAGTAGTAATTAGGATGGGTGACCTTATGAGATGTTTCCCAGTATGTGTGTGAGTGAGGAAAAAACACACTAGAAAGAACATGTGTTGGCCTATGGGGACAATCATTATTTACATGACCCATTCAAGCATGTGGGTGGACCCCAGGGAGGGGGCCACATGTTTGTGAGGCAACTGGTGGTACCTGGAGGGTCATGAACCAACGTCCATATTAAGGTGGGGTTTATTTGATACCAGCGGGGCTCTATTATTATAAGAAGATTATAAAAATCCACTTAGACCATGGTGGGGAATATCTTAACCAATACTTAATATATTATTTATAGGAGTTTGAAATTATATCCCAACTCACTCCTCATTATACACCTCAATGGAAAAGTGTAAGAAAAAGGTGGAAATATACCTTGTTAGACATGGTGTGATCAATGATTAGTCATGAAAGTATTCCATTATCCTTTAGGGATATTTCTTAAAGACAAAAACAAATATACCAAACCAAGTTCCAACAAAAGTGACAACTGGTATTCCATATAAAATTTAGTTTTTAAGAAAATCTATGTTTTCAAATTTACATGTGTGGTGTTGTGAAGAGTTTGTAAGGCCTCTTCAGGTAACAAAATTGAATCCTGAAGCACAATGTGTATCTTTATAGGATACTCAAAGGAAAAAGGGTATATTATCTATAAGACCCCTTATAAAAATGGTAATAGTGGAAAGGCACACCATATTACTTGGGAGGGAGAACATCTCTAAAAGAGATAGTGGGAGTGAGATATATGACCCATTAGAGCATGTGGGTGGACCCCAGGGAGGGGACCACATGCCTGTGAGGCAACTGGTGGAACCTGGTGGGTCAAGACCCGAATTCTATATTAAGGTGGGGTGTCTGTGCTATCAACGAGGCCTAGAATAAGATTATAAAAATCCATGCAGTCTATGGTGGAGAATATCTTAACCAATACATCATTTATTATTTATAAGAGTTTGAGATTCTATCACAACTCACTACTCCTTATACAACTCAATGGAATAGTGTAAGAAAAAGGTGGAACTATACCTTATTAGACATGGTGAGATCAATGACGAGTCATGTGATTCTTCCATTATCCTTTTAGGGATATGTTTTACAGACAAAAACACATATACTAAACCAAGTTACAACAAAAGAGGCTAATGGTATTCCATATAAACTTTAGTTAGGAAGAAAATCCATGTTGCCGAATTTACATGTGTGGGGTTTTGAAGAGTTTGTTAAGGCCTCTCTAGGTAACAAAATTGAATCTCGAGGAACAATGTGTATCTTTATAGTACACTAAAAGAAAAAAGGGTATATTATTTATACGACCCCTTAGAAAAAAGGTAATAGTGGAAAGACATACCATATTCTTTGGGAGGGTGCACATATCTAAAAGAGATAGTGGGAGTGATATAGGCCGTGTCAATGTCCAGGATCGAGGTACATAAGAGTTGGCACAAGAATAAATCCTACAAGGTCCCATGGAAGAAGAAGTTTCAAAGACACAAGTATCTTGTAAGAGTACAAGAGTGGTTAGCGAACCTAAAAGATATGATTTCTAGTCACTGAGGATGGTGACTCATTATTAGTTAATAATAATGATCTTGAAACCTCTAAGGAAATGTTAAGTGGCATAGATATTTCTAAGTGGAAAGAAGTTATGAATTTGAAAATGGATTCCATGTACCAAAACCAAGTCTAAATTTTGATAGATCCTCTAGTGGATGTAAAACCTATTGGTTGTAAATGAGTATTTAAGAAGAAACTAGATATGCATGGACAATTCATTACTTATAAGGCATGATTAGTTGCAAAATAGTTCAAACAACATCAAGGAATAAACTATGAAAAAACATTTTCACCTGTTTATATGAAGAAATCTATCATAATTCTAATTTACATTATGGATTACCATGGCTATGAGATTTGAAAAATAGATATCAAAACAACCTTTCTGAATAGGAACATTTAGGAAAATGTTTATATGACAGAACTTGCAGAGCTTGTGACTCCAAAGGATTCCAACAATGTATTAAAATTGAGAAGACCCATTTATGGACTAAAGAAAGTATCTAGGTCATGATATATTAAATTTTATGAGGATATTATGAAATTTGATTTCATAAAGAATGAATGTGATCCTTGTGTCTATAAATGGTTTAGTGGGAGTGATTTCATTTTATTAATAGTTTATATTGATGACATACTACTTATAGGAAATGAGATACCAGACTTGCAGTCTATTAAATATTGGTTAAATAAAATCTTCTCCATAAAGGACTTAGGTGAAGTGGAATATATTTTTAGGATCAAGATCCATCATGACAGATCTAAGAGGCATATTGTTCTAAGTCAAGGTACATATATTGATAAGATACTGAAGATATTCATTATAAAACAATCATACATGGGATTGTTTACAATGTCACATGAAATTCATCTTTCCTAGAAAATTGGTCCACAAACACATGAGGAAAGGAAAAGGATGGAAAGGTTTCCATACACATTAGTTATTGGGTTAGTAATGTATATTATAATATGTACTAGTATAGATGTTGCCTATTCCTTAAGTGAAGTAGAAAGATATCAAGATGACCAAGGTGATCTACATTGAATGTAATTCAAGACTATACTTAAGTATTTAATTCATACTAAGGATATGTTCCAAGTCTATGGAAGAGATGAGGATCTATTCATAAGATAATATGTATATTTTAGTTTCCAAATAGATTAAGATGATCTAAAGTCACAAACATGATAAATATTCATTTTCAATGGTGGTGTTGTGAGATATAAGAGATCAAAGAAAGATATGGTTGTAGATTATATAGTAGAGTCTAAGTATATTGTTTATTCTTAGGTAGAAAAAGAAGTAGTTTTGATACAAAACTTCATCTAAGAGTTTAACTTGGCACCTAGCAATAAATATCCTATCACACTCTGTTGTGATAATACTACAGTGGTGGACCTTACCACGAAGCCAAGGTCACATCAGTAGAAAAAATAACATACCTCATAAGTATTGTATCTTGATGTAATTTTCTCAAATAGGTGAAGTTACAATGATCAAAATATCCATGAAATAAAACATATAAGACCTCTTAACTAAAACCTTAACTCAATAGAAACATGATAATCATGTGTGGTCCAATAGACTAAAATTCAGTGGCAGTTGGCTCTAGTCCAAGTGGGAGTCTATTGGAGTTGGTGTTTTAGAACCAATAGTTTATACTTTATACTACATGTATAATTTAATATTTTAATATTAATAAAACATCTTATTACATATTATTTTTATTCTGCATGACTTTAATGTAATAAGGTCCTAGAGTATCTGTTGCATTGATAAAGTCATACCAGTTTCCCACTATGATGAGAACCATAAAATTCCATGAAGATATTATTAAATATAGTTCTATGGTCAGATAACATGGTATTATGGGACACATATAATGTTTAATATCAGGTGTGAATACTTGTAAACTGATAATACTTTTTATCATAAATTTCACACTTGATAATTTTCAAGATGAGAGATTATGAGAATAAAACTGCCTGTAGGAATTAAGTATGTTTTGTGTCATCAGATATTCCTATCTATGAGAATGTGTAATGTACCTTATACTTTAATATTATTATTAATTCATGTCACAACTCACACACTTGGATTCATTGACCAAAACCATGACACCATATGTTCGTAGGAAGTAGGGTATGTTGGGTACACCATGAATGACATGTTTTTAATAAAATTCAAGGAAGGATTTGTCACTTACATATTTATGGAAGCTGATATCTCAACCCTTTGATTGAAATTGAACCATTACATTAAATTATATGTTCATGGTGAAATAATTATTTTATTTTAATTAGTCAAAGAAAGACGTATCAAACACATATATTGATGATGCATGTGTGTAACCTGCTTGATGAGATATTGTGATAAATGGATCATATTACACAGTAAGTTTTCATGTATGGTTGTCTAAATTTAGAAATTAATTTCTTTTTCTTAGGTGTCTTGACTCATTGTTAGATATTAATCTTGGACTTTAGGCAAGCCTTCCTAATTCCAAAGAGAAATAAGCCTAAAGCCATCACCATCTATACACGTAATACGTATAATAATATTTTGGATACTATATCTGGTAATACATGTGTGTGGAATATCTAAAAACCATCACAACCCTTTACACACATATATAAGAAAATTAACCATTGTGCATACCAGCACATGTAACTACCAAGATAAGAGAGCGATGCCACATGGGGTAGTCAGCCATCCATCCTCCCATTGGGATGTTGGGGAAAACACTATCTTAGAGTCCACTGGGTGTCATTCAACCTAACTAACATGGGTGGGGAAGTGCATGAAATCAAAGAATATATATGGTATAATATATCTCACAACCACATTATTGGCATAAACTAGTCTTATAATCAATTACAACTAACATTTCTTGAACTCTCAGGTGCCACTTTTAAGACCAGATATCCCATAAGCACACAAGAATTTAAAAGTGTTACATTAATTAATTATTTAATTTTTATCATTTATTTATGTTAATTAATTCATTAAATATCAATTAACCATTAACATTATTCCACATTACATTCCATTAATCATGAGAGAAAATTTTACGCCCTTTAGGCATAATCTATACCGAGTCTATGGTTTATCAAGATTATCATATTTTCATCATTTTCATACCATCATTATCAACCCCAAGGATTAATAATTATTTATTCATTATTAGAATCATTCAATAATATAGGTACTCTAGGAAAACCATCCTAAGCTACCACTAAGAAGAAACATTCAACCAAGTACACCGAGTTTCCTCAAGAAGTGGTGAAAGGAATGTTGATAAAACAAGAAACCCAACCTTTGACCATTAAATAGATTCATAAGAGATCATATCATCTCTCAACATAACATAAATATTTAAGCCCAAATTCAACCCATCCCACCATCTCTGGTGACATCCCTGAAACCCACATGCATATCCCAATGCATCACTATATCCTAGGAATCAATTACTACCACATCATCTGAGCCTCCTCACCCACATATCACATTAGCCATCCCAGGATTGAACATCCTATGCTCACACACATCAAGGACTCCCCACCCCATTTCACATTTAATAGTGAATCTCACAACCACAACACATCACAAAATCATAAGGAACAAACAAGAATAGTCAAGAGGGAAATTTAGGTTCTAAAACAAGACATCCAACCTAAACACATAAATGAGCTCTTGAAACTCCATACTCATGGAACTTGGACTTCTCAAGAAGACAAGCAACTCAGGCCCTAGAAATTATATTTATCAAACAACCGGTTCTTATTCAATTTTGAATTAATCAATTCATTATTCAAAATTTTCAACTACGAGAAACCTAAGGAATCAATATATATCAAGCAATCAAATGATCAAAAATTATCTCTAGCATTTAAAATAGTTTCATCAAACTATGAGAAGTACCATTCTCATTTAACATGCCTTTTTATTATTATCAACAACAATTATCATGATTCACATTCTTTATAAATTTCATTAACACATGGAAGATCACATTTAATTACACATTCTCATTGCATCAATTTGATCATCATAAAATTACAACAAACACCAAATTAAAAAACGATTCTTCTTTAATTATTCTTAAGCCAATTAATTATCAATTAATTCTAGATTTATGTTATTTACCAGTTTCAACATGCTAATAGAAGCATAAGAACATGCTAACAAGCATAACATTGATATCACACTATCTATAAAATCAAGTGGCAAACCACTATCTTGGTAAAAAGAATATCAACATGAAATCACTATCCAATTATTTATTAATTATATTAAACCATTATTAGGTTAATTTTATTTCTGTACAAAGGGATAAACCATGCTCAATTTATGATTAGACATACATAAAATAAGATAACCAATGAATCCCCTACCTCAAAGGCATAAAAGTTATTTTTATGATAATGAACCAATGTTACAGATCTCCGATCACCTATTCCATGAAGAAATTGTGATCTCCTAAATACGTCATGAAAAAAACACTGAAAACAACAAATAAACCTCATTAGAAACAACATAGATCAAGAACTATAGCATAAAGAGAATAAATGGTAGGAAACTGGACCGATCAGGGAGAACCCACTAGAAAATGAATAAATAACACACCTTGGATCACCCTAGATAAAATATGGAAGCCAAGGATCAATCCATGTCAAAGTAATCCCCAAACACCTAGGATGAGGGTCATAATATTCTTAGAAAATAAGGGAATGCCATAGATTTTGAGAACTCCTAAGCTGTTGTAGCATTTATAGGCATGATGCATAGGGAATTCACACGATGTGAAACCCCCCCTTTACGTCATGTAAATGTCGGGCTTCATATATTTCCAAAAAATGCGTCGCCTCAAATAATTTAATTCTAAAAATTTACACACCATGTAACACCCCATGAACTATCCTCAATAAATATATGAACTGATTTTAATCCATTAATCGGCTCTCACACAAGACATGAACTGTGAATACATGACATGAAACACCCAAACACCATTTATTCTCTTTACTTCAAAATTTTAGTAGCCGGACCCCTTTAGACTCACTTTAAGCCTCCTATGAGCACCATGAGCTTTGGAAACATGGAAAGGTCTAGTCCACATGGTTCCACACCCTTAAATTAGTCACTTATCAAACAATTATCATCTTTGTGAATCCAAAACTAAACTAGAGAGAAAACATAAAGGGGTATTTTGAACAACCACCCTATGAGATACCTCTCAACGATCTTTCCTTATCAAGAGCTCAACCACCTCACTTGGAGGAAACAAGTAAAAAACCATGAAACAATAAAAACAATCTCCTAAAAACTACCATAGGGGAGATAAATCTAAAACAATAGTAAATACACAAAAAGAGAAAAGAGGAAACTATCCCATAATCCAAAAAGTTCAACATACACAAAATGAACAATGTTACAAGAGAAGATCTAAACATAAAAAATATTGGGGTACTGAGTGTTCATATACGACTCATCTTCCCAGTTAATATCCTCCATTCCACTGTGCCACCATAATACATGAAAAAAGGGAATAACACACCCATGTAACACCTTCTCATGGTGGTCCTATATCTCCATAGGTCCCTCCTTAAAGGTTGCATCATCATCAACATCAATATCTCCCCAGTTGATGACATGAGAGTAATTATGAAGATAATGAATGTACTATGACATGTAAAAAACACCATGTATCTAGATCATCTACGAGTGAAGTGCTATCTGATATGCCATGGCTCTAATATGCACCAACACCTCAAAAGGCCCAACAAACCAGGGATAAATATTACTCCTACGACCAAACCTTTGCTTCCCGTGATGAGGAGTCACCTTAAAGAACACATGATCTACAATTTTGAACTCCAGAGGTATCCTATTATGATAGAAATATAATTTATGATGATCCTATGATATCTTCATTCTCTCACTAATTACCTAAACCATCTATGTCATATTCTGTAACAGTTCCCGCCTGAGAATTGATAACTCTCTAACCCCAGTCCAACACAATGGATAATGACAAGGTTGGACATACAAACCTTTAAATTGATCCATACTAATGGTGGAGTGGAAATTATTATTGTAAGAAAACTCAACCAAGGGTAGGTTCCTTATCCATAAACCTAAAAAAATATAATACATAAGAGAAAAATGTTTTTTCAAGAGTCTAGATAGTCCACTCTGTCTGAACGTTCATATATGGGGTAAAGGTAGTTCTAAGGAATAAACGAGAGCTAAAAGTATATTGGATACCTCTTCAAACTCTGAAGGTAAAATGAGGATCAAAATTAGATATTATTTTCCTCAAGAATTCGTGGAGTCGCACCAACTCCTCCAGATATTTCCTTGAAAAAATATCCATTGATCTCGACTCCCCGATCACTATAAAGTGGGATGATTTTGTAAAACAATCCATGATCAACCATATAACATCATAGCCTCCCCGATATCGAGGTAAACCAGTAAAAAATTACATTGAAATTTCCTCCCACTTCCGCTGGGGAACATATAATGGCTGGAGAAAACCACTAGGAACACGGTGCTTGACCTTTACCTTCTGACCAACCAAACATAGAGAAATAAACTCTATAACTGTACACTTCAACCCATGCCACCAAAACTGACCTCTCAAAGATCAGTAATTTTTTTTTCACATTGGTATGTACCACTAAAGGATATATATAGAACTAATGGAGAACCATATCTTGTATTAGAAAAGGAATGAAAAGCCTTCCCTGGAATAACACCCAGGGTTGTCCATCCTTAGAACAATCATCATGGGCATTGCAAAAAACAACTCAGTATTTAAATACCTCCACCTTAGAATCCCATATATGGGACTCCTCCACCTGCTGCACTAAATATGAATGCTCTATAATCTAGAAAATACAACCTATGCATCCAACCTATGAATCCAACCTATCCCATATCTAGATGAATCACTAATAGTTTTTCCATTACTCTCTAGGAATCTCCAAATTCATGAATGGAATCACTACGTGACTTCTTGTTCAGCGCATCGACTATAAAATTACCCTTTCCTGGAGAATATAAAATATAGAAGTCATAATCCTATAATAATTCCATCCACCATCACTAATGCAAGTTCAAGTCATGCTGGGAGAAGACATACCTCAAACTCTTATGGTTAGTAAAGACAATAAAACGCTCACTGATGAGGTCATGTCACCAAAAATTCAAAGAAAATACAAATTAAACCAACTTGAGATCATGAGTGGAATAGTTACACTCATAGAGAAATAAATTCCAAAACCCATAAGAAAAAATCAATCTCTACTACATCAGAACATATCCCAAGTCAAGATGCGAAGCATCATAGAAGACCTAAAACTCAACTCCCACCATTAGAAAACAATGGACTAGGGTTCTTACCAAATTATCCTTTAATTACTCAAAATATTACTGATACTAGTCAGTCCAAAAGAACACCTAAACAATCTAGGTCAAGGCTATCAGCTGATTCACAACCTGAGAGAAATCAGTCACAAACCTCCTTTAATATCCTTTAAGACTGAGGAAACTCTACACCTCTTCCACTATCTTGGGGGATCCTTAAGACATTACTACCTCTATCTTTTAAGGATCCACAAATAATCCCTAATGGGATGCAATATTAACTATGAAATAGACTTTAAAATCCTGAAATTCACACTTCAATAACTTCCCAAACAACTGCTCATAACAAAGAACTCCCAAATTGGCATGTAGATTATCTACATGCTCCTACTTAGACATAGAGTACACAAGGATTTCATCGATAAAAAACACCCTGAACTTATCTAGGAACTCTTTGAATAATATATTGGTTTTGAGTATGTTACTCATCTTTTTTACTAAAATGTCATTTTTAACCAGAAATACACACTTTGAATCGTACCGGTCACATCATATATCGGTTTGAAATGAGACTGATTTCTACACATCATAAATTATTTATGAATCAATTTCCTAAATTATAAAGAAAATATGAGCATGTTTTCTCAGTTTTCAATGAGTGGCACTTTTGAACTAAAATGTCCATTTTAAACTGATAACATACACTTTGAGTCATATTGGGAACATCATGTATCAGATTGTAGTGCGGCTTATTCCCGTACATCAAAAATGTAATATGTATAATTTTATTAAAGTATCAAAATAATATGAATATGTTTTCTCAATTTTGAGTATGTTAGTTGTATTTTTTACTAAAATTAATGTCAATTTTAAATAAAAAGAAGCACTTGGAGTCATACTGGTCACACCGTGTGTCAGGTTGAGATACAACTAATTCCTACACACCCCAAAGTCTTAAAAAAATAATAACTACTAATTTTACCATAATAATAATTTTCTTTGAAACTACCAACACTGCATATTGAGTTGATTTTTTTGTTGAAAAATATTTATCATTATTCAAAAATAGAATAGTAGAGGAAGATCTTCTTCCCATTATATCACAAGAAGTCACCATAATGGGCACAATATCTTCCTCCAATCTTCTAGTCTTCAACAATTAGAAAGGTTTTTCAGCTAATAACATCAAATAAATATGTAGTGTTGACAGTTCGACAAAGAAAAAAAATGGAACAAATCACCCAACTCGAAAAAAGAATCCACATATATAAGAAAAAAATTCTTATATGAGTAATACTAAAAAGAAATAAATTAAACATAAATATTAAATAATACATTTATTATATGGAAAATGATTTTACTTTTCAAACATCAAGATTTCCTATATGATTGATTAGAGGCAGCGTCCTTGATCTTCCTGCAAAGGCAGTGGAGGGAAGTTGAAGGAAAGTGATAAATTCCAACACTATAGGGGTGAAAAGGTTTTGAGGGAGAATAAGTATGTGGAAGTTTTGGTGTATAAAGACATGAAATTTGGATAGAAATATTGTAAAATAAATTAAATCTATAAGGAATAATGAAAATTAAATCATCGTTTCATTATATAATTTTTCGGTAAAATAGAGGAAGTATATCGTAACATTACCTTTATATCTTCCCAAAGGGTTTTCTTTATTATAGTTTGTTCTTCCATGGGGTTGGTAACACCATCATGTGAAGAAGAAATTATCTACATGAGTAGTCAAACATTTAATTTAGATTATGTTAATGCAATAGAGAACATATAGTATTATGAGAAAATATAGTATACTAAAAAATAATTTTACCTTCTCATTAAACTCTTAGTTTCATCCTTGAAGTTTAATATCTCGTAAGCATGAGATGCTTCGAATAAACCACCCCAACTTGAACAAAGGAATCCACTTATATAATAAAACACTTCTTATGTGAGTAATACTAAAAATAAATAAATTAAACATAAATATGAAACAATCCATTACTTCTATGGAAGTCACATATTCATGTTATTTGTGTATATTCTACCATCAGGTATGCTGTACAATTCATTATCTAAAGAAGTGATTTAATATTTAATTTAAAATACCCGAATGCAAAAATAAACAAATAATAACATGAGGTAACACAATTTATATTAAAAATATATATAACCTGATTATTGAACTCTCTTTTTTTAAAGGTTGAAGAGATTTGACCCCTCTAACGAGTATCCAAATCCATTCATTGTGTTATCCTATGACATAAAAAATCCCATCTACATTGGTACTGTTTCAAAATTATTGCAATGTCTCGATGACAGGGTCATCCTCAGTTGAATTTTTAACTGACCCTTCAGTGGTTTTGGTTGATAATAGAACAATTGACCACTTTCATTTTGGGGGATATGTAACATAAAATACTTGTATTTCTTGTGATTCCATTATAAATGGTTCATCTTTGTACCCTTCCTTACTGAAATCCAATTTCACAAACCCCAATTCATCTATTTTAACAACACTCTTATTATTAACCCACTTGCACTGAAAAATTATCAATTGGAATGTTGTATAATCCAACTCTCAGATTTGTTTGATGATGACAAAGTATAACATATTCACATAAATTGGACTTCTATCCTTAGTAAAAAACATTCATCACTTCATCCATAAGTGTAACTCCACTATTTTGTATTGTAGTACCTTCATCATGTTGATTTGTATAGAAAGTATAACCATTAATTACATAACCATTGTAAGATAATACATACAAACTTGGTCCTCTGGCTATCCATTTAATTAATTCTAAAATTGAATCTAGATTTTCATATAACACCATAAAGATATGGTTTCAAAACCATCCTATAAACTGTTGATTATGTGTATTTAATATCTATATTTTATCCCTTTATGGATTCAAATTCCTAAGAATTTCTTTTTGGGTTTCAACATATGGGGAAACCTTCAAACTATTACGTAAAATTTAAAGGTGATACTACTCACGATCTGTAATATTGATTATGAAAACATCTCTTACACAAATTCCTTCACCCACAAGACGCCTAGTGTGACAAGATTTCGGTAGACCAATGCTTTCCACACCGAACAGGTACTCAGTATAGAATTCAACGACTTCCTCAACAATATACCACTCTACAATACAACTCTTTGGATTTTGGATTTACTGGACTAGAACCAACTACTTTTTAATTTATTTTTTAATAAATACCTTATCACATCTTGATTGTTATTCTTTGTGAAAATGCATGTGATAATGTCCAAAGTATAGCGGTTGCACTAAAAAGTCATAGCAGATCCCTGCTATGATGAGAACCCAGAAGTTCCATAACACTATTCTTGAATATATGTTCTATGGTCAGATGATGTTATTTGAGGGACACAAATAATACATGCCATTAGGGGTGAGGACTCATAAAACTTTAAGGTACCTTCTCATGGTGTGCTCCCTTGGTAATATCTAGGAGGATATTATGAGAACGAGACCCGTTAGTAGGAAATCCACATTTCATAGTGTCATTGGATGTTCTTATCTACAGACGCGTGTATTGGTCCATAGAATTTAATATTATTATTAATGGGTATTAAAACTCCTGCACTTAGATATATTGATGAAAACTGTGATAAAACACTATTCACAATGAGGTAGGATATGTTGGGTGCATCACAAGTAATACTGCATTAATAGATAATGCGAGAAAGGATTTGTCCCTTATGTTCCATAATGGAAGTAGATATCTCAGGACCTTTGATGGAATTGATACATCCTAAATAAATCCATGGACATGGTAAGGAATGGGCAAGTTCAATTCTGGGAAGTCAAAGAAAGAATAATCGAGCACATGGGTTGATGGCACTAGCATGAAACCTGCTTGATATGAGATATCGAGACAAAGGGATTACATTACACGGTAAGCGTTTGTAGGAGGTGACACATCATTGGGACATTAAATTCTTTCTCTATGGGTGCCTTGGCATGTTTCTAGACGCTAACCTTAGAATTTAGGTAGGCTCTGCCTAATGCCACTTAGAAATAGGCCTAGAGCTTCACACATTAAGTGGGTCCAAGTATCTCAGTTAAATATTAATTTAACAAGTTGAAAAAAGATTATTCCCGATTGTGGTTTAATAATTATTCAAAGATGTCCGATCACATTTATTTCAACACTAGTTATTTGAGAGAATATATTTTAGGTGAAATAATATATTTATTAGCAAGTAATGTAGTGATATTTATTTGATAAATAAATAACCATTATTCAAGGCCTTTTAAATGTGGTGGAGGAAATAAAAAAATGGAAAAACAAAAGTACATGCCGTGTATATTAATATACACGACGTGTAGTTTTTCTAAGGATTTGTGAGAAATAATATTATTTATTTAATTAAATAATATTAGGTGTAATTCACTGGGCGCATGTCAAGTAATAATAATAGTCAACTGTTATTATTAAACATGGGGTCTTACTAAAAATTAAATAAAATGAATAAATGATTTTGGGTAATTAATTCATTTTATTATTCTAAGTAATTAAAATATCAATTATATAATTCTCATTAGCCTATAAATTTTTGGGGTTATGCACAAAAGATCTAGAGAAAGATCTCAAGCCAAGATATAATTCTTTTCTTCTAAGAATGATCTCAAGATACGAGAGAGATCCTTCTTCACCAGATCAAGGAGAGCGCTTTGCAAGAAGATCTCAAGGCGATTGAAGGCAGACATTGCAAGTGAAGAATCTTCCATGATAGCACCCAGAGATCCCTTAGGTGATGTATATATATACGTGGAGCATGTGTGGATCACTGCTAGAGGAATCCTACACTTGGATTCTATGACACAACAACAGATCACATCGGATCATGACTGGAAACATCAACAGAGAGAGAATTCCATCAAGGAAATTCTTGTCTTTTAATTAAATTAATTATAACCAACATATTATGATCCTCTCTATGGTTTTGGGAATCCCTTTCTTTCTTTTGTTCTTCATTCTATTCTGAAGATCCGACATTTTATTATCGTGATAGATCTTGGATTGATCGTTGTTAATGGAAAAATTAAAATTGGGTACACCCACCAACGCACTTCCACTGCACCTAGAACCTAAAGTGGTATCAGAGTAGTCATATTGTTGATTATAATTTTTTTTTGATGATTAACACATTTAATAATTTAGTTGTTTCAATTCAAGTTAATCACTTTGAAAATCTAAATCTTGAGATCTGTTCCTCCTCTTTTGTTTCTCATTAACCTTACAGAAATAATTTTTTTCTTTTAATTTTGATTAAAATAAAATAGAGGATCTCATCCATAGGTTCCGAAGCTTCCTATATATACAACACCAGAACACACGGTGTGTATTCGGTAGTACACTCCGTGTAGTATAGGTTCCATGCACTAGGACGGTCTTCCAAACCAGGTCATGTCAATGGATCCTATCTAAGTTTTTAAGACTCCATGTATTGACCAGGAATAGGTGGCACACAATTTTCCGATCACACACTGTGTGGCCCATTGAAAACGGCATGTAGTTTCTTTGGGTTTGGGTAGGACCGTGTACCCTGTACACGAATTTCCCGGATGGAAAACATGTAACGTGAATACTACACGACGTGTGTCCCACTGAACATGCCGTGTACTCTGAAGATTTCCAAAGTACATCTACATTCCATATCCCTGGTCGTGTACTTCAGATGGATGGTGAACAAAAGTACACGCCGTGTAGTCAGAACTACACACCGTGTACTCATCCAAATTACACAGATTTATTAAAATTTATTATTATATTATACAAACCCTTGAGACATGTACCATAGTGTAGACATAAAGCTAAGGCACAACATGTGATAGGTGTTTTATATATATGTGTTTAATTTAACATCTGCGAAATGTTCATTTCTACTCATTGGGTAGTTATGAATAGGAATTCACCGGGTAGACTCCAAGGTACAAGTTACGTACAAATATAATTTTAAATTAATTTATTTGTTTAAAATTATGATGGATGAGAATCTCAAGGAAATTCAAAAAAGGGTTTAAGATAAAAAGATTTATTAATTAAAGATAATTAATTGATTTGAGCATAATTTATCTTAAATAAGAATGATTAAATAATTAAATGATATTTTTATTTATGTGTAAATATCGTTGCATGTATGGATGATCATGAGCTAGACCAAGACCTTTGTATGTGAATGTTTTCTTTTAATTTATTTATTTAAATTACATTTGTTGGCATATGATTCTTCTCCTCATTAATATGTAGGGCCTGTGTTCCCAAGGTTTTTTTATGTAAAACCCCATTTTACCCCTCACCTGCAAGTGAGATAAAATCATATGTAATGGATGGAGCTCCCAAGATAGTGGAGGTGGCTCAAGTTAGGATCCAAGGTGAAACAAATCCAAGGAGATACAAAGATGAACAGGTGGAAAGCTGTAAACACAAACCCAAAAGGTTCAAGGTGTTTCTACCCTAGGTCTTGGGTTAGTTTATCAACCGCTAGATAAAACAACCAATAAAAAAGATCACGATCATACCATTTATTTTATTTCTATCAGTTTCATGGTTTATTTATTATGGGTGTGTTGTCACAATCACAAAATTAATGAATTAAACCAGAATGCAAGATGGAACTAAAATAAGACCGAATTATGCGTAAATATTATCTTAGACATGGTTAATCACTTAAGTATATCCCACTTAGTATTAAAAAGAATGTAATCAAATATAATAAAATGAAAATTTATGTATAGGGATAAAATCCCTCAAAGAAAATATTAAGTTGGTATAGCCTTCCATAATCTTGGTTAGAATCGAACCATAGTTCAAAGTTCTTGACCAACCCTAGTTGGGGTGAATTCAATTATCGAGGAATTCTAATTCAAGGGTTTGGGTTGACTTGACTTGGTTCACATCAAGGGTTGACTTCCATAACATGACTTGGTGTGACCAAGAGGCAAAGGTCAAGGAAATCCAAAATAAAAGGATTTCAGGATTGGGGAGTCCACTTAGTGGATCAAGGAGCTGCGAGTTAATGTAGTTGGAATTTGGAATGCCCACTTTAAACCCTTAAAGTTTCTTGAACAACCCTAGTTGGGGTAATGTGAAGGGAAATATGGATCCTTTACACTAGAATATTCAAGAAACAGAATATTCTGAAGTCAATGGTGAGGGCTATTGGATTTTAATAAAATAGTGGGTGACTAATAAGTATTAATTTATTTATTTGTCTCAGTTTTATCATGATAAAGTACTAAAACTTTGCTCATTTTAATTTGTAGAAATGAAAAAAAAATGACTTCAAACATATCATTGTGAACCATACTCGATAAGGAAAACCTTCTCACCAACACCAATTTCTAGGAATGTTAGAGGTGTTTACGCGTCATCCTTTGCCACGAGAGGAAATTTTATGTGCTGGAAGAGATAGTTCTAGTTGTACCTAGAAAAGAGGTCAGTGATGAGGAACTATCTCTCTATATGAAACATATGTATGATTCCACATATGTCCAATGCTTCAGGCTATTTTCCATGTTTAATGAGCTCTTAAAGAAAAATGAAAACATGGACACATATAACATGATGTCTCACCTTAAGGATCTCTATCAAGAGAAGGTGAGACAGGAGAGATATGAGATATCCAATGCTTTGTTCACAACTAATCTTGGAGAGTCTGCATCATCTGAGCCTCATATAGTCAAGATTATTGGCTATATTAAACACCTAGACATCTTAGGGATTATATTCCCAGATGAGTTGCGTACAGATCTCATCATATCATCACTTCCCAAGACCTTATCTAGCTTTATTGTCAACTAAAACATGAGAAACAATGGGAAGAGTCTATCAGAACTTTTGACCTTAATTCTACAGGTAGATAAGGACATGGGACATGAAAAACCCACAGTCCTTATAGTGAATAAGAAAAGGAAGGAAAAGGAAAAGGGGCCAAGGATTCATAAACAGTCTGAAGCCCCTGAGCACCGTCCCTCCAAGAAGGGGAAGATCTAGAGGCAGAGCAAGGAATGGGAGGCAGTATGTTTTGCATGTGGTAAGCAAGTCCACCAGAAGATGAAATTAATCTAGAACTGTGGGAACACTAAAGGTGTGTTCGTTATTGAGTGTAATATTTCCATTTCTACACATTGTGTATTAGATACATCTTGTAGGGATCACATCTGTATTCAAATTTAGGAACCAAGTGGATTTAGAAAGATTTACATAGGATAGGTGGATCTTCAAGCTGCTAATATGGTTATTTAGACTCTAGTAAGCTAAAACCACTTGATAGATGTCATGTTTGTTTACAAGGTAAAATGACTAGGCCGCCTTTCGGTGGACAGGGTGAAAGGGCCATAAAGATTCTAGGATTAGTGTTCACAGATGTGTGTGGACTATTTCTAGTAGAAGCTAGAGGTGGATATTCTTACTTCATTACTTTTACTGATGATTTGAGTAGATATGGATATGTATAATTAATGAGGTATAAGTTAGATTCCTTACATAAATTTAAGTAATTCACGAATGAAGTAGAGAATTATCTTGGTAAGAAGATAAAGAAACTTCGATCAAATGGAGGTAGAGAATATCTGAACCAAGAGTTTATTGATCTTTTTTGGGACTATGGGAGTCCATCTCAGCTCACTTATACTTATACACCATAGTGTATTGGTGTTAGTGAAAGGAGGAACCGCACCTTGTTGGACATGGTGAGGTCGATGATGAGTTATGCAGATCTTCCATTATCCTTTTGGGGATATGAATTACAAACTGTATCATACACATTAAACCGAGTACCAACTAAGGAGGCAAATGGAATTCCCTCTAAGATATGGAATGGAAAGAAACCCATTTTTTCGCACACATGTGTATGGGAATGTCAGGAATTTGTTAAGTCTTTCTCATGCAACAAACTAGCACCCCAGGGAAATAAGTGTATCTTTATAGGATATTCGAAGGAAACTAAATGATATTACCTATATAACCCTTCAGGCAAGAAAGTCATTGTTGCCAGACGAGCCATATTTATTGAGAGGCAGCACATCCTCAAAAAGTATATTGGGAGAAAGATTGACTTTGACGAAGTTGATGCTCAAGATACACATGATTTTGTACAGGAAAAAGTTCCACATTTCCCTGTGGAAGAGGTTCCAGAAACACAAGTACTACGTAGGAGCTCAAGAGAGGTAAGGGAACTAGAGTGATTTGGTTTCCTAGTCACCGAGGATGGTGAATCATTATTGTTGGACAATGATAAACCTCTCTCCTACAATGAACCCGTAGAAATCTCAGAAGCTGCAAGATGACTAAAAGCTATGAATTATGATATGGATTCCGTGTATCAGAACAAAGTTTGGTTTTGGTCGATGAACCAATTGATGTAAATACTGTTGGATGGAAATGGGTATTAAAGAGAAAAATGGACATGGAAGGTCAAGTTAGCACCTATAAAGCAAGGCTAGTGGCTAAAGTATTCAGACAACATCAAGGAATTGACTATGATAAAACCTTCTCGCTAGTTTCCATGTTTAAATCCATAAGAATCATACTTTCCATAACAAGTTACCATGACTACAAGATTTGGAATATGGATGTCAAAACAACATTCCTTAGCGGGAACCTTCATGAAGATGTCTATATGATACAACCAGAAGGTTTGTGACACCAGGTGAATCCAAATGGGTTTGCAAGTTACATAAATCCATTTATGGATTAAATAAAGCATCCAGGTCATGGAACATTCAATTTGATAAATCCAAAAAGGAATTTGGTTTAATTAAGAACAAATTTGAGCCATGTGTTTATAAGCGGTTTAATGGGAATGCAGTTGTTATCCTAGTAGTATATGTTGGTGACATATTACTTATTGGAAATGATGTACCAGTCTTACAGTCAGTTAAGGATTAGTTGAACAAGTGTTTCTCCATGAAAGACTTAGGTGAAGTGGCCTACATTCTAGGGATCAAGATCATTCGTGATAGATCCAAGAGGCTGCTTGGACTAAGTTAGGGTACATATATTGACCAGATATTAAAGAGATTTAGTATGGACAAATCCAAGAGGGGATTAGTTCTAGTGTCACATGGCCTACATCTTTCTAAGAAAATGTGTCCTCAGACATTACATGAGAAAGATAGAATGAGTAAGATCCCATACAGTTTGGCTATAGGATCCATCATGTATGCCATGTTACGTACCAGGATTGATGTTGCCTATGCACTGAGCATGGTAGGAATATATCAAGAAGACCCAAGAGAACAAAATTGGACTGTTGTTAAGACTATACTTAAGTATTTGAGAAGAACTAAGGATATGTTCCTAGTGTATGGAGGAGATGAAGAGCTTGTCATTAGAGGGTATGCTGATGCTGGTTTTTAGATAGATCAGAATGATCTGAAGTCATAATCTGCATATGTTTTCTGTCTCAATGGAGGAGCTGTGAGCTGGAAGAGTTCAAAGTTTCCAGTTTTCCCCGATTCTACAGTGGAGTCCGAATATATAGCAGCTTTTGATGTAGCCAAGGAATCCATCTGGATTCATAACTTTTTCTAGGAGCTTGATGTGGTACCTAGCAGTAAATATCCAATCACATTGTATTATGATAATACTACATTGGTGGCTCTTGAAAAAGAACCAAGGTCACATCAACAGATAAAGTACATACACTGGAAGTATCACCTCTTGAGGGATTTCTATCAAAGGGGTGAAGTTGCAGAAAGGAGAGTGTCAACAGAAGAGAATGTGACAAACCCCATTAATAAAGGCCTAACTCAACAGAAGCATGAATATCATGTGATAACTAGTGGGTTAAAGGTTGTTAGTAGTTGGCTCTAGTCCAAGTGGGATTCTTTTGGAGTTGGTGTCCTAGAACCAACTACTTGGTACTTTTTTTGTTAATAAATACCTTATCACATCTTGATTTTTCTTCTGTGTGACAATGCATGTGATAATGTCTTAAGGATAGTTGTTGCACTAAAAGGTCATAGCAGATCCCAGTTATGATGATAACCTAGAAGTGCCATAACACTGTTCATGAATATATGTTCTATGGCCGAATGATGTTATTTGAGGGACACAAATAATATAGTCTATTTGGGGTGAGGACTCATAAAACTTTGAGGCACCTTCTCATGGTGTGCACCCTTGGTAATATCTAGGAGGATATTATGAGAACGAGACCCACTAGTAGGAAGTCCACATTTCATAGTGTCATTGGATGTTCCTATCTGCAGACGTGTGTATTGGTCCTTAGACTTTAAGATTATTATTAATGGGTATTAAAACTCGCACACTTAGATGTATTGAAAAAAACTGTGACGGCACACTGTTTGCAGTGAGGTAGGATATGTTGGGTGCGTCACGAGTAATACTACATTAATAGATAATGCACGAAAGGATTTGTCCCTTCTATTCTATAACATAAGTAGATATATCAGGCCCTTTTATGGAATTGATATAGCCTACATAAATCCATGTCCATGGTAAGGAATGGGTAAGTTCAATTCTGGGAAGTCAAAGAAAGAATAATCGAGCACATGGGTTGATGGCACCAGCATGAAACCCATTTGATTAGAGATATCGAGACAAAGGGATTACATTACACAGTAAGAATTCGTAGGAGGTGACACATCATTGAAACATTAACTTCTTTCTCTATGGTTACCTTGGAGTGTTTCTAGATTCTAACCTTGGACTTTAGGTAGGATCCACCTAATGCCACTGAGAAAGAGGCCTATAGGGTCACACACTAAGTGTATCCAAGTATATTAGTTAAATATTAATTTAACAAGTTGAATACATATTATTATTGATTGTGGTTTAAGAATTATTCAAGGATGGCTAATCGCATTTATTTCGACACTAGTTATTCAAGAGAATATATTGTGGGAGAAATAATATATTTATTAGCGAGTAATGCTATGATATTTATTTGAGAAATAAATAGTCATTATTCAAGGTCTAATAAATGTGGTGGAAGAAATAAAGAAAAATGGAAAAAAGTACACCCCATGTATATTAATATACACGCCATTTAGTTTTTCTAGGGATTTGTGAGAAATAATATTATTTATTTAATTAAATAATATTAGGTGTAATTTGATAGGTGTATGTCAAGTAATAATAATAGTAAACTACTATTATTAGACAAGGGGTATTACTAAGAATTAAATGAAATGAATAAATGCTTTTGTGTAATTAATTCATTTTATTATTCTAAGTAATTAAAATCCAAATTATATAATTCTAATTAGCCTAGCCATTTTTGGGGTTGTGCACAACGGATCTAGAAAAATCTCTCAAGCCAAGAGAGAATTCTTTTCTTCCAAGAACGCTCTCAAGCTATGAGAGAGATCCTCCTCCACTAGATCAAGGAGAGCACTTTGCAAGTGTCTCTCAAGGCGATCGAAGGCAGACATCGCAAGCGAAGGCTCTTCCGCGCTAGCACCTGGAGATCCCTTCATCTAAGTCCAAAGATAAGTGGATCATGTGTGGATCACTGCTAGAGGAATCCTACACTTGGATTCTATGATGCAATGATAGATCACATTAGATCATGACCAGAAACATCAACGGAGAGAGAATTACATCAAGGTAATTCTTGTCTTTTCATTAAATTAATTATAAACAACATATGATGATCCTCTATATGGCTCCAGGACGCCCTTCCTTTCATTCATTCTTCATTATATTCTGAAGATCCAATGTTTTATTATCGTGAAGGATCTCATATTGATCGTTTTTAACAGAACAATTAAAATTGTGTACACCCACCAACATGCTTCCACTGCGCCCGAAACCTACATTGGACACATTTGTTTTTTGAAATACCCTTTAAAAATATTCATATACCATTCAATTGGGGTATATCCATCTATAATGTATAGGATCACATAGTCAAATATCTCCCACAAAGTGAACCATCATACCAAATAATTCTTGCAGGAAGAACATTTCCAATTCACATAATATGATGGAAATTTCCTTTTCTATAGTTGTAAATTTCACTGGGTCTATAAATTTTCTACATATAGGTTTGAAAAACAAACATATCTTGGTTAATGTTTGATGAAAATTCTTAGAAAAAATGTAATATAAATCTACAAGAATTAGATCTTGAATCAAAACATGACAGTCATGTGATTTCAGAACCTTTAACTTTAAATCAGCAATTAACATGATATTCTTGATATTATATGAATACCCTTCTAGAAACTTTACATCATTGAAGAAGTTACAAAATAGATATCTCTTCCACCTGGAAATATTATAAGTAGTTGTAGGAAGAAAGATTCAATTTTCACCCTTCCCTGGTGCCAACTCTTCTCGTATTCCCATGTTAGCCATGTCCAACCTAGCCTTAATTCCATCCTTTGTTTTTCCGGGTTAATTTATTAATGTTCCAATTACACTATCACATATATTTTTTTCAACATGCATAACATCAAGGAAATTTTTAACATACATAAAATTCTAGTACAGTAATTCAAAAAAAACTGATCTCTTTTTCCAACTAGTTTTCGTAAGGTTTTTAGAAAATGGTTTACCAAAAGTAGTGTCCACATATTTTAATTTCTCAAACAGTTGATATACTATTATTAGAGATGGTGATGTACATTCTTCTGAAATTCCATCAAATGATATCATCTAATATTGGTACTTATGACATCAGGGTAGAAATCTATGATGTCCAAGAAACATAGTCTTTGATGAATGTTTCAACCTAATTGACTGCGTACCTTGTTCGCAAATGGGAAACCCTTGAGTTCCTTTAATAC
The DNA here is from genome assembly GCA_963277665.1 of Viscum album. Lineage (NCBI taxonomy): Eukaryota > Viridiplantae > Streptophyta > Magnoliopsida > Santalales > Viscaceae > Viscum > Viscum album. The sequence goes on along the minus strand of OY728156.1, from coordinate 2,050,034,933 downwards.
TATATCATGAAAAAATTTCATAAGTAGGAAAGTCATTTATCATCCCTTACAACATGTATATCAACATGAAATATTCATTTTTTTAATCACAATACAACATAACACCTGAATCCCATAATAATTTCAAATCTTTAATCAATGGAACCAAATAAACATCAATATCATTACCTGATTGTTTTGGTCTTTTAATAAGCATAGATAACATGATGTATTTTCATTTCATGCATAAACATAGTGGTAAGTTATAATTTACCAACATAACCAGCCATGTACTGTGAGTGCTACTTTGAAAACCAAAAGGATTCACTCCATCTATAGATAATGCAAGACAAAGGTTTCTCAACTCGTTTCCAAATTCAGGATACTCATGACCAATTTTCTTTCACTGAGAATAGTATGTTAGGTGATGAAGTTTCCCATATTTATTTCTTGTATATACATGCCATGTCAATTATCTTACTATCTCTTGACTTCTATATATAGGTTCTTAAACCGTGGAATGATTGGAAAATACCATATAAATTTTGTAGGACCTGATTCATCTTTACTGTATTGATAAGTACCACACTTTTGGGATTCTTTAAGTGATTTTCAATCCTTGAAAAATACTATACAATCATTTGGGAAGACATGTATTCTTTCAGTGATCATACCCATTAAATGTAGCATTCATTTGACATTGTATGTTCGACTAGGGAGCTCATTATCTTCTAGGATCATATCATTCAAAAGAGAAAGTAGTTCAATAAAACTAGTGTCACTCCATCTATTACCTAATTCCAAATTATACAACTTTAGTATGGCTGAAAATGATATATAAATAGTGCAACCATCATACAATGGCTTCTTTGCACAACTCTTTAACTTCTCAAACAATTTTCGAAAATCACGAAGTTCATATTCAACTATCCTTATCATTTCCTCAATATGATCTTTATCATCATTCACATATGTAATCACATCCTTGATACAATCTTCTTTATTGTTCACACTTGAAATCATATTATATGATCCATAAAATTCCATGATATCCCAGTCACTAGCTACATTCTCTTTTCCCCATGTTTATTTCAACATTTATTACTTTGATCAATTTTGTGATAGATCAAGTGTTATTCCAAATCATCTAGACTAATTAATATTTAATAAAAATAGTGTAAACATGAAAAAGGTATTTGATAAGGGTTATATGTATGATATTTTGCAAACTTGATGAACTCTTTTACTCCATATTCATACTCTTCTATCATACGATTAACATCCATCCATTATTTATTCATATCCATCCTGTTTTATTCGGTAATATTATTATTTAACAAAATAAATACACAAATGATGTTCAATTGAAGATGGATCTCATGAATTTCTTGAAAGAAAATGGAATGATTGAAAAATGGTTTATCATCCCACATGATAAAAAAATCTTATTAAAGGAAATTTATAAATATAATAGAGGAATATCCATATATCTACTTCACCTTCCAAATTATAGATGTATATATAAGTATAAAATTATATATAATTTATAAAATAATATATATTTTAAAGAAATCTCTCTCTATTTTATAGAGTTTTTTATTCTTTCCTATAATTTTTCTTTACCTGACTGAATAGACCCAAACTGACCCTCCTTGGGTTGGGTTGGATCAAGTCATTACAAAAAAATGTCTATAAACCAACCCAAACCAACCTTAACACTTTTATTGGGTTGATTATAAAATTTACCAAACTCGACCCATGGACACCCCTAATAGAATCCCTCTTGAGTTTGTCTACTCTGACCTTTGGGTTCCCTCTAGAAAAGATTCCCATGGAGGAGGCTATTATATTGTGACATTTATTGATGATTAATTCCATAAGGTATAGATTTACATATTGAAACACAAGTATGATACCTTTCATACTTCTAAGATCTGTAAAATTAGTGTAGAGAACTAGTTTGGTAGGATGTTAAAGACCCTTAGAACTGATTATAGGTCGGAGTATGTGTCTAAATATTTTATTGAGTTCTGTAGCTATGAATATTTCCAAAGTCACCAAAATGTTTTTTAAACCTCTACAATATCATTGATTAGATGAACTTATTAATAGGTACATATTGGAGAGGGTGAGATGCATGATCTCTATCTTGAGTTTGCCTCAATCCTTTTGGGATATATCTGCAACTATGACAATGTATCTTATAAATCATCACCCTTTTAGAGTTTATGTCTTTAAGACCCATAAAGAAGCTTGGATTGGTAAAACCATGAATCTTAGTCAACTTGGAGCGTTTATATCAATAAATTATACCCATAATAAGAAATATAAGTTGGAACCTAGGGTTTCGAACCCGATCCAAATGTGAATCAAGTGGAAAAGGTTAAAATTATTGAATATTTCATGCTAGTACAAATAATCTCAATCACCAAAATTATATTAGAATTTTATATATACATAACATGATAATTAAATGTTTACTTTATAGGATAATACCCAACGTATCTCAGGTGAATCATAAGGTAGAATACTATTTCCCAAGAATATAGATGTCTTACTTAAGACCTCACCTATGTGTTCGATCAAGGAACATCATCACAACCATTTCAATGGATTTTTTTTAATAAAATCACCACATCCAACTATTTTATCAAATAAAAATCCACTAAGTCACACACCACAAATACACTAAGACTTATAGAACCAAATCCATTAATCCATACACATTAATTGAATATCAAAATTTATATATCAACATAGCCCTTTTCATCGACAAGAATTATGTATTTAACCATTTAAAGGGTAATCTCAAATAAATACATCACTATATGAACAAATATAATAATAATAATATAGAAAAAAACAACATCAAAAACATCATGAAAACAAGTAAACACATACCTTAGAGAAGTGGTGAGAGAGGCAACAATGAGAGAGGTGTCAGTGACAGAGGTGGCGACGAGAGAGGTGGCTAGAGTAGCAGCAACAGAGTAGAGGCTAAAGAGGCGATGAATATACTAGTGGTGGAATATAGGGGTGACAAAACTAGTGGTGGTGAGAGTAGTGGTGACAAAAAGGTGAATAGAGAGGCAGTAGTGAGATCGGCGGTGGAAGAGAGGGGCAGCGAGACCGGTGGTAGTGAGAGAGGCGGTGAGAGTGGTGGCACAACATGACATAAGTAGGATTACATGATAGTTAAAATGTGTTCAAGATAAAATACTCTATTTAGGGTTCTTATAAAATTGGGTAATGCTTTTACCAACGCTATCCAAAAGTCATTGATAAAAAGGTCAGTTTTATCATCACTCAAATAGAAAGCACTGATAAAACAAACCTTTATCAGTGCTAAAAAAGTGTTGATAGTCAAAAAGGATCAGTCATGGATTTGGAAACCAAATCCATAACTACAAACTTATTAATAAAGAAAAAAAAACATACAAAGAGGAGGGTAGTTTAAACAAGTCACATACTCCCATATCAAAACAAGAAGTCATTTCCTAAATTTCCCTCTAGTACCTAGATTTTTAGGATGCCTTCCTCTATCCTTTGGGTGATGTCCTCTCTTCCAAGTCTTGACCTATTGTGTTGTATGATCCTCTTCCAACGATGATTCAAAGAATTCATTCATGATAGAACATATCATGAGCTTCTAGGAAAGATCACGAAATTCCTTCATCGGATTAGCACGAAAGCCATCTTTAAAATTGATTGCCAGTAAGTTTTGTACAACTATATATTCATTGAAACCATAAACATCTGGTTCCATCATTAAGTAAATGGACACAAGTTTCAAGAAAAACATTTCTATATATTTATAAATATTTGTATATATTTATAAATATTTGTATATATTTATAAATATTTGAATATATTTATAAATATTTGTATATATTTATAAATATATATATTTATATTATTATGTATATTTATAAAATTATAAGTATAATAAATATTTTTATTACAATTTTATAATTATTTAAATATATATACAATTATAATTATAATTATAAATAAATATATTTATTAATATATAAATAATTATATTTATAAAATTATAAAAAATGTATTTATTATGATTTTATAATTATTCAAATATATATATATTTATTTATAATTATAATTCTAAATATATATATATATATATATATATATTTATGAATATAACTATAAATAAATATATTTATAAAAATTTGTACATAATTATATATATATATATCAATAAATATATATATCTATATATTTATAAAATTATAATAAACATATTTATTTTAATTTTATAATTATATATATATATATATATAATTATAATTATGAATGAATATATTTTAAAAGTATTTATATACAATTAAAAATTTATAATTATAAATATAATAAATATATTTATCATTTAAATATATTTATTGTAATTTTATAATTATTTATGAGAACATAAATAAGTTCATGGATATAACATGAATGAAAAGTATAATTCATAAAAAATGTCTCATCACATACATGGAAGCATGAATAATATGGGTGTCAATGTGTAAATGAATATTTCATGATTCACAAATGCATAACATATGCATGTGTCATCATAAGAATAAGTAATCTAACATTTAGAACATATATAGAAACCCAATCATGTCCACAAATAAACTTATGATCATAGTTAGTGTATACTCAAACATATCAATATATGAACATAAACATGTCCATGAATATCATCATTATATCATGATATATATATATATTGACTCAATTCATTAGAAGAAAATATTTATTTAAATAAATAAATAAATATATTTATAATTATACTTATAAATAAATATATTTAAAAAGTATTTATATATATATATAATTATAAATACAATAAATTTATTTATTATTTTAAAAAATTTATTATAATTTATAATTATTTAAATATAAATATATTTATTTATAATCTTATAAATACTTTTTTTAAACATTATATATATATATATGTATTTGAATTATTAAAAAATATATATTAATATATCATATTTATAATAATTATAAACATGTGTTTTTTAATTAATGTATATAAGTAAAAATTATTTTTAAATATAAATATAATAATTTTTAATATATTAATAACATTTTTTATTAAAATATTTTATCATCGCTAGGAATAGAACTGATAAAGATCACCTTTATTAGCACTAAAGAAAGTGCTGGTAAAGAATACACCCTTATAAGCGCTTTGTTTAGCGCTGATAAACTTTACCTTTATCAACACTTTTAGCTAGCAGTGATAAATGTGAGGCTTTTATTAGCACTTTCTGCTTAGAGTTGATAAAATCCAGTGCTTCTCTTTCCCTGATCCATGGTAATGGTTGGGCATGATAACTCACCCCACTATCTTGAGCGACAGGCATGAAATATCGCATTC
>OY728156.1:2049577062-2050024562 GCA_963277665.1 Viscum album | reverse complement strand
TCAATTTATGTGGAATCTTTTCATCCTCCACATGACAATGTTTTATGTAATTATTAGGATAGAATGGTTAGTTTCCTATCGAGCCCATATTTATTGTTATCACAGAAAGGTGATATTTACATCACTAGAGGGTGTAAGACATATTTACAAAGGAGAATAATATTTCCATGCGACTCAAGATGAACCTGAGCATCATGGGCTGAGCAAAGTGACAACCCAAATTTCTAGTCTCTTCTTGGATAATCAAGGGATGTGATCTACTAATTTCTATCCTACAGTGGATTGTTTCAGGTATGTATCCCCCGATGAATTTTCTGGACTATCTCTAGGGATAGAGGTATAATTCTCCATTGATATAGTGTCTAGAGTGATACTAATGTCCATTCCTCCTTATAATATGGCACACACAGAGATTATAGAGCTCAAGAAGTAGTTGTAAGAATTTTAAAACTAAGGGTTTTATCTGACCTAGTACCCCTCCATGGGGTTCACTAGTCCTTTTTTCTAAGAAGTAAGATAGTACCCTCCATACTTTCATGGATTACTGATGGATGAACCAACTCATAGTGAAGAATTGGTATCCACTACCTTGTATAGATGACCTATTTGATCAGATCTGAGGAGTGAGGGTGTTTTCAATGATTGATTTGAAGTCGAGATACCATCAAGTGCATGTTAGGACTTCAGTGATACCTCATACAATTTTCCAAATTAGGTATGGTCTTTATGAGTATCTGGTAATGCAGTTCGGTCTCATGAACGCACCATCTATTTTCATGGTCCATGTGAATTAGGATTTTCACCCTTATTTAGATTCATTAATGTTAGTCTTTATGGAAGAAGTATTAGTGAATTTTCACACTTGACATGACCATTCCCAACATCTTGAGATCATACTGAATACAATAATAGAGCACTATATTTATTTAAATCTCACTAAATGACACTTTTGGATCAAAAAATTACACTTCCTTGGACATATCATCTCATAGTCAGGAGTATCAGTAGACCTGGATAAGGTGAGAGATATATTTTCCTTGGAGAATCCCAAGAATGTATTTGTTATGAAAAGTTTCTTGGGGTATAATGAGTATTATAGATGCTTCATCCACGACTTCTCATGCCTACAAGCACCTCTTATGGGTTTGACTAAGAAGGGTATGGAGTTTGTATGGTTAGAAGCTTGCGAGGAATCCTTTTAGGAATTGAAAGGTAGGTTGAATTTAGCACTGATCCCGATTATTCCAGATCTATGAAGGAGATATATAGTTTATTGTGATGCATCCAGCATCAAGATAAGAGTAGTTCTGATGTAGAATGAGAGAGCCATAACATAAGAGTCTTGTCAGTTGAGGGATCATGAGAAAAACTACCCAATACATGACCTTGAGTTGACAACAGTAGTGTATACATTACTCTATTGGAGGCATTATTTTCTTGTAGATCATTTATTGGTGAATAAAAACCACAAAATCCTCATGTATATCTTTACATAGTGTAATATAAATCTTAGGTAGCACAGGTAGGTTGAATGATTGCAGTCCTTCGATTTTGATAATGCCTATACACCTAGTAAAGGTAATGTGAAAACTGATGCTCTAATATAGAAGACTCAGACATAAGAAATTTAGGAGGCTGGTGGTGATTGGTATCTTATGGACTTGTTTTGATAGATGCATGTTGAGGTTCAATAGAATCATGGGAAGACAGTTCTCATAGCTTTAGTAATGACCTCTACCCTTATAGAATGGGTAAAGATGAGGAAATTTTTTGATTCTGGGGACTTAGTCCCGAGGGAGAGTGTTTTAGATGAGAATTTATTACCTGGTTAGACCATGGATGAGAATGAGACCTTACCCACACATGGGAATGTCTAAGTTCTGGCAGGAATCTAAGAATATTTGATGTAGGAATCTCATGCCTTGGTATGGGTAGTGAATACTGACATCACCAAGTTGTATCAATACTTACGTCTCTAATTTTGGTGTCCTGGTATGAAATGGGAGATAGTCATATTTGTTACTCAGTGTTCCACCTATCAATAGGTAAAGTCATAAAATCAATGAATGGTGGGACTTTTACAACTATTGTCCATTCCCACGTGGGAGTGGGATGATTACACCATGAATTTTTTGATATACTTTCCTAGATAATCTTGAGGAAACGATACAGTGTGGGTCATCATTGATCAGTTGATGAAGGTCACCCACTTCATGACTATTTAGGAGACCTTATCAGTAGACTATATTGGGAGGATATACATCAGGGAGATCACAATTCTTCATAGAGATCCACATTCTATCGTATCTGACAAGGACACCCCTTTCATGTTGTGGTTTTGGCATGGATTGAAAAAGGCCTTGGGTATGTAGGTTCTTATGAGCACGACCTATCACACTCAGACTGATGGACATACAAATCATATGATTCAAGTGTTATAGTACATGATCCTTGCATGTGTCCTTGAATTTAGGGGTTCTTGGGATAAGGAAATACCCCTAGATGATTTCTCTTACAATAATATCTTTTAGGATACCATCCAAATGGTTCCTTATAAGGACTTGTATGGTATTCCCTTATGTTTACCTATATACTGGTTAGAGGCAAGGGAGGAAACATTGATTGGACCATGTATCATTTATAATACTTTAGATTAGGTTTTTATAATCAGTAATCACATTATGGTAGCTCAGTCTAGGCATTAGTCATATGCCAACTACCATCAATGACTACTTGAGTTTGAGTTTAGGGATCAGATTTTATTGCGCGTTTTACCCATGATGGACCAACTATGGATAAAGTGGTAGGATAATATCACTTCTAGATTCATCACACATTTTGATATCCTAAAGATAATCAGACTAGTGGATTATAAGATATCACTTCCTTAGAGTTACCAGTCTTTGCCTGATGTTTTTCACATGTCTTAGATTCATCGGTATTATCCAGAATCTTTGCATATTTTATAGACTGAGGAGGTTGAGTTAGACATGGATGCTTATTTTGAGGATTACCCAATGAATATCATATATTATAGCATGAATGATCTATGAGGTAGGTCAGTTCCTCTAGTGTGGAACTATTACAACACGACCAAGTATATGATGATATTTGGGAGCGAGAGGCTGACGTACATGCCTAGTGGATAGATCTTTTCTCTGACGATCCCTTACTACCCTTAGAAGGTAAACTTAGGGACAAGTTTCTTTAAGGAGGGGAGGTTGTAATGGTACAACTTTTTATCAAGGTAAAAATTGTTTGTTTTCCAGTTTAAATTACTTTTTTATCCTAGTAAATGTTCCCCATGGCCTAAGGAAGGTACCAGGAGTATCTGATGCTTGTTCAGAGCCTGGAGGTCTGAGTTATGGAGGAAAAAGGCAAGGATCACGATTTTTATAAACCATGTGCCTGATCCCTCATAGTTTTTCTAAACTGTGTAGGGTTCTCTATATGGTTTCAAAGGGGTGTATAATTATACTAAATTGTGCAACCCAGGTTGCATGGCCATGAAACATGTCTCAAACAAGTGACAGAGGTCACCTGCATGGGCTGTGTATGGTTTGGAAAATCATGGGTCTAGCCCACACCCTTATTGCCACTTAGGCAGTAAGCTTTCAATATTAGAGCACAGTTTGTCCAAATCATGTGGGATAGTCATACGGATGGGTTGCTTTGGGTAGTTCCAATTACATGGTTGGTGCACAGTTTGGAAAATTGTGCTACCAAACCATGCACCTATTTAATTTTGGGAGAAATAATTATTTTACCTCCTTTCTATTTATCCTTTCCCCTATATTTTCCCTCATTTATCACATATAGAAGGAACTACCATGTGTAATATCTCCTCCATTCCTAATCTAGGCTTCGAAGAAACTCTCTTGTTTGAGCTCAGAATCGACCACCATTCATCTCGTTGGATTCCTCTTGGCAGGAGCTTTGATCCTCTCCCATATTTTATTAGTTTCTATCACCTTCTTCTGTACTATTTTAATGGATGATAATATGACCTATTTTCAGAGAATTTTTCAATTTTGAGGATTTATTCTATTCTATCTTGATTCAAAGTCTGAAAATGGACGAGGGTTCATCTACCAACCTTAGGTAGGTAGTCTAGTAAATTTATCTAAAATATTAGGTGTTTTTATATCAATCACTATTGTGCCACATGCTAAACTCTTCTGCGTGATGTCTAAAAGTGTGTTTTACTTTTTAAATTAATTGAACTATGTTAAGATACTCCTGTAGCCCTGTGTTAAACTATTAGAGGATGTCTATCTCATTGGTTTCCACCCCTTTGGGCATGTTGAATTAAATAACATCCTTCATATAAATGTTTATTTGACCAAACAACCTCCTAAGTGGTTTGTATTGACTTTAAATTATATTTTCCTTGATTTCTAAATTAAATGATTTAATTTAATTAAATGGAAGTTGGTGAAAAGACCACATCATGTGTTATAAATAGATAATGAATTATACAACTCATGGAACCCATGGTTAGATTGGGTTAAACAAATGTAAATGCTTAAAAGGTGATGCCCTATGTTTATTATAATCAAACCATGGATATTGGTTAATGGAAAATGGTTAAGGGACTTGTTGAGATGACATTTCATGCTCCCATACGTTGGGTGTTAGACATGGAATCTCACACCGTTTATTATAATTTTATAATTATTTAAATATAAATATATTTATTTATAATCTTATAAATACTTTTTTAAAACATTATATATATATTTGAATTATTAAAAAATATATATTAATATATCATATTTATAATAATTATAAAAATGCATTTTTTTATTAATTAATATAAGTAAACATTATTTTTGAATATAAATATAATAATTATATATATATTAATAATATTTTTTATTAAAATATTTTATCATCACTAGGAATAGAGTTGATAAATATTACCTTTATCAGCACCAAATAAAGGGCTAATAATTAATAAACCTTTATCAGTGCCTTTTCCGGTGCTGATAAACGTTACCTTTATTAGTGCTTTTAGCTAGCATTGATAAAGGTGCGGATTTTATCAATGATTTCTGATTAGCATTGATAAAATTTAGTGTTTACCTTGCCCCAATTTGTGGTAGTGGTTGGGCATGATGACTCACCCCACTATCTCGAGCAACGAGCATGAAATCTCACATTCTCATGAGATTTAGGGATATTACCCTTATTGGAGCCTATAATTTGTTTTACTATGATTGGATGCTTGAGTTATGCTCTGAGACTTGCTAGCACCCAGTATCTATATATATTCCTGTATATGTACTTCCATATATAGTGTATATACATATATACATATTATGTATAATTACTTATCATTCTACATACTGGGTAAACTAAGATCAGAGTTATTTCGGCCTATGCCGAAGTAGGAAGTGTCGGCCAGGGGTCCTCTAAGAACCTAAGTTGACTAGCTTATGACTTTCAACATTGTTTATTATTTGTTATAATTGTGCACTACTAGATTATACACATTTAATGGATTATTCTAGACACCATTGGTGGTGGTCTACTGAGTTTATATCACACCCTATTGGGGCCGACAGTTGGTACCCAGAAAGACCTTATGGATGGAGATATGGAAAAAAGAAAATTTCTGGTCATGGATGCTCAACTTGATTTTCTTATAGCATGGGATCATTGAAGTAGAAGACCAAACATATGCTCATGATGATAGTAGAGATATATTTTGGTCTTTTTTACTTTTGTATAGCGTTTTGTATATGCATGTTCTCTGTATCCCTTTTATCCCCCATTTTGTACATCAACATGACATGACATCATTTTGTATTTGAATCAACCTATGAATTGATTATTAGTACTATTTATTTGATGTTTATCTTTTGTTGTTGATTATTTTAATAGTTTCCAGTGTGTGGTCAGTTATTTTATGATGTTTTTGTGTGTTTATTTATTGTTACCACTATGTTATTATGATAATAGAGGTTATAGTTTCCCTACCATACCACCATAGAACCTCACTACTATTTGTAAGCCTCTGGCGTACAAGGAGGAACACTTTAGTCTATATGACCCATCATTTTTGGGAACTATTTAGTGGCTCCTGGTTCAAGATGTTACAAAATTAATTTAGGATTATTATTTATTCTATTTTTTCAACAAATCATGACATATATATGAACATGCTTGATTCAAGAGAAAGAGATTTTCTTATTCTAAATATCTTACTTTACAAAAATAGTGTTAGTATTTTCATGATCTCAGAAAATAATTTTTATATGTTTTTGTTGTGTGTTCATTCTAAGAATTTAGTTCAACATTTTATTCTTAGAATAACAACACTTGTTGTTTTATAGATCTATGATATATATGCTATAGTTTTTTGTCCTGTTGTTGTGAAATGGTGGATTTATAAAATGATACTTTATCTGCATACTTTCTATGGATATTCAAAGTTTATTTTTGAGGATGAAACTTTAGTGATATAAATATTCATTTGAAGATATATTCATCCACAAGCTATGATATTCACATCGAAATGATACAATAGAGAATTTATCCAACTAAATTCAATATTTTCTTTGTCTCTAAACACTTGATTGTTAATTGTGTTTAGGAATAGTGTTATTATTATATAAAGGCCTTGTAAAATCTATTATAACAAGTTAAATTTGTTTTCACTTAGCTATAGAGATCCCTTGGAAAATGATCTGCCAGTGGAAATCGCCAAGCATGTGGAGAGAGTTTTATTGGAGTGAACTAGAGGATCTTTGTGCCCCAAACCACTATAAAATTTGTCATGCACTTTTTGTTTTTAAATTCATACTATATTTAAAGAAAAGTGGGAGGATTATATTTGAAAGTTCAAGAGGGATTGTTTTTAAAATTTTCAAGTTTTTTAAAAGGACACAATCCATCACCCCTCTCTTGTATTCATCATCATTTCAGGAAAAAAAATCGGTATCTGAGCTTGAAATATATTAAAGATTTTCTTTGTCTCTAAAAATCTTGCATTAAAGATTTATATGAGGAGTGATGTTAATGGATGGTCTTAAATAATGGATGTCTATGATCATATATTTGTATTTTAATGGTGAAAATTAGGGATGTTGGAAAGCTCACATGATTATATACTTTATTTTTTTGGATTGAATGTTTATCTGAAAGATTCTAAGCCTTATTAAATCTATAAAGATGAACTAAAGAAATGGGATGTCACTAAAGAAGCATAGTTTGATTTAAATTCAAGATCCATGAATGCAATTATTTTTGGACTCGGACTAGATGAGTTTAATTATGTATCTCAGTGCTTTAATACCTTTTAAATGTGGCAAAAAATCACTGTTTCATATGAATGAATTGATGATGTGAGATAATTATGATACAATACTTCCAAGTAGAAATTTTATACCTTTTGAATGTATAAAGGTGAAAGTATCACTCAAATAAATGGAAGACTAACTAATATATTTAATGGTGTTTTTTCTCTTTGAACACTTGAACCTTAACCCGATCAATATTTAATAGTTCTCATGGTTTTTACCTCTTAATGGAATGTAATTTAATCTATAATTAGATAGTTAATTATGATTAAAAATACAAATATGAAAGAGTTTATTGGTAATTTAATGATGTATGAAGATGATATGCAATCAGAAGTTGAGGATCATAAAGTTATAATGAATAAAAATGCTACTCTCAAGGTTTATATTCTTAAAGGAGAAAATAAGTCAAAGGATGTTGTTATATTCTATGATGATGAGTTAAGTTATTAAAATTTGGGAGAGGAGTTTGATCAATTGGCTAGAAGATTAAATAAGATTTATAAGAGAAATAAATCATGTAAGAAACCATTCAATGACTATAATAAAAGCAATCATGTATTGAAGGAAATTAGATTTTATGAATGAAAATTATTGGGAAATATCAAACCTGATTGTACATAGATCAAGAAAAGAATAAAAATAAAAAATAGGGAGAAGAAGCTTCAGATATTGTTAATTATCTATGAAAAAGTAATAAATACATGAAGGATTCTTAGAGTGTGTCTATATATTCAATTAACCCCTCCCATTATGAATCTAAATTATAACAATCAAATCAAAAAATAAACATGTGCTTTATGGATTAGACAGATGAGTTGTAATCTTATCATTCCATTATTTCTGATTTTGAACTTGAAAATGCATGTATGATAAATTAATTGGATATTGTTCTATACTGGAAGAGAAATATGAAACATTTAAGAAAAAACATGAATCTATAATTTTTTTTCATAATTCCATATTAAGTGAAAAGAATACCATGTCAAAACAACTTTTAAAATTGAAATAAAAACCAAACAAACCAACTTCAAGCCATATTGAGCATGATAGTAAAATTAAAAATTTTCTTGATCAAGTAGAATCTTTAAAAAAAATATTCTAGTATGTTTACCACAAGGTAGGATTATTTAAATCAAATACTTAGAAATAATAAACCTAATAAGGAAAAATATGGAATTGATAGCAATACAGAGAAACCTAAACTATATAGAAATTAATTTTTTATAAGCTCAAAGAATCATAACATGTCTAAAGTTGCCTATTTTTATTATGGTATTAAAGGTAACTATGATAATTATTATAGATTAAAGAATCCCAAAAATATTAGTGTTAAGAAATCATATATTTCTATAGAATTATCTAGAGTTTATTCTCGACTTTATGGTAGATTTAAACTGACCTGGTTGTCTAGATCCTTTCTTGTTGACACTATATGACCCAAAAGTATTTTGGTACTAAAAAAAGTTCGATAGTGAAAAAAAGTCTATACAAACAGTTTAAAAATATTGGAATATCCCCTAAAACCATTGGTATAGCCTATACAAATGATTTCATGGACTGTTGGGTGATTTTTTGTTGGTATAGACCTATACTGATGGGTTGACCAAACCAGTGGTATATAACACCTGTAAAAATGGTTCACAAACCATTGGTATATAACACCTATACCAATGGTTCAAAAACCATTGGTACAGTAAATTTAAATGGAAATACCCATACCAACGGTTTAGTCAAACCATTGGTATAAGCAAACTATTGAAAAAAAATTTCAACGTTGGGTATTGATCCCAAAATGTTCCACTTATATTCCAAGCACTTTACCACTATCCTACAACATGTTTTATGTTATTATGTACATATTTAAAAATTTATATTAAATCATTTACTATTTTTATTATTAATATGCATAAATAATGACACCACATATACCAAAAGTTTGGTCAAATCATTGGTATAGGTTTCCAGAATCACACTTATACCAATGGTTTGACCAAAACTGTTGGTATATGTGTCCAAAATCAATACCTATACAAATGGTCTGGTCAAATTGTTGGTATAGGTTTCCATAATCACACCTATACCAATGGTTTGACCAAAAACATTGGTACATGTGTCCAAAATCAATATCTATACCAATTTTTTGGTGAAACCATTGGTATAGGTGTCTAAAAACAATACCTATACCAACAGTTTTAGAAAAACATTGGTATAGGTGTTCAGAATCAAGACCTATACCAACAGTTTGGTAAAACCACTGGTATAGGTGTCCAAAAACAATATCTATACCAATGGTTTGGGAAAACTATCGGTATAGGTGTCCAAAATCAATACCTATACCAACGGTTTGGTCAAACCATTGGTATAGGTGCCATATACAAAACCTATACCAATGGTTTTCCCAAAACATTGGTATAACCATTTTTATATAACTATTGGTATAACTTATATTTTCAGTAGTGGTTTTTGTTTGATATTTTTGTATATGAAAACCCATAGAGACAGAAATTCTATATGGTATATGGATAGTGGCTATTTAAGAAACATGAGTGGATTTTTATAAAATTTTCATTCACTATCTAAAATTTATGGAGGTTTGGTTACCTTTAGTGATAATTCTAAAGGGAAGATCATTGGGGTTAGGTCATTCATAGATCTAAATTATATTCTAATAAAAAATTTCTATGTTAAAGGGTCGAGACATAATTTGATAAGTATTTTCAACTCTACGGTGATGGTTTTATAGTTTATTTTTCAAATAATTAAAGTTTTGTTATTAAAAATAACTACTTGAGTTTAGAGAACCTAGAATATAAAATGTTTATACTTTAGACCTTAGTTTATAGTGTAAAAAATGTAAACTGTTTAATTGTTTAAGTTAGTGAATTTTGGATATGACACATAAGACTTGGTTACTATAATATACTTTTACCATCTAATTTATCTAAGAAAAAGTTGAGTTTTGATCTTCCTTGTATCAAACTTAATGAAAAAAGACTTTGTGATACATATTAAATGGGAAAGAAGCACAATCCAAATTTCAAATCAATCAACAAGGTATCTACATATAAACCTTTAGAACTTATCCACATGGATTTGTTTAGACCTTATAGAGTTGCAATTTTTGGATGAAAAAATATTTATTTTTGTGTTTGTTGATGATTTTTTGAAATTTACTTACTTTTTCTTTTTTAAATTTAAAATTAAAGCTTTTGAGGTTTTATGAATTTTTACAAGTTGTGTTAAAATGAAAAATATGACAAAATAATTTCATTGAGAAGTGATCATGGGGGAGAGTTTGTAAATTAATAATTTGATTATTTTTTCTCAAATTTAGGTATCAAGCATACTTTTTCTGCTCCAAGCACACATCAAAAAAATGAAATTATAAAAATAAGAAATATAACTATACAAGAAATGGCTAGAACTATATAAAATGTTATATTCTCTCTATCTATTTTGGGATGAAGTTGTTAATATAACATTTCATATTATGAATATATTCTTAACCATACCTTTTATTAAGAATAAACCATATGATTTTCGGAATAATAGAGAAACTAAATTTAGATATTTTAAGGTTTTTGGATGGAAAGTGTATATCTTGAATAATATGGAAAACCTTGGTAAGTTTGATATAAAATATGAAAAAGGAATCTTTGTTGGGAATAATTCTATTTATAAATATTATAGAGTGTTTAATAAAATTTAAGGATAGTTGAAAAATCGGTTCATGTGATTTTTGGTAAGAGTGATACTTTTGATCATAATAAAAAAATAGATGAAGTTATTGATTCTTTAAGTAACTTGATATTTGATTCTTATAATAAGAGTGAAATTAATATAGAGCATGATTATGATCAATCCAGCTCTAAAGAGAATGAAACTGAGGAACCAGAAAGTGTCTTACCTAGTCTAGACAACCTTGGACCCTAAGGAACTATCATTTAGAGAACATTATAAGAGACCTAGATGAAGGTGTTAAAAATAAGTGGAATATTGTAAATTTAGTTATGTTCTCTACTTATCTATCCCCATTAGAACCCATGTCTATAGAAGAATACTTAAACATTGAGAGTTTGGTAATAACTATGAAAGAAGAGTTAACTTATTTTAAAAAGAATAATGTTTGGGTGTTAGTAGATAAGCCCACATCCAGTAATAGTAACTAAGTGAGTCTTTAGAAATAAGAAAGTTGATCAAGGTATAATTACCAGAAATAAATCTAGGCTAGTTACTAAAGGTTATAATCAGGAGGAAACTATAGACTATGAGGAGAACTTTTCCCCTATTTCTAGTCTTGAAGACACTATGATCCTTTTAGACTATGCATATTATATGAATTTTAAATTATACAATATGGATTTCATATCTACTTTTATAAATGGATATTAAATAGAGGAATTTTATGTTGAACAACCCATAGGTTTTGAAAATACTTCTTTTCCAAATTATGTTTCTTAACTTACTAAATCTATTTATGGTCTTAAACAATAACCAAGGACTTGGTATTAAATATTGATTCATTTTCTTTTATAAAATGGGTTTTCTATAGGCCTGACTGATCTTACTCTTTTTAATGAAACCTCTTCATTTTATTTTTAGTACAAATCTATGTACATGATGTTATTTTTAGTTCCACTAATCAAAAACATTATAATGATATTTTAAAACTTATATAAGAAGAGTTTTAAATGAGTTTGGTGGGAGAATTAAATTTATTTCTTGGATTTCAAATATTTCAAAAATATTTTGGAAATATTTTGAATCAAATCAAATATATTATTGATTTATTGAAAAATTTTGGACTTTCAAATAGTAATCCATATGAAACCTCTATGTTTACAAATATAAAACTTTATTTGAAGAGGCTGGTAAACCAGTTGGAAAAAAATTGTTTAGAGGTATGATTTGTAGTTTGTTATATCTTATTGCTAGTAGCCTAAACATTATGTTTGTTATTTGTTTATGTGAAAGGTTTTAGTCAAATCCAAAGGAGTCTCATTTGAAATTTGTCAAAATAATTTTAAGGTAATTAAAATAATCTATTTCATTATATCTACTCTATCCAAAAACATATAGTTTTGATTTAATTTAATATTCAGATTATGATTTTAGATGTCATAGATTAGATAGAAAGGGTACTTCAGGAACCCATCAATTTTTATGAAAACCCCTTATTTCATGGTCAAGTAAGAAGTAACATTTAGTTTCATTGTTAACTAATGAAGAAAAATATATATCTACTAGTAGTTTTTATGCACAAGTGTTATGGATGAAACATACTATTCTGGTATTTATACTTAATTTTTATTATTTTTCTATTTTGTTTGGTAATACCAGTGTTGTAAATATTTCCAAAAAAATGGAAATTCATTCTATAAATAAGAATATTGATATTCAACATCATTTTTTGAGAGATCATTTTCAAAAGGGTGATATTTATTTATAATTTTTTAATACTAAATATCATCTTGTTGATATTTTTACTAAACCTCTTCCCACTATTAGTTTTGATTTTATTAAGGGGAGTTAATTTGTTTTATTTTAAATAAATATTATCTATATTTTGGTAATATTTTTTTCTATGCTTAGTTAACAAATAATAGTTTATTTCAATTCATTTGTTTTAAATTATTTATCTAAATTATGTTATATTATTCATGTTTTTAATTTACCTTATTTAAATTTATTCATATATTAATTTAATTTTTTAAGTTGTCTTTCTGCATTTGTAATTTAAAACCCCTAATCATTACGCTGAGAATTCAGCTCGAGAAACCCAAATGTCACCTAAAACCATCAGAATTATCTTTTCTCTTCCATAATCTTTGAACCCTAAATATTTTAATATCTATATTCATTGAACCCTAAACCTTTTACCACTATTCAAAATTATGAATATAAAGATAAATGATGAAGTTGGTCTAAGTAGTGGAAAGAAACAGAAAGTTTCAAGTTCTGAACATATTATACTTCAAGGAAAGGTTTTATATTTTTAATGGTTATTATAAACTAATAAAATATGGAAGAAAGATCTAAGTTATCAAGGTTGGGATTTTTTGATGGAGGAAATACAAAGTGTATTTTAGAAATATAAGTTAAGGATTTATTTGAAAATATTCTGTTTAGTTTTAATGAAAATGAGGATATGATTTCATCAAAAGTGGGCAATAAGAAGATTTAAGTTTCTTATACCGAGATTACTGAGATGTTCCTATGACCTTATAAAGGGAATTTTATTTTTAATTTGAAGTTAATTGGTGATGTGGTTTACAAATAAAAATTCGTCATGTCTTTTTTTTGGAACCTATCAAATAAAGAAGATAATGGTAATGGATATTGAGGATGATTTGAAGGTACTTGTGAAATTTATTCAAATTGTTGTAGTGCCTAAGATTACTAAATCAAATATGATTCTCTTTCTATGTATGTACAATTTGTTTCTTTTGATGGGTAATATAAAATTGAATTTATGTCGGTATTGTCGGAGTTGGTGTTATAGAACCAACTATTTGTTCTTTGGAATATATATATATATATTCAAATATTTGAATATTAATAAAAAATATTATTACACATTGTTTATTATTTTGCATGAATTTAATGTAATAAGGTATTAGAGTATCTGTCACATTGATAAGGTCATATCAATTCCCCATTATAATGATAACTTTAAAATTCCATGATGATATTCTTAAATATAGTTTTAAAGTCAGATAGCATACTATGATGGGACACATATAATGACGACTGTCTGATGTGAGTACTCATAAACAGATGAGACTTATTCTCATGAAGTTCTCACTTGGTAATTTCCAAGATGATATATTATAAGAGTATACCTACTTGTAGGAATCCCTCATGTTTTTTGTCATCATATATTCCTATATTAGAGCATGTGTAATAATAATTAAACTTTATGATTGTTATTAATGCATGTAATGACTTGTGCACTTTTATTTACTCACTAAAATCATGACGCCATATGTTTGTGGGAAGTAGGGTACTTTGGGTGCATAAAAAATTACACGCTGTTAATAACAATACAAGGAAGGATTTGACCCTTTCATATTTATTGAAGTTGATATCACAACTCTTTGATTGAAATGGAATTGTTGCATTAAATTCCATGTCCATGGTGTAATGATGAGTTTATTTCAGACAGTCAAAGAAATACATATCAATCACATAGGTTGATGAAACATGTTTCTGACCCGGTTGATGAGATACTATGAAAAATGGATTATATGACATAGTAGGAATTTTTGTGTGGTTTTAAACATTGAAATGTTAACTTCTTTACATTGGGTCCCTTGACCCATTGCTAGATAGTAACCTTGGAATTTAGGAAATTTAGCTTAATTACAATGATAAAGATGCCTAGAGGGTCACACACTATGTTTTTTCATTGATCTCAACTAAATTCTATTTAAATCTAATTATTAGAATAAATATTATTCTCAAGACCGAGGAAATTTTTTATTCAAGTTTTGTTAATTGATGATATTTTCAAGGCAATAAAGAATTTAATTAATTATGTAAATATTTAATAAATATTTATTCGTTGGACCATAAATATAATATTTATTTTATTTATTGAATAAAAAATAAATATTTATTCATAAAAATGTGAATAGAATATTTATTTATGAATAAATATTTAATTAAAAATTTATTCATGTATTAGATAAATGTTGAGGAGGATGAGTAGACCAAGATTGTGACCGATGATAAATATTATTTTTCAAGATGATAAAATAATATTTATCATTGAAAAAGTTAGCACACAACATATAATAATAAAAATTTTTATATTATTATTTGGAATAGAGTCAGATAAGGTCTATTATATTATTTAAGAGTCATTTTTTAATTAAATAATATTTTTTAACCTTAACCCAAGCTCTATAAATATATGATTATGTCATTGTGTAGGGTTAATCAACATTTGAGAATCATTATGCACAATGGATTTCTCTCTCAATTCCTCTTTCTCTCCTCATCTCAAGAATGAGAAGAATAGAAGATATTCCATCAAGCTTGCAGAAGTTTTAAGTGATCAAGATGAAAAGCACAAGAAAATAAATCTACCATGTTAGCACCCAATAATCTTTCAGTGTTGTTCAGAGATGAAAGGACCACACGTGGATCACCTCTAGAGGGAAACTACTTTGGGTCCTCCTTACACAGTGAAGATAATCCAAAAATTATTTCAGACTATCAACAACTCCATTAAAGAAAGATCCAAATTCAAGGTATTCTTTCTTATAATTTGTTTAAATTGATAATAAATTTAACATCCAAATGACCCTCTTCGGGTTCTGGGCTATCTATGTTAATATTTTATGTAAAAATTTCTTTATTCATGACGTTTACATATTGAATTTGTGAATGATCCATAAAATCCAAAAAAACCATTATGGTTATTCACCCATAAGGCACTTCTACTGCGTATGAAACCTTCAAGTGGTATCAGAGGGATCATGTTTAAATTTATAATTATTTATTTGATTATTGATCTATATGAACAATAGTGGTTAGATCTTTCATTTCCAGTTTATTCATTCTTTAAATCTAAAGTTTAATTTACATGATTTGAAATTTTAATATTATTTATTCAAGATTCACATTTTCTTAAGGCCCAAGAATAGATGAATAATGATAGGACATGTAATCAGAATATGCCAAAGTTTCTAGCCGGTAGATTGGGTTAAAAAACTTGCAGCCATAGTACATGTCATGTACCCAAGTTTTCTACACCTGGACGTTTCGTGGGATACACGACATTCCAAGAAGTTATTACATGTGGTGCATTTATTGTACACCAAGTGTTGATTGGGCCAACTTGGAACACAATTTTTTGGATTACATGGTGTGTATTTAGCATACATGTTGTGTAGTCTACATGGTTTAGTAGTGAAATTCGTGTAAACCATATGGTAAAATACATAGTTTCTATCCGCGTGATACTGAAAAACTATATAATTAATGAAATAGATAGTGTTTATTCAGTTTACATGATATGTAATTCATTAATTATTATGCCTGAAGAACACACTGAGTCATTTAGTATGGTGTGAGGACTCATGGTAAGCAGAACACATGGCATGTAGCTAGAGTACACATCGTGTGGTTCCACATATGAAGAACATTACGAGTCATTTTTCATTTATATAGACACATGGTGAGTGGAAAAAATGGTGCATAGTTTGTTAGTACACACCATGTAGTTTGGGATAGATACATTCCAAAACCCCAGGTGTTTATCCGAGATATAGGATAATCGAGGAACACGATGTGTAACTCATAAGTACACTATGTAGTCTCCTAATAAAAGACAGAAATAAATTGCATTAAAATATTTAATATCACTATTAAAAAATGATTACACTATTGACATCAGATGTGTTTGACTATATAATTAAGGTTTTGAAGAATTAATAAATGTTCAATTAATTTAATGTAATTATTAGTTATGCCATTTATTTTCCATGAATTCATTTATGATGTGCATATCCAAGAGACTTTGGATGGTTATTAAAATATAGCAAATCAATTACTTAATTAATTAATACAATCATTTTTATCTTAATAATAAATAAATAATTGAAGTGAATGTTATCCACCGCACTTTTGTGTATCCGTTGCATGTGTATGACTGATCGTGATATTTGAATATAACTTTTTATGTGGTTATTTAGTCTAATTTAATTTATTTCATGGGGTTTTAAATTATTTATTATTAAATTAAATATGATGGCCTCGGTTTCATCTATCCCACTTTTATTATGTAGGACATACATGTCTAATGTTATTTATGTAATTCACCTTAACTAATCCTTCAGTTCTCCTCACATGAGTGTGAGTTATAAATATATGCAATAAAATAAGTATCCTAAGGCTCATGGAGGTAGTTTAAGGTGAACTCATGATGAAACCAACCCAAGAGATACACAAGTGGACATGTAGAATTCTACAACTCATGCAAAGGATGGTATAAATAGGTTTCCCCAAGGGTCATATGTTGATTTATTATTTTCTCAATAAATCAACCATTAAATAAGCTCATGATCAGGTTATTTAGTTATTTATTAATTTATTTTTCTTATAAATTTGTTATTTTATGGAAGAAAGTGTAACGCATTGACCCCAATCACCCATATCTGGTGCATTATTTTAATACATTGTCATGATTACAAGAACAAATTCCCAAAGGATCGATTAGTTTAGTATCCTTGGAAAATAGATTACATACATGAACATTAAATTACAATTTCTAACATAAAACACAGTATAGATAATCCATTGATAATACCATTATTACCCTAACTTAACCCTTCACATCAATCATAAAACACTTCTTGGCATCTTGGGAAAATAAAACATAAGAAAGGGGTGAGCTCAGATGCTCAGTAAGGATAAACTATATAGAAGAAGCTATCACAAATAAGCATAAACTTTTAAAACAAGGTATGAAACTAAAACACAAGCCTTTTAAAACATTATATTTAGCATAATGTGGCAAGAATAAATCAAATTATTCCATTTCAACATTCACATGGATATTCTACTAGTTGAATAATTACATGTAAAATCAATAACTAATCTTATAATGAGGGAATGCATAATTTCGAACATCATAACCACTACGTCAAGGCATCATGCCAAGAACATACACAAATATTCTATCAAGGCCTTGTGGCAAGACACTAGTTTGTCTCATGATACCTACTGATGCATCAAGGTGTTATAAAGGGCCCTGATCATCACTTAATAATTCTAATACATTCCTCATATAAAATGGTTTAAACATAACATAAACATTCACATTAAAACTAACATACGAAATGTTAATAATTTAACCATAAACCATTAATGGTATAAAATAGCACATCCATTGTCAAACATATCACAAAAACTTCAATACAATATGGAATATTGTATCATAATAAATCAACCTCAAACAAGCATAAAATCCAAAAAAGGATGTTGACATAGATAAAAATAATTTAATAAATTCATTAAAACTCTTTGAGAGAAATATCCTTTTTTTACTTTAAATCATTTAAAAGATGTGTAATTTTTAAAATAAAACATTTCTTTTGAAAATAACCTTGTAAGCTTGTAAGGTAAGATTCAAAATGGTAAGGTGACTTAACGATGAAAAATATATGCTCACATCGTATGAGTTAAAAAACATCATTTCCTTAATTTTCTAAAAAGGTTATAAAGTACATCGTTTGGAAAATGACGAAAATATTCCTTTCAAAACATTTTTTAAAAAGTCAAACATGGGTAAAAATCACTTTAAATAATTTTTGATAATATTTTGAATTACATTTTAATAAACATGGACATGGATGATAAGGATGTCCTAGAAGATACATACGAATACGCAATCTCAGATAATAAAGTGATTTTGAAAATAACCCTTACCTTGTACTTTCCTTTTATCGAGGGTGTATTAACCTTCTGTATAATGATTAAAGTATGTTATTAAATTATAAAAGAACCATATCCATATTTATGATATCATATATGATTCTTTTATGACTTTATATTACCCGTTTATCAATAATTCCAAGTTAAAGCAACATTTTATGTAATATTAGCCGTGTTTATCGTACGTGTTTTGACTTGTTATTCTTGATCATATTACTTAGATCATGATTTTATTACTTCCATAATTTATAATATGATTTATATATAATATATATTCATAATATATATGTATATAGATATATGAAATCGAATACACCGTTCATGGAGAGGGTAGACCGTACATATGCATGAACGCTATTTCCATTGTCATGGATGCTTCTTTGGCAGCTACGGTTCGACCTCCTCTTTGGAAGGGGAGATGTTGGATTTGATTCATATAGTTGATTTTGTGAAAAAAAGGCTGGAACAACATATGGATTGAAAGTGACTCAACCACAATTGTCCAAGCTATCTGGAATAGTGTGGTGTACCTTGCATGGATGCTTACCACTTGTTAGATGAGTTGACTTGCTTCGCTCTTGGAAATTAGATATATTGTCACTCATTCCTTTCATGAAGTGAACATTGTTGCTGACAGTCTTTCCAATAAGAGAATCAACCCTGACATCACTTGGCTTGATGAACTCCCTGTTGATATTCTCCCGCTCTATGAAAAAGATTGTAATAAAATCCCCTCCTTCAGGCTCTTGTACTTTCTTTATTTTTAATAAATGGTTCCCCTTACTTAAAAAAAAACTTATACCCAGAATTGATTTTTTTCCTCGTGTCAACAACCCACCACGCTGAAACTTTTCTCCTGCCCTTGTCAATTTCCACTTGCCCCTAACCCTCACGATCCTCCTCTCCCCTACCCTCGTAATCCTCCTCCTCCACCATTGCTTCTTCGACATGGACACCCCACCTCCCCATGGACGATTCTTTGATGACACCCCAACGTGGCATCCCCACCTCCTCATCTGATGCACCTTCGATGTGGCTACCCCTCCTCCCCGTGGTAATCTTTCTCCGAAGCGTCTCTAGCATGACTCTGATGTTGCTCTGACACTGCTATGACATTGCTCCGACGCTGCTCTAACATGGCTTCATCCCGGCCACCCCACCTCCCTGCACCCTCCTCCTTTAACTTGGCCACCCCCGAATGTTCTCCTCACAGCGACCCCACCTCCCAAATTTCTTATTCGAACCAAGACCTACCCTCACTATCCTCCTCCTCACTACTACAAACACGGCCTTTATCAGCGCTAAAAATGACCTTTATCAGCGCTAGAAAAGCACTTATAAAGCCAGCGTAGATAAAGGGGGGTTCCCCTTTATCAGCGCTCCGAAAATCGCTGATATTGGACCCCTTTATTAGTGCTAAAAAAAGCGCTGATAAAAGTACCCCTTTATCAGCGCTTTTTTTAGCGCTGATAAAGGGGTCCTATATCAGCGCTTCCTTTATCAGCACTTTTAAAAAAGCGCCGATAAAAGTTAAAAAAAATTAAAAAAATTTAAAAAAATTTAAAAAAATTTAAAAAAATTAAAAAAAATTTAAAAAAATTAAAAAATACTGCCAATCGGGGGGGGGGGGGGGGCTTTTATAGCGCTTGAACCCCCCCTTTTACAGCGCTTTTCGGCCCCTATACAACACCCCACGCACCCCACGCACCCCCCTCCACCCTTTAATAGCGCTTGCTCCAATATTCCACATGCGCGCGCACCCCTACCTCCACCAGGATTTGAACTCGAGACCTCCCCCCTGCGCGCCTAAGCCCTTACCACTACTCTATTTTGATTTGCTTTCCAATTCATGATATCTCTATATATATTTATTTATATATTTAGTTATATTTATTCGTATAGTAATATATATTAATATTAATATATATATATAGTTATATTATAATATATAGTTATATAGTTATATTATAATATATATAGTAACATTAATATATATATAGTTGTATTAATATATATCTATATATATATATATTTAGTTATATTTATTCGTATAGTAATATATATTTATATTAATATATATATATATAGTTATATTAACATATATATAGTTATATTAACATATATATAGTTATATTAACATATATATAGTTATATGAATATATATTTATATAGTTATATTAATATATATATATTGATATTAATATATATATATTTATGGTGATATTAATATATATATTTATAGTAATACTAATATATATATATGTAGTTATATTAATATATATATAGTTATTAGATTAATATATATATAGTTAGATTAATATATATATATAGTTAGATTAATATATAGGTATATAAATATTCATATATTGGTATTTTAAATAAAATGGATATTAGTTATTATTTAGATAAAGCTAATATATTTTATATGTAAATATGTTTAATTATTTATATTTATAATTAAATTTTTAGGTGTGAATATTTAAAAAATATGAATATATTGTTATATATTTGATTATAAATAGAAGTGAATTATAAAAAATGATGAAATTTCAAAGAAATAATATCAATATGAATGTAATACCTTGGAATAAATTCATACCCCACCAAAAAAATCCAATAATACCCCCTTAAACGAGGGTGAAAATCCACAAAATGTTAAAAAATCGGGGTACCCTGACTAAAAACTCAGTTTTGGAGACCTTCTGGGCCTCTTTTGGCCTCGAAAATTGCTTGACCAAGGTTCCCCCGCGTCACAGCGACGCCGATCTCGTCGCAGGCTTTGATTTGATATGTGGTAGAGCTCAAACGGACACCCGGATCAAAAGTTATGGCCGTTTGAAGTTTGAGTTGCGTTTTCAACATATTTTGGATCTTTTTTTATTTTTTTTAATTTTTTTAGTCCTCAAATTGTTATTAAATGACTATTACTCCATAATGATTATCAAATTATTAATTAAAAATATTTTTTTAATTTTTTAAGAAGTCATTTTCACTAAATATCTTATATATTAAGTATAATAAGTGTAAATGTACATTTATACTTATCTAAAATATATTTAAAAATTATATATTATATTTATATAACAATATAACTATATTTATATATTAATATATTAATATATTTTTAATTTTTTTTGAAGCCGACCCTTTATCAGCGCTAAAAAAAGCACTGATAAAGGCCCCCCTTTATCAGCGCTACTAAGAAAGCGCTGATAAAGGGGGGGCCTTTATCAGCGCTACTAAGCAAGCACTGATAAAGGGGGGGGGGGGGCTGCGAAAAACTATTTTTGTGGTAGTGCCTCCTGCGATTTATCACCAACCCCATTTAGTCAACAACAAAACCCTCCTTTTGGTCGATAGAAAAACCCTCCCTTCTGTGATTTATCTTTCCAAATCTCTACCTGCTACTCTTCTATTGAATTTTATCTTCATAACTAGTTAGGATTTCCCTAATTTTCCCTATAAAGTGATTTTTATTATTATATAATATGTGTTTAGTTAGACATTGAACCATATTTATTTGATGAACATACAATTTATTTCATGAACATAAAATTTTTCATGCTGTTTATACTAGCTTAGACTGTGTCAAATGTATGAATTGGTTATATTTTACATTCTTCGATGTTTATATTTGTTTATATTTATGGAATTTTATATTGGTGACTAAAAATCATGTTCTGCATTCCCTTTTTTTTCCAGCTTATAAGGTAGTATTTTTTAAAAATTCTAGACCATAAAGCCCATCTAGTTTATATGTCAATTTTATTAAACAAATAAACATCCATATAAACCCATTCTTCTTCTTCTAAGTCTCCCACTCCTCGTCTCTGCCTCCTCTACCTTCTGGACTCTTTAGATCCACCCCTTCCCACATCCTCATCCCCGCCTCCTCCTCACCTAACTCAGTCACTACATCTGTCTCCGCCTTTCGACTTCCCCTCCTCCCCACCTTCCCATCTCCCCTTCCTACATATGTATCCCCACATCCCAAGCTAGAAGGTTAGAATAATCAGGGTTTAACTCTTCAAAATATTAAGGAGAGGCATATTATGTGCTTTTTCTATGGAGTTCCATGGAATTACAAGTCCTCTTGTATTAAATATCCAAGGAATTTTATTTGGTGGGTAGATTGTTCCCATATTCATAAGTTTTTTAAGTTGAATTATCATAAAGGGAAGTATTGGGTTTAAATTGGTTTTGGGTGATTAGTGTGTTTTTGGATTTTTATAAGGTGTGTTTTATGTTTATTAGAATTATTTTGTGGATTGTAGTGAATTCAGGATCTATGCGGTCTCTTTTGATTTATGTTTCTTTATGTTTAGGTGTGGGTGTACATTTTTAAACTGGTTTTATCAAGTTTGGTTTCATGATGGTTTGAATATGAGATCCCATTGGTCCAATGCTTCACTAACTAGAACCAATACGGACTTAGAGAAGTTATGAACTTATCTGTGATCATTTTTGTTTGTTGGTTCACTATGGGGTGATGTTCAGGGTAGAAGTTCCTAGTTTACCAGTTGGGTGTAGTGACAAAACATATAAAGCCTATATTTTTTTTTGTACCGAGGCTTGTGTTATTTTGTTTCTTCTATTTATTTTAGTCAATCCTTATGATAGTTCTCATCTTGTGAATATGGTGTTCCTTTGAATTGTGTTCTCTTTGGGGTGTTTTAGATTGGATTCTTGGATGAATATGGGTTTTCTAGGTTTTTGGTGGATATTGTGCTTCTTGAAGATTTATTTCTTTGAGGTGTGTGTCTCATATTTTATGCCATTTTATAATAAATACAATTTTTTAGGAGAACTAGGCCAAATCTCTATCTCCTTAGGTTTGTCCCTTTATAATTGTTACTGAATCATTCTTGTAAATGTCACATGATCTTGTGTATTTAACTAATAAATTTGGAGGGTTTGGTTATATGTTATTATTTTCTTATTTAAGACCTTATATTTTCTATTCGACACCCAACCAACCTCTTTTGTATGGTATTATTGAGGCATTTATTTTAGTAAATCCACTTCCACTAGGTACTTTTCTGGGGAAGAAAGTGGCATGGTGGGAAGATTATAACACCTCGTGTCAATGTAGTTATTTATATTAAATTATTTTTATTTATCATGATATTTTGTAAAAATTTAACTTTGATTTATAAATTTGGGATCTTTTTTATGTTTCATAGTTTTCTTACAGTTGGTAGTAACTCTATGGAAACCATGAGAGTGGTGTTTTAGTTTTTATAAAGCGGTTTTTCATGGTGTGAACTTGATTCTCTAAACCAGTCAGTACTTTCCAAAAAGTGTGTGGATCATGTAGTTCATAAGGGTTACCTGCATTGTTGGAATTTAGTGTGGAGTAACCATACAACCAAACTATGTGATTCCTCTTTGGGTGTAAACTTGAAACTGCACAATTAGTGCGTGATTTACCAAACTATACAGCCCAACCATGCAACATACCCTATTTTGGTAAAACGTGAATTTCGATTATATATACTAAAGAGTGTCCCCCATTACTCAACGTGTATGATACACAATGATTCTCCCTTATGTGTATCCGTCTCTCTCAACCTCTCTACACCCCCTCCCGGCGTCCTTCCTCACACCCCCCAACTCTCCTCCCCAAAACTGATCTCAGCATCCCCTCCTTGAGGTCTCCATCCCCTGATCCGCCTCTTCTGCATCCCTCTCTCTTCCTTCCCCTCCCATCCTCCATCCATCCTCCACCTCCCACCTCTATATCTGACTCTAAATCTTCTACATCCATCTCTCCCAGCCTCAAACATTATCTCTCTCACGACACCCTACCCCAATCACAGTCCATTTTGACCGCCTCCAAATTCCCTCATCCCTCAACCATCGACCCTTGACCGCCTCCAGACTCCAACACTTTCGTCCTTCCTCAAATTATTAAGCTGACATCACATTTCATCACAAATCCTGATTTCCCTCCCCACCTTCCTCCATTTTTGATCATGCAAACCCTAGCCTCCCTAGACACCCTCATCAATGGACTGTGCTCGAAAGTTCGATTCAACCTCCTTCGATCACAATATACTTCCCACCTCATAGGCTTGGCCTTTTGTTGTTCATATATTGTTGCGGTTACTCCTTGTTGTCAAATTATCCTTTATGTACTCTGATTATCATTCTCACACCCCTCAGTTCATCCCCAACGATTACTTACCATCCTTATCCCATAATTTCTTCTCCCCGCTCGATCATTCATTCTGATCTCACCATCCAGATCCCCGTTGAATATTATTCAAACAAACATAAAAATTAGTACCCCCTGTGACACATATTTAATTTCTAATCCTAAAATATGTACCGATTCACTATGGCTATACTTTTTATGCATATACTATGTGTGCAATGTGCAACATATCTACATTTAAATGCACAACATAGACACTTAATTTGTAATATACATATGTTAAACATTATTATTAAGAATACATTATTATAATACATATACTTAATATGGTATTCTATTATCAACACATCGTCATATGCAATATTAATCACCAATGAATATCATTAAATCATGACTATTTCATATAGTATATGATACTATTTCATACATTGTATAAAATGTGTCAATAAAAGCTTCTTGGATTTTGTAACCATTTTATTTCCAACATGGAAGGAAATGAAGTTATTGAATAAATTTGTTATTTCATTCACAAATTTGGTTAATGTGATGAATTTTGAATGTGCTAAACTAAGACTAATGGTTTGTGGTTAAAGACATATTTTCTAGAAACTAATGAATGAAACATTTGAACTAAATGATACTTTAAAAACATCTATTTTTTTTAATTTTATAATTTATTTTGATAACTAGATAGGTTTGTGATGAAAAGATCAAGGTGGATTAAGTGACCTAGTGAAATTAAAATATTATGGTGTTCATCACCTAGAATTTGCAGAAAATAATAATTTGGTAAATAACATCGAAAAGGTAATATGTGATTGTAAGAGTTTTAGATTCACTTTTATGGTCAAGGATACTCATATCACTGCTATCTTTTCACTTAAAAAGGTAATATTTTTATCTTTTCATAACTTCTTGGTCGATGATGCATTTTGTAACTTCTTAATAGAATTTAATTGTGTGTTTATGGTGATCATGTTAAGAAATGTAAAAAAAGTGGTTAGAAGTTATCCTAAACATATAAAATTTCTTTTGTCCTAATAATTTATATTGCAGGGAAAAAGTTCAATATTTACTCGGTGATGATTTCAAAAAATTCTATTTTAGAGCCCATTTATGCTCAGATTTAGGTCAATAGTTTGGTTTGTTATTCAGTGTATGTTTTTATTTTGGAATTTTCATTTGTTATTTGGTGATGTTTTCTTACCTTTCCTTGAATATTGTTCATTTTATGCCATCTGTAACTACAATAACTTATAATTTTTTTATATTATTTGTTTAATTTAAATATGTGACACATGTACCACTTCAGATGAACAGTTAGCTTACCACATCTTCAAAAATAATTTAAACATAACCCATGGTGTTATAGATCCTCCCCAATTCTCATTATCTATAATGATGAAAAATAATCTATCTCCATTCTCTGATCAAACCATGTGTCCTTTCCAGACATCATCCTCCATGACTAACCCCCTTAGGCATTGTTTTTTTCCTATATATGTTACTCCTTCAATAAGTGGTTTTCAACAACTGGAGGATAAGAATATAGATGCTGGATGAGATCTCATCCATTCCTCAGTATTTCATAGATAGAGTGGTCAACATCACAAATAGAATGCACACGAGGTTTACTCATGCTTGGCACCATGTACATTCTGACTTCTTGAAATTATAAAATATAAAAAAGGTAATTTATGAGTAACTAATTAAGTGATGCAATTGTTGACTCTTGTATATTTATATAAAACAAAAAATTACACAGTAAATTTACTTATGTTTTCTAATCTAAATTGCTTTCTTCCACCTTTACTATGGATTATCATATATTTTTCCCTTTTATTCATTCTCATTATTACTTTGTTGACTATTATGAATGATGTGTAATATTGGGGAATTGGTAAGAGGATAAAAATAGTTCTACAAGATGAAATGTTATTTCTTTTATATACCTCATTAAAACTATAAATTACTTGAGTCAACTGAATTCATCTTTAAATTGGTTATTAATTGAATTATAGTTGGAAGACTTAAGGGTGGGGGTGTAGGGTGGGGCAGTGGGAGTGCTGGTTGGGGGGTGTTGGGGGAAGTGGGGGGGGGGGGCAGTGATGGTGCATGTGGTGTGTGTGTGTGTGGGGGGGGGGGGGTTGTAGGGGGAAGTGGGGGGGGGGGGTAGTGGGGTTGTAGGTGGGGGGGGGGGTTGTAGTGGGCTATGGTGGGGGGGGGGGGGTAGGGGTGGGGAGGATGTAGGTGTGTGTGTGTGGGGGAGAAGTGGGGGGGGGGGGAGTGGGGGGATGCATGTGTGTGGGGGGGGGGGGAGTTGGGGGGGGGGGTGCAGGGTGGGTGGGTGGGGGTGCATGTTGGGGGGGGGGGTGCTAAGGGAAACATTGATTCTTGAATACATGAAAAAAATATCAGTCTGCTACAATAAAATCCTCCACATCTGAAGTCAATGTTTTGGCATGTACTTCTCTGAAATCATGACTGTAGTATAGCCAATGACATGGTGTCAATATGTTTATCATTTTTCAATGACACTGTTAGTTTCTCATAGACACTTATTTTCTTTTTTATAATACTTACACTGTTAATTATTTACATATTTCCTTCAAATATCAATAGAGCTTGGAATGGTGATTGTTTCTACTATTTAAAATAATCATGTATGATAAATATTCAAATTGTAAAAAAAATTTACTTGGGGAATTAGTTACTAAGAACATTGAATGAGTTGTTACTTGGTTGTATTATTTTATGTTAATATCTCATTTCACCCATGCATTTTCATGAAACTTTTTTGACTTCAACAAGATATTGTTTTTAATGTATTAATATTGATGATGATGCTGCATGTTGATGCTGTTATCGTCATCACTTGTTCTATTATTAAATTTCTCACTAATCATGTTCCTCTTACTTCTATATTTTTATGTTTAACTTAAAGCTATAAGAGTTTCATATTGAATATGTTTCTATCATCATCAATTGTTTTTATCTTGTATTCATGGGTCTTCTTGATTTTATCAACTTTATCATCAAGATTTTTGTTCTTTTCTTATAACAGATGGTCAAACTATTTAATATTATTTTCTTTGACCTCTAGTTCATTATTCATTACAACAACTACTTTATATGTATGGTTCCATACTTATATCCTTTTCAAGGATTTTTTTTATTTCTCTTGGATTTCATTCAGAAAATCCATGCAGGTGGGGCGCAAGGGGGTGCAAGGGGGTGCAAGGGGTGGGGTAGTGGGGCAGGGGGTGCAAGGGGCAGTGGGGGGGAGGGAAAACTGGCACGAGGGGGGGTGTGCATGGGTGAGGGGGGAAGGGGGGGGGGGGGTCTGCAGGGCAGTGGGGAGGGTGCAAGTGGGGTGCATGGGGGGAGGGGGTGGGACATATGTTAATGATGAATTCATTCATGAATAAACTTTATATATTTACCCAATAACATATAGTGTCCCCCCTATATGGAATAATTTTTCATTTATTTTTATGAATTATAATAATTTCCCCCTTTCATGAAATCCATACATAAATGAACATATATAATAATAACATCATTAAATAAATATGATTTAATATTTTAACCATATCCAAACTTGATTACTCTCCCATTCTTAGTTTTTTCTATTTAGACCATAAGACTCTTACTATTTCTCTATATTCTAAACAACCTTCTTATTTCTCTTCAATTTTATGTTAACGAATCATCATACACAATAATATTTCAATGTTTTCATTAATTATATGTGTTCTCATTTGTATGCATTATGTTTATCAGAGTATTTTATCAGTAACATAGTGATATTATATGAATCACTATATAAACATTGAATGTTTTCATTAATTAAATGTGTTCTCATTTTTATGAATTATGTTTATTAGGATTCTTTATTCCTTCCACTAATTTAGGTACATAAACCAATGAATATTTCAATGATCATGATGATAGTGGTGGTGGAGGTGGTCTGAGAGGATGTGATAATGATGTTGGTGTTTCTATAGGAGATGATGAGGGCCATGATGGTTCTAGTGATGCTGATATTGAGGTACATTTTAGATGTAAATTTTATTCTTGGTTTATACATTTAATTTTATGAAATAGTTATTTTTATTATGATGATATTGATATTGAAATTTTATATTATTTATATTGGAGAGATTTTGAATTGTTATGATATATATTTTATTATGTTTGAGTTTAGTTTTATTTGGAAGGTGGTGTTTTTTTGCTCGTAGCTAGAGGATGTGAGTACTGATATAAGGTGCAGATATTATGGAAGCATTTAGTGATTAAATATAGCTGGGTAGGAATCAATTTTCATGGTTATTAACTGTGTCTATAGGGTCTATTTTCCATGGTTTTGAAAGTGTTATTAGGGACCAAGATCCATGGTTTAACCATGGGTGTAGTTAAAAATTACCATTGTTAAGATCATGGATTTATCATACAATTTCCATAGGATTAACCATGGTATTATAAAATAATTTCCAAGGTTAACCCATGGCCATACATGTACTAATTCCATAGTTCAAAACATTTATATATATGGAATAATTCCATGGATTAAAAAATGGTTGTTGAAAATCCCTACTACAACCAATTTGGTGCAGATCCGGTCATGGGGGATGGTAGAGGGTGGGGTGGGGGGGGATAGAAGGGGGTGGGGGGATGGCAGGGGGACTGACAGGGGGGAACGGGTGGGGGGGACTGGTAGGGAGGTGCATGGGGAAGGGAGGGGGGGGGGGTCAGGGGGTAGGGTGGGTGGGGGGGGGGGAGTGTACAATGGTGGTGTACAGTGAGGAGGGGGTGGGCAGGGGGGTGTCTTGGAGGGGGGGTATCCTGGAGGGGGGGGGGTCCAGGAGGGATGGAGGTGTTCAGGAGGGTGGGGGGGGGGGGGTTGTCCAGGAGGGAGGGGGTGTCTAGGAGAGGGGGGTGTCCAGGAAGGGGGGGGGGGGTCGAGGAGGGATTCTTGTTGAATGTGCTTCGTTGAAACCCATTTCTTGTGCCATGAACTCTTCCCAAAACTTATGGGAATTTAGTTTATTTACATGTTGTTTATGTGACAAATCTTAGACATCCATTGGGTTGGGTTCGGTTAAAGAAATCCTGCAACAGATAATAATAGTTCCAATAATATTTTATTTTTTTTAACATCTGTTGCAAGGGGGAGGGGGGGGGGGGTGCAATGGGGTGGGGCAGGGGGTGCAAGGGGGTAGTGGGGGGAGGGAAAACTGGCAGGGGTGGAGGGTGCATGGGGTGGGGGGAGGGGGTCTGTAGGGAAGGGGGTGCAGGGGTGAGGAAGGGGTGGAGGGGGTGAGGCAGGGGTGTGCTAGGGGGTGGGGAAGGGGGTGCAAGGGGGGCAGTGGGGGTAGGGAAAACTGGAAGGGGGGGGGGGTCTGTAGGGTAGTGGGTCATTTATTAGAGCATTGTATTATATCACAGTGCGAATGCATGTGAGAGAACCACTGTGAGGGGGGGGGGTGCAAGGGTGTGTGTGCACAGGGGTGGTGTCTGTACGGGGTCTGTGATGGGGGGGGGATGTCCATGGGGAGTGGGGGGGGGGGCTTTGCATGGGGGAAGGGGTGCTCCTAGGGGTGGGGTGTGGGGGGGGGGGTGTCCAGGAGGGAGGGGGTGTCCAGGAGGGGGTGGGCGTGTCCAGGGTCTGTCCATGGGGGTGTCCAAGGTCCGTCCTGGGGGGGGGGGGTCTGTCTAGTTTCTGTTAGGGTCTATCCTAGGGTGTCCAGGGTCTGTCTTGGGGGGGGGGTTATCCAGGGTCTGGGGGGGGGGGGGGTGTCTAGGGTCCGGGGGTGTGACCAGAGTCTGGGGGGGGGGGTGTCCAGTGTCTATCTGTGGGGTGGGGGTGTCCAGGGTCTATCCAGGGGGTGTCCAGGGTCAGGGGGGTCTGTCCAGGGGGGGTTTATAGTGTCAGGGGGGGGGGGGTCTATCCAGGGTCTAGGGGGTGTCTGTCCAGGGTCTGTCTGGGGGGTGTCCAGAGTCTGGGGGTGGGGTGTTGAGGGTCTTTTTGGGGAGGGGGTGTCCAGGGTCTGGGGGGGGGGTCCAGGGTTTGTCCAGGAGGGGGGGGGGGGGGATTTCTAGGGGAGTGGAGGGGGGGGGGGGTTATGGGTGAAGGGGTGCTGTAGGGGGGTGTTTTTTATGAAATGGGAAACCCTATAGCCACTGTTTAAACTGTGTATATATCCCTATAGTCATGGTTTCAGACCATGGATATAGCCCCGTGTGCCTTTAACTGCTGCCATAGTTTCAATCCATGGATTTAGGTATTTAGCCACAGTTTGAACCATGACTATAACACTATAGACACAGTTTTATACCGTGGCTATAGGTATTTCCCTATATCCATGCCAATACTATCCACGGTTCATATAACCGCAGCTATAAACTATAACCATGGTTTTTGGACTCATAGCCACGATTTTAAACTGTGGATATAGACTAAATTTCCAGTAGTGTATATTAATTATTTATAATCATAATCATGTCATATTTATTATTTATATCTATTATACTCATCATTATATCCATCCAAATAAAGTAATATTGAATAAAAAATTACACCACAGTGTGGAGATGGTAATCCATACGTACACACACATGGTGATATTATTATTCATAGGATGGATAAAATGACTAATATGGTTGTCCCATAATTATAATAACATCTCAGTATATGGATTATACTATATTTACTACTTTGGTATGGAAACAACATATAAATAGAAAGTAGAAGAAGAAAAGAACTTTGAAAGATGTGATAAAATGATTACCTCTTCTTTGGGTGTTTCTTTTTGATTTGCACAAAAAGACTCCTTAAGTTGGTTTTCTGACCAAAGTGTGTAATCTATGATAAAGTGAGGGAATCTTGGAGAAGAATTGGGAAGGTTTTGTCTAAGACAAAGGGCTTTGGTGGTGTGAATAAAAGAGAAGGAGAAGTGCCCTTTTATAGGA
Source organism: Viscum album (assembly GCA_963277665.1). Lineage (NCBI taxonomy): Eukaryota > Viridiplantae > Streptophyta > Magnoliopsida > Santalales > Viscaceae > Viscum > Viscum album. The sequence goes on along the minus strand of OY728156.1, from coordinate 2,049,992,684 downwards.
GAGGTGAGGGGCACTTTAGGAAAGTCTTGAAATATTTTTTTATTATAAATTGATTTTTGAATTATAATAGATCAAAACTGATATATTTATAAGATAAGATGATTATGGGTCTAAATCCTCTCAACCAAAAGGTTTTGGAAATGTTTAGGTCATAAAATTAACCTTATCTTTTAGATTTAACCCTTGGTAAAATAAGTTAACCTTATCATGTCTTCTTTTTTTATACTATATGGTTAATATAGTTACTATAAAATACCAAATGAACCTCAAGTGGATCATTAATAAGTATTTTAACACTATATTAGTCATTTTTCCAAATATAATATTTTTACGACTATTATATAATTTAATAAAATAGTGTTTGTTTTAAAAACTCATTTATGTCAATTTTGACACTATTTAGTAATTGGTTATTGTTAAAGTCATAAAAACTTGATTACTTAGAAAAAAACATTAAATTATCCCTAACATGTCATAATCATCCATAAAATTCGTGGATGATATGAAATATTTCAAATATTATTTATTTTAATATTTAGAATATCATTTATTTGATTCTTTTATTAATAAGGTAATCACAACATCATCATTGTGTCATAAATAAATTTATTTATTTAATGTATAAAAATTATAAATAAAATACCATGATTTAGGAAATCTTTTTATATTTATAATGACTATTTATAGTCAAAGATATTAGTTATATAACCCTGTATTAAAATTATTTTAGTAAAAAGATACATGTTTATATTATATTTTTCTTTACTTTAAATTAATTATTATAACATGTCATTATCACACCCAAGTGGATCTCGAATGCCAAAAATTCTGACTAAGGATTGTTTTGGTCTCCCAAGACTCATAAAATAAGATTAGTACATGTGTTAGGGTATTTTTATATTATTATAATATAATTTTTACCCTTATTTACCTAATATACCCTTTAACCATGGTAAATAAAAATAATTACTGAAGTTACTATTCACAATGCACAAAAATAAAAGTTACCTAATTACATAATTTTGAACTTCTGATTTAAAATTTTGAATCCATTTTTCCAAATTCAAAACACAGAAGTTTTATTAATTAATTTAAAATTAATTCCCATTGTCAAAACCAGAAAGCGGGTTTTTAAGATGTAAAAACTATCAAAAGAGTGACATGTGTTAATGTCCCATTTAAAAGTGAAATTTCTTCCAATGATAAAAATTGGATTAAATGATAAAAACATAATAAAATTATAATTTAAAACCAAAAGTTAATCTAATTATATAAATAATTTAGATGAAAAAACAGTTTTGAATTAAAATACAGTATTTTTGCACAAGAGCCTCAACCCAGTTGGTGAGGACTTTCTAGGTGCATCCAAGAGTCCCGAGATCAAATCCGGGTGGAGGCATATTTCCAAGTACTATAGCAGTGCTGTAGTAGGCACTGTTCGGTACTGTAGAAGCTAAAATTATTCATCCATCTGGGCCTTCGGGCCACCGGTTTGGTCCTCGGGTCTTGCAAGGCTTTCAGGCCACCCAAGGCCTTCGGGCAGTTGATTATCAAGGCCTTCGGGCCACCTTAAGGCCTTAGGGCCACCCAAAGGCCTTTGAGCCACATGAATATAGGCCCCAGACACACTACAAAAAAGGAGCAGCCCCAGAAGAGGATTCAGAGCAGGTGCACTCACCAGAGCAGATCCAAATGGATTGTCAGAATGAGAGGGTATGACTATGCCATCGGTACCAACTTGTGCTTGAATGGGAAGCCTAGACAGACGGTCATGCAAATGTGGAGAGCTACTATTAGGATGCATATGTTGGGGAGGGGCAATTCCTTGTAGATAGTCTAGTTGATTTCCCTAAGACCTTCAGGTCATGTAATCTCATAAGCCTTCAGGACATGTAATCTCTGAGCCTACGGGCCTTGTAAGGGTTCCCCCTCATCCCTTGAAAGGGGGGTTATCAAAAATCAATAAAAATGAAGGCCTTCGGGCCATTAAGGCAGTATTTTTTACTATTCATCAAAATATGAAAGTTATCATAAAAACACCAAAAATTTATCCAAACTAAATTTTTATGTCCCAATTCAAAAGAATAATTTTATTTTCTAAAATTAAATATATAAAAGTGTCAAATATTGGATTTAAAAAGGGTTCTCCATTAAAAGGTGGTAAAACTGCATTTTTGAAAAATACTTCTTTTATCTGAAAAATTGAATCTATTCTTATATTATATCTAAGAAACACATAATATGAATGTTAAAATTATAAGAAATATATAAAATTAAAAATTTGGTTAATAATATTCATAATATCTTCTTAAAAATCTAGTTTGATAGGTCGTGGTGTGCTCTAACTCAGTGTTGCGTGTTGTGAAAGCTATTGAATTATTTAAAAAGAAGCATATCGTGAAAGCTTGGGGTGTTAAATTATCCCCTAATTCAATAAATTATGTCATCATAATTTTCAAATTTGGGTTTGGTAACTAAGGTTTGATTATTCAAAATCCATTTATTGTAATCCCACATCAGAGAAATGGTCGACAAAACTTTCACTTTAAAATAAAGAAAGGGAAGTAATAAGGCTACCAGAGACAATAAATACAAGGGTTACATGTAGGAAAACATGTAAATGAAAGAAAATATAACCATCAAGTTTTGATGGAGAGTGATAGAGAAAATTTTTAGAAGAAAGTTAACAACTAGAAATCTATAAATCAGCAATGATCCAAGGGAACATTTGATTTATCACAAAATAAAGTACTAGGAAAACATTTTTGGTTTTATGATCCTTTCCCTAGTGTTGAAGAATTAATTTACTTAGTATATTAAGAACACAAGGAATCATAATTAATTTATATGTATACTTTCATCCTTTAATTAATTCCTACAACAAACTCATCTTTCTTTTCAAAAGATAATAAAACTCGAAAATATTCTATTTATCTTAATCATATAAGGTTTAAAATATAATCATATACCATTTAAATAAAGAAAACTATGTTATAATAACCAGGAACTTCCGGTAGGCCGATGGTAGGTAATAAAGCCTTGTCGTACTTCAGCTGTGGGTTCGATTCCCATATCCTTGTCTGACATGACGGGTTGTTGCCTGATCTGTGGGTTTTCCTTTTCTTAAAACTATATTATTATAACATTCCAGAAATAATCTTAATAAACCTTAAACAATACTATCCAAAGTTTAACTTAATCCATTCCAACCTTTAGAGTTATCCAAAATACTTCTGTCCAAACTTTGTCTAAAAGATCTCTAAATTTCTAAAATCAATTGTAACATCAGGTTCCCCAAACAAGTTAATGTTGCTCTTATTATCACATACTGAATATATGATTACCATTAACATATTAAATACTTAATGAAAACAAAAATTACTGTAATAAAATCTTTATATATATCACATTCTTCTTATAACCTGAATATAATTCTTGAATAAAAAAACACAAATACATTAATTATTCCACTTTGACTATAGTAACAACATAAGATTGACCTTGATACATTTTCTTCTTCTGAGCCATATTTCCTTGATGCTTTGGGAAATTATTTTCATAATTTCCCATATCCTTACAATTATATCGTTGCTCAACTTATTTCTTTCCCTTATAATCATGATCCTGGTGACCTTTTTATCCGCATTTGTAACAAACTCTCATTCATTTCAAGAAAGTACCAGGGTGTTTATTCCCACAATTATCACATAAGGGAAAATATTCTTCTCCTTTTTTCCCTTTATCTATCTCTTGCTCCACCGTTATCTTATTCTCTTTCTTTACTTTAATGTTGTAAGACTCAGAGAATTCATTTTCTGTCTTGATAGCACATGAGACTATATCTTCGTATGATGAGAAAGATTATGAGAATAGTACCCAACAGACGAATGGTTTTAACCAATCAAAGAATATATAAATCTTATTGGGTTACGTATATAGTTTGTAACATGCCTTTATAACCTTGTGAATTTAGCCTCATACTTTGAAACATTCTCATCCTCCTTTTTCCTCAGACTCAGAAATTGCCTTTCCATATCAGCTCGCTGTTCATGAGGAAAGTATTTCTCTACGAAAAGTTCTTTAAACTACCTCCATTCAACATTTACTACTTCTTCACCCTCCTTCGTGTTTTGAATTAATGACCACTATTGATCCGTATCTCTAGAGAGATGGTAAATTGCCATGACAACTTTCTCACCATCGTTACTTCCCAAAGCAAGAAATATTTTCTTTAAGGAACTTATCCATTGCCCAGCCACAAATGAATTTGTAGTCCCATTGAATATTGGATGTTGTTGTCTCATGAAGCAGTCTAATATTTTTTCCTCCATGTTGTGGATCAGGCCACTCTATACAGGTAAGGTTATTGTTCATAACCTGAGTTCGATGTCCCAGTATGGTTATAAGCTGTTCAGAACCAATTGCATCGCTAGATCCACTATAATTATCTTGTATAAGAGGGAAATCCCTATATAGATTATGTGCGTTGATACAGTTTCCATTTCTTCAACTAGGCACAATTTACACTAGATTAGGTTATGAATCATAATTCATAATTCCAAACTAGTAAAATACTTTACATAAATTGAAACATTTATGCATATCTAATCTATAATCATAAATATGGTTCCTTTGAGGACATATTTACTCATAAATCCTTCATAATGATTTGTAAGGAAAATATGAATTATCCTATGAATATACCCCAAGAGTGTCAAACCAGGTGCGTAGTAAGGCCCATTGTCGTGTACCAGGTTACCCTGAGTCAAGCCCAGAACACCTTATCGGAGTTTTCACCCCTAGGTGTGCTAGAACCATATCCACTTATAGTATCTAGATAGAGATTTATTTATTGGAATATCCATGTAATCTCTACTTTACCAAAATTTTATGGGGTTCTTCTATACTTATCCTCAAAGTCTATCTTAGGGTTATGATCCCTAATCTAAGTTTTCTAAATCTATTTACATGGTTGTTACTAAACTTCATATGATACCAAATGTAATGCCCCAACCCCAGTAACCCATAACCGGTGCATTTTTTTAATACATTTTCATGATTATAAGGAATCAATTCCCAAAGGACAAATTAGTTTAACAGTCTTGGAAAATAGATTACAAACATGAACTTTAAATTAAAATTTCTAACATAAAACACATCATAGAAAATCCATTGGGAACACCATTATTATCCTAGATTAACCCTGTATATCAATCATAAAATACTTCTTGGGATCATAGGAAAATAAAACATAAGAAATGGGTGAGATCAGATGCTCAATAAGGATATAAAATATAGTGAAAACTCTAAAAAATAAGCATAAACTTTTAAGGCAAGGTACAAAACTAAAACACAAGCCTTTTAACACATTATCTTCAGTATAATATGGAAAAAATTAATCAAATAATTCCATTTAAACAATCATATGGATATTATACTATTTGAATAATCACATGTAAAATCAATAACTAATCTCATAATGAGGGAATACATAATACTGGACATCATAACCACTACGTCAAGGCCTCGTGCCAAGACTATACACAAATATTCTGTCAAGGCCTTATTCCAAGACACTAGTTTGTCTCATGAGACCAAATGATTCATCAAAGGGATATAACAGGCCCCACCCTTCACTTACTAAGTCATATACATTCCTAATATGAAAAGATTGAAATATAACATAAATATTCGTATTAAAACTAGCATACGAAATGTTAAAACTTTAACCATAAACCATGAATGGTATAAAAATAGCACATCCACAGTCAAACATATCACAAAACCATAATTAAAATATGGAATATTGTATCATAATAAATCAATCTCAAAAAAGTATAAAATCCAATAAAGTATTTTGACATAGATGAAAATAATTTAATAAATTCATTAAAACCCTTTTAAGGAAATATCCTTTTTTTACTTTAAATCGTTTAAATGCTGTGCAATTTTTGAAATAAAAAATTTATTTTGAAAATAAAATTGTAATATTGTAAGTGAATATTCAAAATGGTAAGGCGATATAATGGCGGAAAATATCCACTCACGCCGTATGAGTTAAAGAAAACATTCTTTCCTTAATTTATTGAAAAAGGTTATAAAGTACCTCATTTGGAAAATGACGGAAAGATTCCTTTCAAAACATTTTGTAAAAAGTAAAACATGGGTAAAAATGACTTTAAATGATTTTAAATAATATTTTTAATTAAATTTTAATAAACACGGACATGGATGATAAGGATTTCCTAGTATATACTTATATATAACCAATCTTGGATAATAAAGAGATTGTGAAAATAACCCTTACCTTGTACTTTCCTTTAGTCGAGGGTGTGTTAACCTCCTGTATAATGATTAAAGTATGTTTTTAAATTATAAAAGATCCATATATATATTTATGATATCATATATTATTCTTTTAGGACTTTATATTACTTGTTTATTAATAATTCTAAGTTAAAACAATGTTTCGGGTAATATTCGCTTTGTTTATCGTACACGTTTTGACTTGTTATTCTTGATTATATTACTTAGATCATGATTTACTTATTTCCATAATGTATAACATGATTTATATATCATAATATTCATAATATAAATATAAATATATATAGATATATGAAATAAAATACACTGTCATGGAGACGGTAGGCCGTACGTACACATGAATGCTATTTCCGTTTTATTATCATATTGAATGTAAGTAAGTGAATAACATATATGTACATACATAAATAAATATATATATATATATATACTATTAAATTAGTATTATTATGTCATATATTTCATACTTATTCATAATCTACATTTTTTAATCATTCTTTAATTGTGAATATGGAAGATGAATCTCATCGCGTTGTGGAGACGGTTGACCGTACATACGCACAAGCGACGATATCATTCCTTTAATGGTTAAATGGTATAAAACTGGATAGTATATTAATTATATAGAATCATAATCATGTCATATTCATTATTTATATCTATTATACTCATCATTATACCCATCCAAATAAAGTAATTCTAAATAACAAATTACACCACAATGTGAAGACAATAATCCGTACGCACACAGGCATGGTGATATTATTATTCATAGGATGGATAAAATGATGAATATGGTTGTTCCATGATTATAATAAAATCTCAGTATATGTATGATTCTGTATTTATTACTTTGGTATGGAAACCACAAATAAAGATGAAGTATAAGAAGGAAATAACTTTGAAAGAGGTTATAAAATGATTACCTCTTCTTCGGGTGTTTCCTTTTGATTTGAACAAAAATACTCCATACGTTAGTTTTATACCCAAAGTGAGGCCTATAAGATGAAGTGAGAGAAATTGGTAGCAGAATTGGACATGTTTTGGCTGAGCCAAAGGGCTTTGGAGGTGAGAATAAAAGAGAAAAAGAAGTGCCCTTTTATAGGAGAGGTGGGGGGCATTTTAAAAAAGTCTTGAAATATTATTTTGTTATAAATTTATTTTCAAATTATAATAAATAAAAAGTGATATATTTAGAGGATAAGATGAGGATGGATCTATATCCTCTCAACCAATATTATTTAGACATGTTTAGGTCATAAAAGTAACCTTATATTTTAGATTTAACCCTTAGTAAAATAAGTTAACTCTTACCATGTATTTTTATATTTTTATACTATATGGTTAATATAGTTACTATAAAATGATAAGAGAACCTAAAGTGGATCATTGATTAAAATTTTAACATTATCTAAGTTTTATTTATGAATATTATATTTTTATGACTATTATATCATTTAATAAAATAGTGTTTGTTTTATGAACTAATTTATGTCAATTTTGACACTATTTAGTAATTGATTTTTTGTTAAAGTCATAAAAATTTTATTCCTTCGAAAAAAAGAATCAAATCATCCCTAAGATGTCATAGTAATCCAAAAAATTAATGTATGACATTAAATATTTCAAATAATATTTATTTTATTATTTATAATATCATTTATTTGATTCTTTTATTAATAAGGTAATCACTGCATCATCATTATGTCATAAATAAATTTATTTATTCAATGTCTAAAAATTATAAATAAAATACAATGATTTAGAAAATATTTTTATCTTTATAATTACTATTTATAGTCAAAGTGATATATTATATACCTCTATAATAAATTTTTTTAGTAAAAAGATACATGTTTATGTTATATTTTTCTTTACTTTAAATTAATTATTATAACAAGTCATTATCACACCCAAGTGACTCCCAAATTCCAAAAATTTGGCCTAAGGATTTTTTTGTCACCCTTGAATCATTTAATAATATTAGGAAATTTGTTAGGGTATTTTTATTTTATTATAATATTATTTTTACCCTTATTTACCTAATTTACCCTTTAACAGTGGTAAATAAAAAATTTACTGCAGTTACTATTCATAATGCCCAAAAATAAAATATACCTATTTACATAATTTGGAAATTTTGATTTTAAATATTGAATCCATTTTTATAATTTCAAAACACATAATTTTTATTAATTAATTTAAAATTATTTCCCATTGTTAAAACCAAAAAGCGTGTTTTTAATAAGTAAAAACTATTAAAATATTGACATGTGTTTATACCCCAATTAAATGTGAAATTTCTTCCAATGATCAAAATTGGATTAAATTATAAAAAAATAATAAAATTAAACTTTAAATCCAATTAAAAATATAATCTAACTATATAAATAATTTAGATGAAAAAGGAGTTTTGAATTAAAATGCAGTATTTTTCACTATTCATTAAAAATATTAAAGTGATCAGAAAAACACCAAAAATTTATCCAGACTAAATTTTTATGTCCCGATTCTAAAGAAGAAGTTTATTTTTTTAAATTTAATATATAAAAGTTTCAAATATTGGATTTAAAAAGGGTTCTCCATTAAAAGGCAATAAAACTACATTTTTGAAAAATACTTCTTTTATCGGAAAATTTTAATTTGTTCTTATATTATTTATAAAAAACACATAAGATGAATGTTAATATTATATGTAATATATAAAATTCAAAATTTGGTTAATAATATTCATAATAGATTCTTAAATGGCTAGTTTTATAGGTCGTGGTGTGCTCGAACTCGGTGTTGCGTGCATTGCAAGCTATTGAATTATTTTAAAAGAACTACACCATGGAAGATTGAGGTGTTACAGAAAGACCACGACCACATAAATAAATTAACTAATACTAAAATATGGAATTTAAATAAATATATTATTCATAAATGTTTTATCAAGACATGGTTAATCACTTAAGTAAAATCCACTTAATATTAAAATGACATGTAAATGATTAAATAATAAATATTTACATATAATAAATAAAATTCATCAAATTAATATTAATTCATACAAATACTAGCATGAATCTATTAGGAATAAATCCAATAGAACTAAGCGATGGACTAACCCTTGCTGAGACACTTACTTTTATAAGGGGAGTTCTTATAACAGTTTTTGGGTTGAATTAATCCTTTTATATCAAGAGGTATAGCCCTTGATAGACTTTGTGTAACTTGTAAGAAAGTGTTTAGGAAATACCAATTAGGATTTTAGGATTGGGTAATTTTATCAATGGATCAATGATCTATAAGTCCATAGTTGACAAAGACCTTCCTAACTAAATTCCTTCAAGTGATTGATAAATCCATTTTCTGGGTTAATAGAATGGGACATATGGATAATTTTCTCTAGAATGTTCAAGCTACTAAACATTCTAAGCCCAATGGTGAGGTTTTATTGGTACTTGATAAAATATTCAGATAATTAATAAAATTAAAATTATTATTATGTCTCACATAATTTGTAAGCGAGAAAAGTATTAATAATCTACTCTTTTAAATATTTTATAATAATGGAAAGTTCATCATCAACTTTATCCATGTGATAAATCTTGGAGAAAGACCATCTCCTTATTTAAAGTAACTTATAGTAATGGTTCATACACCTATGGGTAGTGTTTCACCATGAATATAAATATTACATGCTAGAATCCTTAGTGCTTAATTCACCAGCAAAAGAGGTGAGTGGTGAGGATTTCACTGTCTATGATAAAAATATGAGTGACATGGCCGACATTCAATGTTTAATGCTTTCATTCATGTGTAATGAACTTAGGAAGTCACATAAATACATGGATGTATATAAGATATTATAACATATTTATGGTCTTTACTAGGAAAGATAAGGATAAGAATGGTTTTAGATATCCAAGGTGCTCTTTCAGAGAAAGATTAGAGAAGGTTCACTAGTTGGGTATCACGTGGTCAAACTCATTAGCTACTTTGATAACCTAGAGATTCTAGGGTTTAATTTTCCTAAATAACCATGCAATGATCTTATTGATGTATCAATTACTCAAATATTATCTAGTTTTTTTGTTAATTTCAATATTAACAATATAGACATGTCTCTTCCAAATGTTCTCACGCTACTTTACCAAGTTGATTAGGAGAGGAAGCATGAATATCCTTACGTCCTTATGGTGAAAAAAAGAAAAGGTTATAAAAATATATCTAAATATAAATATCCTTCACAACACCCTTCCAAGAAGAGAAGGATCAAGGGATAAGAAAGGGAACATGATAATGTCTATTTTTCACGTGGCAAGAAGGTCATTGGAAGAAAAATTATACCTTGGAAAAAAATCAAAGGGAAACTTCAGGTGTGTATCTTATCGAGTGGAATTTATTTATTTCTACAAATTGGGAATTATATAAAACATTTTTTTCTCACATATTAATTCAAATATAGGAACCAAGTATATTCTATAATATTTCCTAGGGCGAGGTAGATTTACATGTATCCAACAGATCCATACTTGTTTCTATTTCTATCAGAGACAACCACCTCATGTTGTTAATGTGAATGATCTTGGTTTTCAAAGGTTGTTATTATGTTCCATATATTACCAAAAATAATATTTCTATATCTAGACTTGATATAGATGAATTTATTTTCAAATTTTGGAATAAATATTTCTTATTTTATAAATGTAGAATTTTTTATGGTAATGAACATTTAAATAATGGTCTTTATGTGTTGGATTATATGAACCATGTACTGGAAATTGATAAAAAAATAGTTCTCATGACTTATACTACACCCAACCATGGAATCACCACCTAGGTCATTTAAACAAAAAGTTTTTGACTAAATTACACCAATATGGATATTTAGATTCTTTTGAACTAAAACCACTTGGTGTATGCCACACATGTTTTAAAGAAAAAATGACCAAATGCCTATTTAGTGAAAAAGATTAAAGGGCCAAGTAGTTTCTTGAATTAGTTCACACCAATGTGTATGAACCATTTATAGTTGAATACTGGGGTGGGTACTCATACTTTATTACTTTTACTGATGATTTTAGTAGATATGAATATATCGAATTAATGAGGTATGGGTTAGATTATTTTGAAAAATTCAAATAATACAAGAATGATGTTTAGAACAAGATTGGTAAGTAGTGTAAAACCCCGTAATGATAAAGGGTTAAATGAATAAATGAAATGAATCATGTCAACAAGGCACACCTTTATTTTTGGGAGCCTACCTGATCAGAACCCCATAGTTAAGCGTGCTTGGTATGGAGTAGTGATCAGGATGGATGGCCTTCTAAGAAGTTTCCTAGGATGTGTGTGAGTGAGAAAAAAGTGCACTGGAAAGAACATGTGTTGTCCTGTGGTGACATTCATTAGTCAGATGACCCGTTCGGGCATGTGGGTGGACCCTAGGGAGTGGCCCACATGTCTGTGGGAAAACTGATGGTAACTGGAGGGTCAAGACTCGATGAACATGTTAAGGCAGGGTGTTTGTGCTATCGATAAGGCCCAGTTGTTACATAATTATATGAGAAGGATCCCAACCTTAAGTGTGGTAGCACTACTCAGGTTGAGTTGTAGGGTCAAAAACTAGAAATTTGTTCTCTAAGAGAGGGGGGGGGGGTGAATATAACACCCCAAAATTATAAAGGATTAAAAGAATAAATGATATGACTCATGTCAATAAGGCACACCTTTATTTTTGGGAGTATACCTGATTAGAACTCCACAGTTAAGCATGCTTGGTCTTGAGTAGTAATTAGGGTGGGTGACCTTATGAGAAGTTTCCCAGTATGTGTGTGAGTGAGGAAAAAACACACTAGAAAGAACATGTGTTGGCCTATGAGGACAATCATTATTTAGATGACTCATTCAAGCATGTGGGTGGACCCCAGGGAGGGGGCCACATGTTTGTGAGGAAACTAGTGGTACCTGGAGGGTCATGAACCAACATCCATATTAAGGTGGGGTTTATTTGATACCAGCGGGGCCCTATTATTATAAGAAGATTATAAAAATCCACTTAGACCATGGTGGAGAATATCTTAACCAATACTTAATATATTATTTATAGGAGTTTGAAATTCTATCCCAACTCACTCCTCATTATACACCTCAATGGAAAAGTGTAAGAAAAAGGTGGAAATATACCTTGTTAGACATGGTGTGATCAATGATTAGTCATGAATGTATTCCATTATCCTTTTAGGGATATTTTTTAAAGACAAAAACACATATACCAAACCAAGTTCCAACAAAAGTGACAAATGTTATTCTATATAAAATTTAGTTTGTATGAAAATCTATGTTTTCAAATTTACATGTGTGGTGTTGTGAAGAGTTTGTAAGGCCTCTTCAGGTAACAAACTTGAATCCTGAAGCACAATGTGTATCTTTATAGGATACTCAAAGGAAAAATGGTATATTATCTATAAGACCACTTATAAAAATGGTAATAGTGGAAAGGCGCACCATATTACTTGGGAGGGAGCACATCTCTAAAAGAGATAGTGGGAGTGAGATATATGACCCATTAGAGCATGTGGGTGGACCCCAGGGAGGGGACCACATGCCTGTGATGCAACTGGTGGAACCTGGTGGGTCAAGACCCGAATTCCATATTAAGGTGGGGTGTCTGTGCTATCAACGAGGCCTAGAATAAGATTATAAAAATCCATGCAGACTATGGTGGAGAATATCTTAACCAATACTTCATTTATTATTTACAAGAGTTTGAGATTCTATCACAAATCACTACTCCTTATAAAACTCAATGGAATAGTGTAAGAAAAAGGTGGAACTATACCTTATTAGACATGGTGAGATCAATGACGAGTCATGGTTTTCTTCCATTATCCTTTTAGGGATATGTTTTACAGACAAAAACACATATACTAAACCAAGTTACAACAAAATAAGCAAATGGTATTCCATATAAACTTTAGTTAGGAAGAAAATCCATGTTGTCGAATTTACATGTGTGGGGTTTTGAAGAGTTTGTTAAGGCCTCTCTAGGTAACAAAATTGAATCTCGAGGAACAATGTGTATCTTTATAGTACAATAAAAGGAAAAAGGGTATATTATTTATACGACCCCTTAGAAAAAAGGTAATAGTGGAAAGACATACCATATTCTTTGGGAGGGTGCAAATATCTAAAAGAGATAGTGGGAGTGATATAGGCTGTGTCAAAGTCCAGGATCGAGGTACATAAGAGTTGGCATAAGAATAAATCCTATAAGGTCCCATGGAAGAAGAAGTTTTAAAGACACAAGTATCTTGTAAGAGTACAAGAGTGGTTAGCGAACCTAAAAGATATGATTTCTAGTCACTGAGGATGGTGACTCATTATTAGTTAATAATAATTATCTTGAAACCTATAAGGAAATGATAAGTGGCATAGATATTTCTAAGTGGAAAGAAGTTATGAATTTGAAAATGGATTCCATGTACCAAAACCAAGTCTAAATTTTGATGGATCCTCTAGTGGATGTAAAACCTATTGGTTGTAAATGAGTATTTAAGAAGAAACCAGATATGCATGGACAATTCATTACTTATAAGGCATGATTAGTTGCAAAATAGTTCAAACAACATCAAGGAATAAACTATGAAAAAACATTTTCACCAGTATATATAATGAAATCTATCATAATTCTAATTTACATTATGGATTACCATGGATATGATATTTGAAAAATGGATATCAAAACAACCTTTCTGAATAGGAACATTTAGGAAAATGTTTATATGACAGAACTTGCAGTGCTTGTGACTCCAAAGGATTCCAACAATGTATTAAAATTGAGAAGACCCATTTATGGACTAAAGAAAGTATCTAGGTCATGGTATATTAAATTTTATGAGGCTATTATGAAATTTGATTTCATAAAGAATGAATGTGATCCTTGTGTCTATAAATGGTTTAGTGGGAGTGTTTTCATTTTATTAATAGTTTATATTGACGACATACTACTTATAGAAAATGAGATACCAGACTTGTAGTCTATTAAATATTGGTTAAATAAAATCTTCTCCCTAAAGGACTTAGGTGAAGTGGAATATATTTTTAGGATCAAGATCCATCATGACAGATCTAAGAGGCATATTGTTCTAAGTCAAGGTACATATATTGATAAGATACTGAAGATATTCATTATAAAACAATCATACATGGGATTGTTTACAATGTCACATGAAATTCATCTTTCCTAGAAAATAGGTCCACAAACACATGAGGAAAGGAAAAGGATGGAAAGGTTTCCATACACATTAGTTATTGGGTCAGTAATGTATATTATAATATATAATAGTATAGATGTTGCATATTCCTTAAGTCCAGTAGAAATATATCAAGATGACCCAGGTGATCTCCATTGAATGGAATTCAAGACTATACTTAAGTATTTAATTCATACTAAGGATATGTTCCAAGTCTATGGAAGAGATGAGGAGCTATTCATAAGATAATATGTATATTTTAGTTTCCAAATAGATCAAGATGATCTAAAGTCACAAACCTGATAAATATTCATTTTCAATGGTGGTGTTGTGAGATCTAAGAGATCAAAGAAAGATATGGTTATAGATTCTATAGTATAGTCTAATTATATTGTTTATTCTTAGGTAGAAAAAGAAGTAGTTTTGATACAAAACTTCATATAAGAGTTTAACTTGGCACCTAGCAATAAAGATCCTATCACACTCTGTTGTGATAATACTACAGTGGTGGACCTTACCATGAAGCCAAGGTCACATCAGTAGAAAAATAACATACTTCAGAAGTATTGTATCTTGATGTAATTTTCTCAAATAGGTGATGTTACAATGATCAAAATATCCATGAAATACAACACAGAAGACCTCTTAATTAAAACCTTAACTCAACAGAAACATGATAATCATGTGTGGTCCAATAGACTAAAATTCAGAGGCAGTTGGCTCTAGTCCAAGTGGGAGTCTATTGGAGTTGGTGTTTTAGAACCAATAGTTTATACTTTATACTACATGTATAATTGAATATTTTAATATTTATAAAACATCTTATTACATATTATTTTTTATTCTGCATGACTTTAATGTAATAAGGTCCTAGAGTATCTGTTGCATTGATAAAGTCATACCAGTTTCCCACTATGATGAGAACCATAAAATTCCATGAAGATATTATTAAATATAGTTCTATGGTCAGATAAAATGGTATTATGGGACACATATAATGTTTAATATCAGGTGTGAATACTTGTAAGCTGATAATACTTTTTATCATAAATTTCACACTTGATAATTTTCAAGACGAGAGATTATGAGAATAAACCTGCCTGTAGGAATTAAGTATGTTTTGTGTCATCAGATATTCCTATATATGAGAATGTGTAATGTACCTTAGACTTTAATATTATTATTAATTCATGTCACAACTCACACACTTGGATTCATTGACCAAAACCGTGACACCATATGTTCGTAGGAAGTAGGGTATGTTGGGTACACCATGAATGACATGTTTTTAATAAAATTCAAGGAAGGATTTGTCACTTACATATTTATGGAAGCTGATATCTCAACCCTTTGATTGAAATTGAACCATTACATTAAATTATATGTTCATGGTGCAATAATTATTTTATTTTAATTAGTCAAAGAAAGACGTATCAAATACATATATTGATGATGCATGTGTGTAACCTGCTTGATGAGATATTGTGATAAAGGGATCATATTACACAGTAAGTGTTCATGTATGGTTGTCGACATTTAGAAATTAATTTCTTTTTCTTTGGTGTCTTGACTCATTGTTAGATAGTAATCTTGGACTTTAGGCAATCCTTCCTAATTCCAAAGAGAAATAAGCCTAAATCCATCACCGTCTATACACGTAATACGTATAATAATATTTTGGATACTATATCTGGTAATAGATGTGTGCGAAATATCTAAAAACCATCACAACCCTTTACACACATATATAAGAAAATTAACCATTGTGCATACCAACACATGTAACTACCAAGATAAGAGAGCGATGCCACATGGGGTAGTCAGCCATCCATCCTCCCATTGGGATGTTGGGGAAAACACTCTCTTAGAGTCCACTGGGTGTCATTCAACCTAACTAACATGGGTGGGGAAGTGCATGAAATCAAAGAATATATATGGTATAATATATCTCACAACCACATTATTGGCATAAACTAGTCTTATAATCAATTACAACTAACATTTCTTGAACTCTCAGGTGCCACTTTTAAGACCAGATATCCCATAAGCACACAAGAATTTAAAAGTGTTACATTAATTGATTATTTAATTTTTATCATTTATTTATGTTAATTAATTCATTAAATATCAATTAACCATTAACATTATTCCACATTACATTCCATTAATCATGAGATAAAATTTTACGCCCTTTAGGCATAATCTAAACCGAGTCTATGGTTTATCAAGATTATCATCTTTTCATCATTTTCATCCCATCATTATCAACCCCAAGGGTTAATAATTATTTATTCATTATTAGAATCATTCAATAATATAGGTACTCTAGGAAAACCATCCTAAGCTACCACTAAGAAGAAACATGCAACCAAGTACACCCAGCTGCCTCAAGAAGTGGTGAAAGGAATGTTGATAAAACAAGAAACCCAACCTTTGACCATTAAATAGATTCATAAGAGAGCATATCATATCTCAACATAACATAAATAGTTAAGCCCAAATTCAACCCATCCCACCATCTCTGGTGACATCCCTGAAACCCACATGTATATCCCAATGCATCACTATATCCTAGGAAGCAATTACTACCACATCATCTGAGCCTCCTCACCCACATATCACATTATCCATCCCAGGCTTGAACATCCTATGCTCACACACATCATGGACTCCCCACCCCATTTCACAATTAATAGTGAATCTCACAACCACAACACATCACAAAATCATAAGGAACAAACAAGAATAGTCAAGAGGGAAATTTAGGTTCTAAAACAAGACATCCAACTTACACACATAAACGAGCTCTTGAAACTCCATACTCATGGAACTTGGACTTCTCAAGAAGACAAGAAACTCAAGACCTATAAATTATATTTATCAAACAACCGGTTCTTATTCAATTTTTAATTAATCAATTCATTATTCAAAATTTTCAACTACGAGAAACCTAAGGAATCAATATATATCAAGCAATCAAATGATCAAAAATTTTCTCTAGCATTTAAAATAGTTTCATCAACCTATGAGAAGTACCATTCTCATTTAACATGCCTTTTTATTATTATCAACAATAATTATCATGATTCACATTATTTATAAATTTCATTAACACATGGAAGATCACATTTAATTACACATGCTCATTGCATCAATTTGATCATCATAAAATTACAACAAACACCAAATTAAAAAATGATTCTTCTTTAATTATTCTTAAGCCAATTAATTATCAATTAATTCTAGATTTATGTTATTTACCAGTTTCAACATGCTACTAGAAGCATAAGAACATGATAACAAGGATAACATTGATATCACACTATCTATAAAATCAAGTGGCAAACCACTATCTTGGTAAAAAGAATGTCAACATGAAATCACTAAACAATTATTTATTAATAATATTAAACCATTATTAGGTTAATTTTATTTTTGTACAAAGGGATAAACCATGCTCAATTTATGATTAGACATACATAAAATAAGATAACCAATGAATCCCCTACCTCAAAGGCATAAAAGTTATATTTATGATAATGAACCAATGTTACAGATCTCCAATCACCTCTTCCACGAAGAAACTGTGATCTCCTAAAGACGTCATGAAAAAAAAACACTGAAAACAACAAATAAACCTCATTAGAAACAACATAGGTCAAGAACCATAGCACAGAGAGAATAAATGGTAGGAAACTGGACCGATCAGGGAGAACCCACTAGAAAATGAATAAATAACACACCTTGGATCACCCTAGATCAAATATGGAAGCCAAGGATCAATCCATGTTAAAGTAATCCCCAAACACCTAGGATGAGGGTCATAAGATTCTTAGAAAATAAGGGAATGCCATAGATTTTGAGAACTCCTAAGCTGTTGTAGCATTTATAGGCATGATGCATAGGGAATTTACATGATGTGAAACCCCCCCTTTACGTCATGTAAATGTCGGGCTTCATATATTTCCAAAAAATGCGTCGCCTCAAATAATTTAATTCTAAAAATTTACACACCATGTAACACCCCATGAACTATACTCAATAAATATATGAACTAATTTTAGTCCTTTAATCGGCTCTCACACAAGTCATGAACTGTGAATACATGACATGAAACACCCAAACACCATTTATTCTCCTTACTTCAAAATTTTAGTAGCCGGACCCCTTTAGACTCACTTTAAGCCTCCTACGAGCACCATGAGCTTTGGAAACATGGAAAGGTCTAGTCCACATGGTTACAAACCCTTAAATTAGTCACTTATCAAACAATTATCGTCTTTGTGAATCCAAAAATAAACTAGAGAGAAAACATAAAGGGGTATTTTGAACAACCACCCTATGAGATACCTCTCAACGATCTTTCCTTATCAAGAGCTCAACCACCTCACTCGGAGGAAACAAGTGAAAAACCATGAAACAATAAAAACAATCTCCTAAAAACTATCATAGGGGAGATAAATCTCAAACAATAGTAAAGACACAAAAAGAGAAAAGAGGAAACTATCCCATAAACCAAAAAGTTCAACATACACAAAATGAACAATGTTACAAGAGAAGATCTAAACATAAAAAATATTGGGGTACTGAGTGTTCATATACAACTCATGTTCCCAGGTACTATCCTCTATTCCACTATGCCACCATAATACATGAAAAAAGGGAATAACACACCCATGTAACACCTTCTCATGGTGGTCCTATATCTCCATAGGTCCCTCCTTAAAGGTTGCATCATCATCAACATCAATATCTCCCTAGTTGATGACATGAGAGTAATTATGAAGATAATGAATGAACTATGACATGTGAAAAACACCATGTATCTAGATCATCTATGAGTGAAGTGCTATCTGATATTCCATGGCTCTAATATGCACCAACACCTCAAAAGGCCCAACAAACCAGGGATAAATATTACTCCTATGACCAAACCTTTTGCTTCCCGTGATGAGGAGTCACCTTAAAGAACACATGATCTACAATTTTGAACTCCAGAGGTATCCTATTATGATAGAAATAGAATTTATGATGATCCTATGATATCTTCATCCTCTCACTAATTACCTAAACCATCTATGTCATATTCTGTAACAGTTCCCGCCTGAGAATTGATAACTCTCTAACCCCAGTCCAACACAATGGATAATGACAAGGTTGGACATACAAAACTTTAAATTGATCCTTACTAATGGTGGATTGGAAACTATTATTGTAAGAAAACTCAACCATGGGTAGGTTCCTTATCCATAAACCTAAAAAATATAGGACATAAGAGAAAAATGTTTTTTCAAGAGTCTAGATAGTCCACTCTGTCAGAACGTTCATATATGGGGTAAAGGTAGTTCTAAGGCATAAATGAGAGATAAAAGTGTATTGGATACCTCTTCAAACTCTGAAGTTAAAATGAGGATCAAAATAAAGATGATTGTCCTCAAGAATTCGTGGAGTCGCACCAACTCCTCCAGATATTTCCTTGAAAAAATATCCATTGATCTCAACTCCCTGATCATTATAAAGTGGGATGATTTTTTAAAACAATCCATGATCAACCATATAACATCATAGCCTCCCCGATCTCGAGGTAAACCAGTAAAAAATTACATTGAAATTTCCTCCCACTTCTGCTGGGGAACATAAAATGGCTGGAGAAAACCACTAGGAACACAGTGCTTGACCTTTAACTTCTGACCGACCAAACATAGAGAAATAAACTCTATAACTGTACACTTCAACCCATGCCACCAAAACTGACCTCTCAAAGCTTAGTAAATTTTTTTCACATTGGTATGTACCACTAAAGGATATATATAGAACTAATGGAGAACCATCTCTTGTATTAGAAATGGAATGAAAAGCCTTCCCTGGAACAACACCCAGGGTTGTCCGTCCTTAGAACAATCATCATGGGAATTGAAAAAAACAACTCAGTATCTAAATACCTCCACCTTAGAATCCCCTATATGGGACTCCTCCAACTGCTGCACTAAATATGAATGCTCTATAATCTAGAAAATACAACCTATTCCTCCAACCTATCCCATATCTAGATGAATCACTAATAATTTTTCCATTACTCTCTAGGAATCTCCAAATTCATGCATGGAATCACTACGTGACTTCTTGTTCAGCGCATCGACTATAAAATTACCCTTTCCTGGAGAATATGAAATATAGAAGTCATAATCCTATAATAATTCCATCCACCATCACTAATTCAAGTTCAAGTCATGTTGGGAGAAGACATACCTCCGACTCTTATGGTTAGTAAAGACAATAAAACGCTCACTGATGAGGTAATGTCACCAAAAATTCAAAGAAAATACAAATTAAACCAACTCAAGATCATGAGTGGAATAGTTAAACTCATAGAGAAATAAATTCCAAAAACCATAAGA
Organism: Viscum album; assembly: GCA_963277665.1. Lineage (NCBI taxonomy): Eukaryota > Viridiplantae > Streptophyta > Magnoliopsida > Santalales > Viscaceae > Viscum > Viscum album. The sequence goes on along the minus strand of OY728156.1, from coordinate 2,049,971,716 downwards.
AAAAATAAATCTCTACTACATCAGAAGATATCCCAAGTCAAGATACGAAGCATCATAGAAGACCTCAAACTCAACTCCCACCACTAGAAAACAATAGACTAGGGTTCTTACCAAATTATCCTTTAAGTACTCAAAATATTCCTGATACTAGTCAGTCCAAAAGAACACCTAAACAATCTAGTTCAAGGTTATCAGATGATTCACAACCTAAGAGAAATCAGTCACAAACCTCCTTTAATATCCTTTAAGACTGAGGAAACTCTACACCTCTTCCACTATCTCGGGGGATCCTTAAGACATGACTACCTCTATATTTTAAGGATCCACAAATAATCCCTAATGGGACACAATATTAACAATGAAATAGACTTTAAAATCCTGAAATTCACACTTCAATAACTTCCCAAACAACTGCTCATAACAAAGAACTCCCAAAATGGCATGCAGATTCTCTACATGCTCCTACTCAGACATAGAGTACACAAGGATTTCATCGATAAAAACCACCCTGAACTTATCTAGGAACTCTTTGAATAATATATTCATCATCCACATGAACATCACTAGATTATTCATCACACTGAATGAAAAAAAAGAACTCATAATAACCATATTGAGAGCAAAAAGCAGTCTTTTGAATATCCTCATCCTTTACCTACATCTGATGGCATCCTGACCATAAATCGATCTTCAATAACCAACTTTCTTCATTAAACTGATCAAATAAATCATCAATCCAAATAATTGGATAGAATTAATTCACCATCACTTGGTTCAAGTGATGATAATTGATAAAAATCCACAAACAACTATTAAACTTATTTACAAAAAAAATTAATGCACCCCAATGTGACACACTTGGTCAAACAAAACCTCACTATAATAGATCATCAAGTTTTTTATCAATACTATCACAAATATGAAGGTACTATAATATATAGAGATATCGAGATAGGAGACACTCATGTATGTAGATCTCCCATTGAGGGGGTAATACTATAACCTCCTCTGGAAAGGCATCAAGGTAATCTTCCAAAACCCTGGGAAACATAGACTACTAAACCTCTAATGAGCTCAACATCAACTCATCCATAAAAGAAGATAAGGATGAAACATGCCTATGAACCATCTGAGGTTCTATATCACTAATAAACATTTCTGTCTCTCCATCAACATCATAAAACACAACCCATATATTAAATAAATCCATGATACCCTACAATGAATACAACCTGCACCTGAGCCTCAGCCCAATTAGTGAGATTTCTCTAAGTGCATCCAAGAGACCCATGTTCAAAAATAGGAAGAGGCATAATTTCGGGTAATGTAGTAGGAACTATAGAAATACTATAGCAGGTACTGTAGCAATACTATGCTAGTTCTATAGTAGTTATTATAGTAGGTACTGTTCAGTATTGTAGCAGCCATAACTATTCACCTTGGGCCACCAGTTTGGGCTTGGAGTCATTAAGGCCTTCGGGCCACCCAGGACTTCGGGTTAGTAAGGATTTCGAGCCACCTTTAAGGCCTTAGAGAAACGTCAAGGCCTTCGAGCCACCTCAAGGCCTTTGGGACACATGATCAGTGCAGTTTTCCCGGACAGAATCTACAAAAAAGGAGCATCCCCAGTGGAGGATTCAGAGCAGGTGAACTCACTAGAGAAGGACCAATGGATTTGGAATAATGAGAGGGTATGGGTATGCCATCAGGACCAACCTGTGTTTGCATAGGAATCCAAACCAGATGATCATGTGAAGGTGGAGAGCTACCATCATGATGCAGATGCTGGGGAGGGGCAGTTCCTTGTAGGTATAGTCTGGTTGAATTCCCTAAGACATTAGGGCCATGTAAAGTCTCTTAAACCTACGGGCCATGTAATCTCTAAGCCTACAGGCCTTGTAAGGGTTCCCCCTCATCCCTTTAAAGTAGGGTTATCAAAAATAAATAAAAATGAAGGCCTTTGCGCCATTCATGATACAATGGATACAACCAATCCATGAAAAGAATGATGTCATATAGCTATATCAACAAACATAAAAAGTATTTCCAAGAGAGGTGATTCCCCACAACTAACTCACAATCTATACATACTTCATACAAGTCATATCTACCCCTTACTAGTGTTGTCAACACTAAGGGAACTGGAAGCCTCTCCGACTCAATTCTCAGAGAATGGACGAGGTTAGGTGATGTAAAGGAGTGTGTCACTCCTGAATCAAACAAAGCATGCACCAATGTAGAAAATAATCAAAGGGTACCTCAAACTATGTATGGATCACCCAGTGATGGAAATGATAAAGAATTAAGTTGACCATGAATTGATCCATGGCCTCTATGACCCTACTGATGGCCACCTCCATAGACGTGCTCTACTCCTTGAGGACAAGGATCATATCGAGGTTATACTCTGCCTGCCCTATCTCCACTATTTTGATCCCAAACTAGAGAACCCTACTACTGATTCCTTGGATGAAACCACCTCAATGGATGAACCTGAATTGGAAAACATGACACACGCTAACTGGTTAGAAAGGTTGGGAAATCTCACCACTAATGACCTCAACCTCCACAAGAAAAACATGTGTATAATCCCTTGGAAAAGGTCTGACATCCACTACCCCTGGAGAAACAAAATGATGAGAGGGATGAGACCTACCCTCATCTAACTGACAAAAATTCTATCTTGGAAACTGGGAACCCCAGACCATAACTCTTCTTCATGAGGAATCCTAATGACTCCCCTCTCATGTTGACAGGGTGACCTAGTGCTGGATCTATGGATGTAAAGACCCCTCAAAATTCCTTTCCATGGCCTCCTCATCTGTTAATAAGTTTAAATAATATCACAAAAGGGTCATAAAATGGATCCAAAACTCTCACACATTGGAAATTCCCTACTAAAGGGTAAGAAACTCCTAGTGACCGGTTGCCTTTGTGGTCGAATAAAGAAACTCTGATTAGAATTGGTCTCATAACTTCTCCCATGATACTATCAAATCCTCATTATCCAAAATGAATAAGAAACACTACTTCCTCATTTCTCCACACAACATCTTCAAGACAAAAAAACCCAATGCTCCTTCTAAGCATGGAACGAACTAAAGGATATCTCTACCTCCTCTAACCAGGCTTCTATGAGTGAATCTAAAATGGATCCCCCATATTTTTATAGAATTTGGAACTAAAACTCATGAAGTATCCTCCTCAAAGCATCTTCATTTCCGACCTCTACTCTATGGAGATCTGATGGCATATCCTACTAAACTTCTTTAGTGAGAACCTGATAAGGATGTCAAACTGGATCCATGCCTACAAAAAGAAAAAACCGTTAGACTTATAAACCTATAATATAGAATAATTAACATTAATTAATTAATTAATTATTTTATTACCTTGTTAAGGTTTTAATGTATCCTAAGGTTTACACATTTTAAACACATGAAAAAATAAGAATGATGCATGATCCTTTCCTAGGTATCTACCATGAAACTGATATCACTTCATTTAGTAGGATCAGTAAACTTAATGGTCTCTGCATAAGATCATAGGGGGCCTTAAATACTCATGTCTTATCCTTTCTCCCATGTTTACAATGCTTTATAAACTTAGCTGACATTGTTTCCCTTCCACCCATGCAACCTCACCTGTGCCTAACTTCAAAATTCATCCTATCCCTCGACTCGAATCTTTGATACCACTATGTCATGACCCGCTCTCCACAAAGATACCACAATGAGGGGAGAGATATGGTGACTACCTGAGTCCAACCTATAGTAGGCCTCAGGTTGGTGACTAGAACTGATGGTATAATAAACATGCATATGGGAGGCATTACCCTCTAAGATAAACATATAGAAGTGAGAGAGAGATAAGAAGGATACACCAATAAAAACATGATAAGACATATATATAAAGAAATCACAAGTGAAAATGTGAAATATCATACAATGATAAAACAATTAAAAGGAAAACTACAAGTACCAAAAAGATAAGGTGGAAGTAAACATGAATCCCAAATAGCTCCTACAAAGCCACAAGCCAGTAATATCTAGCTTGATATAAAAACTTTTACAACTGACCTAAAAAACAATTTATATATACATGGGGTGATCATAATATTATACTCAGTAGGATCCTCCCCAGATCATCTCATGAAAAAGATAAAAGAAGAATGCTAAATCATAATGAACAAAAGTGAAACTAACCCATCACCTAAAAAAGTATAAAAAGTTCCCAACATTACTATGGATAACTCTCACCCAGTACCACATACAATAGAGCATATAATATAGCAATGAAACATCAAGGGTACCCCGCTCTTACTTCCACACTGGTTTTCCACTCTTCCCCAATGGTTCACATCTTGGGCCATCTCTCTCCAAAATAGGACCACCTAAAGACACCTAGTAAAGGCATCACAACATGCACCCCATGCATCACATCATCACATCATCCCATGTCACATCACCATATATAGAGATCAAGTAATTTTTAGGATACACCACAACCCTTATAATATGAATAAAACATCAGATATTATACCTCAAGCTATCACAACCCACACATTGAGTATGTACCTCAAGACATCACAACCTATACACAACATACCTATAATAATCCTTTGGATACTATATCTGGTAATACATGTGTGTAAAATAAACACAAGACATTACAACACTCTACACACATATATGGGAAAAGTAACTACCATGCATACTAGAACATTTAACTACCAAGAGAAGAGAGTGGGGCCAGAGGGGGTAGTCATCCATTCATCCTCCAACTAGTATGTTGGAGAAAACACCCTCCCAGAGTCCACTGCATGTCAGTCACCCAAACTGACATGGGAAGGGTAGCATATGAAATCATAAAATATACATGATTTAATATATCTCACAACCACACTATGGACATAACCTAGTCTTAGAATCAACTGCAGATAACGTCGCTCGGACTCCTGACTACCACTGTTAAGACCAAATATCCTGTAATCACATAAGCATTTAAAAGAGTTACATTAATTAATTCTTTCCTTTTTATTATTTCCTTCCATTAATTAATTAATCAACCATTAATTAAACATTAACATGATTCCACATTACATTACATTAATAATCAAAGTAAATTCAATTCCCTTTAGGAATAATCCAAACTGATTCCATGGTTTATTGAGATTAGCATCTTTTCAGAATTTTCATTCCATCATTACCAATTCTATGGGTTAAGAATTATTTATTCATTATTAGAATCATTACATAGTCTAGTTACTCTAGGAAAACCATCCCAAGCTACCACCAAGAGGAAACCTGCATCCAAGCACACCCGACTTCCTCAAGAAGTGGGGAAAGGAATGAAAATAAAACAATAAACCCATACATCAACCATTAAATAGATTTATAAGTGAGCATAACTGCTCTCATAATCACATCATTAGGTGATCCCAAATTCAACCCATTCCATCATCTCTAGTTCTATCCCTGACACCCACATTCATATCCTGATGCATCACACAATCTTAGTCATCAACTACTACCACATCATCTGGGGCTCCCCAACAACATTTCACATCATAAATCCTAGGCTTAGCCATCCCCAGGATCAAATCACATCTAGGACTCCCTTCCCCATATCACATCGCATACTAAATCTCACAACCAGTGCACATCAAAAAACCATTAGGAATAAACAATAATAGTCAATAGGGAAATCTAGGCCCTAAAACAAGGTATCTAGCCTTTACACATAAACAAGCTCTCATGGATCCATACTCAAGGCACTCAACCTTATCAAGTAGACAGGAAAACCAATACCTAGAAATTATCTTTATAAAATAACCAGTTATTATTTCATCTTTAATTAATCAATTCATTATTCATAGGTTCCAACCATGGAAAACCTAATGAATCAAGCTATAACGAGCTATCAAAAGATCAAACATGCTATCTAGCATTTAAACCAGTTTCATAAAACTATGAGAAGTACCATTATCATTTAACATTCCTTTTTTATTGTTATCAATAAGAATTATTATGCTTCAAATTGTTTATTAATTACATTAACACATGGAATATCACATTTAATTACACAAGTGAATTTCATCAATTTGATCATCATTAATTACAAAAAACACCAAATTACAAACATGCCTCTTCTTTAATTATTCTTCATCCAATTAATTATCAATTAATTTTGGATTTAAATTATTTACCAATTTCAACATGATACTCCAAACATAAGAAAATGATAATAATAACAAAATAGATATCACACTATCTTTCAAGTTAATAGGAAAACCACTATCACAGTAGAAAGAAAATCATCATGTGATCACCAACCAATTATTTATTAATCTAGTTAAATCATTATTAGGTTAATTTTTTTACATCCAAAGGGCTAATCCATGTTCAATTTATAATTGCACATACATAAAATAAGATAATAAATGAATCAAATACTTCATAGGCATCAATGTTCTTTTCACGAGAAAGGAACAATGTTACAGATCTCCAATCATCTTTCCCATGAGGAAACTATGATCTTCAAAAGACATCACACCACAAATTCACTGAACACAAAAAAGAAACCTCATTAGAATAGTAGAGATCAAGCACTATAGCATGGTGAGAAAAAATCGGAAGAAACAATACTGATCAAGGATAACCCTATAGAAAATGAATAAAGAACACACCTTAGATCACCAAGGATCGAAGATGGAATCCAAGGATCAATACCTATCAAAGGAATCCACTAACTCTTGGGAAGAGGGTCATAAGATGATTGGAAAACAATAAAAGATCATAGGTTTTGAGAAATATTGAGTCACTATATCATTTAGAGGTGCACTACATAGTTTATTTACATGGAATGAAACCCCTTTTAGCATTATGTAAATGTATAACTTTAGATATTTCCAAAAAACTCATCACCTAGAAGCATTTAATCCCATAAATTTACACATCTTATAACACCCTATGAACCATACTAAAAGAATCCATGAACAACTTTCAGGATAGGAATCAATTCTCACACAAGCTGTGAATTGTGAATACACAACATGAAACACTTACATGCCATATATTCTCCCTACTTTCATCTTTTAGAAGCTGAACCCCTCCAAACTCACTCCGGGCATCCTCTAAGCACCAAAAGCTTCAAAAACATGAAAAGTGTTGGTCTGCATAGATCCTACCCCTTAGAACACGCATTTCCTAGACATGTATCTTTTTCTTGGATATATACTTTTATAAAATGTGCATACCACATGGGTTCTGGTCGTGTACCCTACATGACCAAGTGCCCCTATATGGTTTGTCTGGCCATGTACTCGGCTATATGACTTAGTACTATAGAAAAAAATGTACTCCAAGTATTGGGAAGTTAGTTCTAAAAATTCATCTTCTTAGAATAAGAATATTTTATGGTGTGTGTTCATATAACCACACAACATGTGATTAGGATTTCCCAAATGAGAACCTCTATAATTGGCCCAAAACCTCATTTCCCCCCGTTTAAGAACAAAATAGCCCCATTTGGATTCTTAATAGTCTTAATAGGGAAATAAAACTAGAAAGCAGTAAATATAAAAATATTTATGTAAAAAACTTAAAATTTCTTACCATTTTGTGTAATATACCAAATCTTTTCTCGGTCCCACGTTCTGCAGCTACCGCATGATGATTCAGCTCCTCCTAAGCTCTATGATGACACCTCCCTTCTTCCCCCTATCTTCCCCTCTCCCTTTTCTCTCTTGGTTGTGGTATGGGGAATCCTATAAGGTATGTACATGATAATCCTAATTAAGTATAAGAAATAAAAGTATAAAAATAAAATGAAGAAAAGAAAATAAAAAGAAAATGAAAAAAGAGGCCTAGGCCTAGCTCGGACGCCCGACAGGAGTTTATGCCTTGACAAGAATAATACCCCCAATTTAGGACTCAAACATAGAGAAAAAATATAAATCTTATGATACATTAAAATTATATCACTAAATGAACATGTGTAAATATATTAATATTTAATTTATTATATATTAGATATTAAATATTAAATATTAAATATTCCATGAAAATTCAAACTTCTCAGAATTCCACTAAACTCCTTTCTTAGAGTGAACACCATATTTTGGTACCAAAAGAGTGATCAAAAAAATCATCCAAGATCATATACTAAGGTAAAAATACCATTTTACCCCTCATAAGAATCCAAAGTAAAAAATTCAAATTTATGCTAAATTTCATAGTCCGGAAAAACACGGGTCTTCACAGCTGCCGCATGCATGACTCGATGATTGACATTTATTCAAATTAGTGTACTTGAATATTTTCTGTTAAAAAATTATCAGCCCGTGGTAAATTTCTCCCTCTTCAAATGGATGATCGTTATAAAGAATGTTTATTGGATAATTTCTTGATTTGTCTAAACCATTGGAATCTGAAAGTGATACCTAGTCAAGCCCTAAATTCTCTTAAGAAATGGTTGATGTATACCTATATAGCTTTGAGTTTATTTAATGAATTCGATGTAACTCTTTAAAAACTATAGGTAAACTTACATAACAATGAATTACCCTTATAAAAATGTGGATTTGTGGTCTCATCCTCATGCAGTAGTGTATTACCCTTACATGGATATGGATTCGTGGCTGTAACCATACAAAAAATATGTGCTACCTTGAAATAGCTCTTAAAAATCATTTTCCTTGTGTGGAGTTAAAACTTTTTACCTATACACAATTTTATATTTAAATAGTTTACATGATATTGATTTTCTTCTTCGATCTTTGGATCTTCTCCATCGGTCAGGGAAATGCAGTTTCATGGTTTCAGTGATGAAATGTCTTCTAGTATTCTTCAATGAAAATATTCCCTTGACGGTGAATCTTGATTCAGTTTCATTAGTGAGCACTGAGAAGCACTTAAGTTTGGAATTATTTTGAGCTTGTTCAGCTTCAGATCTATTTTGAGTAGTGGATTTGGTTAAATGGGGTCATCTTCTTTCATCTCGGTTCAAGATTATTCAGTGGCATAAATGAGATTCTCTATTCTACTTCAGTTCTTTAGAGATCTGAGTAACATATGTTTTTATTCTAGCTCAAGTATTTAATACATCTCTATCATAATATTGATCAAAAGTTCCTCATTATGGTTCAGATTTTGGTCATCACCCTCAGCTTCTTCAACCCGCCAAGCACGAGTTTTGAACTTCATGGTGGGAATTTTAAGAATTATTCTCCAGTAAGGGGGCGTCAATATAGATTCAATCCATGGTATCTATGATATTTTCAAGCTTTAGTAGAGAATCAATCTAGCCATCAAATCTCACATATTAACCAATAATTTTCAACCTCAACATTTTTTCACAGCTTCAGATTTTTCGAGCTACAGTTTCCATTGAAGAACCTTGGATCAAATTCAATTTTCAAGGGTACTGGCTTGAGTTCTGTTCTTGGCATTTTCTCCAGTTCAAGCTTTAGATCTGGTTTAATCCTAGTTTTTGGTGTTCTAGGATTCAACAAGAGGTTTCATGGTCTTATGTTTCTTCAGTTTCATTGGAGGAGTTCATGCGATCTCTTGGGGAAGAGAAGGTGCGGTCAACTATGAGGAGGGACTGATCGACCATGAAAAGAGAAAGGCATGGTCGATCCATCCATTTTCCAAATTTTATGTGGCGTAGTGTGGTGCGTTCAACTGATTTGCAATGGAGGTGGTGTGGTTGATTGCAGTGCTATGGTCACTTTAGGAGTGTGTTGGATTTTCAGTGGTATGGTTGACTAAATTAACCGTATGAAGGGAATGAAATCCATGTTCACTTACAAAGGGAAGCTTATGATCGGTTTTGGACTTTATGTATGTTTTTTTTTCAGTTTTGGTTGATTGGATAGGAGGGAATGGTAGATTTACTTTGTAAATGTTTGGGAACCATAGGTACAATAGGTATGTGGTTGATTGGATTGCCCAAGGCATAATCGATTTGGGAATTTATCATTTTTTTATGTTCGGATCGACTGTAATAAGGGAAGTCGTGATAGGTCATGCCTTCCAAAATTTTGAGCAATACAAAGAGACAATAGGGGTGTGTTTTATTAAAGTAATGATCACTTCATACCTTTTTAAATTTGGAGTCTTATCTTCACAACGCACAAACACAATTTTTTTATGTTCAATTATTTTTCTGATAAAAAATCAAATAAATTAAATTCCCAAATTTCAAAATTAATTCCAATTAAAATAATGATTTTTTAAACCAGATTCAAAAATCAAAGTATAGATTCCTTAGTTAAATCCAAAGAAGAATAAATCACTAAAAATACATATTTAATATGTTAAAATTTAAAGTTCATATTTTCACAAAAGTCACAAAAACATTAATTTACCCTTGATTTCATAATTTAATGGGGGTAATTTTCAATGAAAAACTGATTTTTTTTCAAATTTTCATCTCACATAACTCCACACTTAAACCATTACACTCTTGAGTAATTTTATCATTGAATTGAATTAAAAAAGATTCATAGGTCTCTATATTATTTAAAATATCATACTTCTTCTATGATTCAATTCACTCATCACTTAAACCCAAAAAAGTTCCAGGTCTAGAAGTGGATCGAATTAGATTTAAGTGGAATAAAAGTTTTAATAAGAATAAATTCCATTTATCCCTTTCTCCTAAGTTTCTTAAAACAAAGTTTGAATTTTGAATTCCTTGATACAACTCAAATGAATTTTCTATAATTTAATTGGTGCCTTATTCATATGGATTCAATATTCTCCTCACCTGAATGAATTCATTTTTAACTATTTGAAACTTTTTTATTTTAATTTTTACCACCCATTTATGTACAAATAACTATAAAAATCACTTATTGGATACATAAATAAGGATTAATTGCACACTCAGTGGCTAATAACTTATAGATTCACTATGGGATCCCAATTACACATTTTACTTTAGGTTTGAAGGACCTATATCAATTTCTTTTGATTTAGATCCCTAAGGCGTTCTTTTTTCATAAAGGTCATGTTTCCTTAGATTAAGTTAAAAAATCTCAGTGACCTTATGTTATAATTCCAATTCCACAAAAATATATTCACCCACTCTCCCTTTCCTAATTCTAAGACCATATATTCATGAATGTGGTGAAAAATTCACTCAACATTCATCTAAATCTCACAATTTTAAAAGAAATGAAATCATTATGTCTAAAATTATATTTAAACTAGGTAGGGAAGATTTTAGCTTAATGAAATTAAAAAAAAACATAGAAAATTCTATACAAAAGAGTTAAGTACAACATTTACAAGTAGATCATTTTTTTGGATTTTTTTGACAGACTTAAAGTAAAATTGAAAAGGGTATTTATATAAAAAACTCCTTTATCTTATCTCCCCCACACATAGTTCTTAAAAACATCCATTAAATTTCCATTATGAATTTTACTAAAAGAAAATAGTTCAAAATAAAAGCATCTAAAAAAGTATGAAGGAATTATACAACTTGATGTTCTATTTAATGATCAAAGGGAGAAGTTTGGACTCCTCCATTGGTTCTTTTAGAAAATATTTTTAGTAATGATTCACTTTATAACCATTTACTTTAAAGTGGTTTTGTGTATCAGCTCCCTTGATCTCAACTGCACCAAAAGGAAAAGTGTTAGTCACTATGTTGGGTCTAGTGCATTTTGAATGAAGTTTACTTAGCATGAGTTTCATCCTTGAGGAGAACAACACTTTATCACCAATTTTAAAATATATTTTATAAATGATTATTTCATGTATAGATATGGATTTATAGTTGTATAATAGAAAATTATCATATTCTTATATTCATAGATCCTATAGCTCCATCATCTACAACTTCTTCAACTCTCTAGATTTTACAAACTCCATGTTTACTCTCTTAAAAACCTAGTAGGATTTGTGATTCAACTCAATAGATAGGTGTAAGTGTTTTTCGTAAACTATTTTGTAAGGAGACATACCTATGAGAATTTTTTAGGTAGTTATGTATGCCCACAGTGCATCCTATAGCTTTCAACTCCAGTCTTTTTGGTTGGATTTTACCATATTATCCAAAATCTGTTTTATCTCTCTATTATAAATCACATCCATCACATTAGTTTTCAGGTGGTTGGTACTGGATTTCTTGTGGTGTACTTCATATTTCTTCATTGGGTCTTACATGATATTTTTTTTATAAGAGGGTGGCTTGGTCACTTATTATTGCTTGAGGAACTCTAAACCTACAAAAAATATTTAATTTTATAAATTCAATCACATTTTTGGAATCATCAGTTCATGTATCTTTTTCTTCAATCCACTTGAAAACATAATCTGCTACTAAAACAATATAGGAAAAACCAAATTAAATAGGAAATTTACCCATGAAATATAATCCAAATACATCAAACATTTCATAAAAAGTCAATGGTTTTTGGGAAATTTTATGTCTTTTGAAAATATCACTTGTAAACTAGTAGTTTGGACATTTTTTGAAAAAATAATGTGAGTCTATAAAAATTAAGGGCCAAAACCAAAAAAAATTATAGAATATTCTTAGCAGTTCTTTGAGGTCAAAAATGGCCTCCATAAGCAAGTGTGTGAAAAAATGAAAGCACAAACTTAATGTCTTATTTAGGGACGTGCCTCCTTATTACTTGATCACTACATAACTTCTCTTGATAAGGTTCTTCTAAAACATAGAATTTCGATTCATATTTTTTTAAGTGCTTCCTATTTGGAAAATAATGTAAGTTCCTTTTATGTGATAATAAAATTAACTAAATCAGCTTACCAGGGAACTTGAGTGGCTTTATACAAATTCTCACCAAGGAATGAGTCATCCATGTTATTTTAGATGTTGTTTTTACCTCGATAGTGTGGGGAAGTCTACTCATGTGGTATGCAACCTAATTATCACATCCTTTATTATCCTTAAACTCTAAGATGAATTCTTATAGTTTCAACATCAATATCACTAGCCTTGGATTTTTATCATCCTTCTTGACTAAATACCCAAGTGCAGCATGATCAAAGAAAATAGTTACTTTACTTGCTAATAAATAAGATCGAAACTTCTCCAAGTTAATTTTTTTTGATAAAAACTCATTATTAGTTGTTATATAATTGATATGAGCTGTGTACACGGTCTGTGAAGTATATACTATCACTTTTGATTCTCTAAAAATATTTTAGGAGAGTGAAAAATCCTAAAACACTATTGTAAGTATCACACAGTATCTCAAATGGGTGTTCCCATTTTGGTGGGAAGACTATGGGGGAAATGATCAAGCTTTCTTTTAGACTATCAAAGTATTTCCCACATGAATCATAAAAAACAAAACTAATTTCCTTCTTAAGTAGGTTAATCAAGGGAAAAAAAATCTTGCTAAAGTACTTAATAAATATTATATAAAATATAGCATGCCTTGAAAATGATATAATGTTTCTTACTATGGTGGGGTAAAACAGTGTAGAAATAATATCAATTTTGTCCTTGTCCACTTTAATTCCATTTTTAGAAATTATATACCCCAATAAATTTCTCTTTTCTACTATAAAATGAAAATTTTCAAAATTCAAAACCATGTATTTATCAATGAATATTTTTAAAACATTTTTAGAATCTCTTGAAAACTTTGAAAACAATTTCCATAGATATTATAGTATTCAAGGAATACCTCTAATAATATATCAATAAGGTATAAGAAAATACTTACTATACAATTCTGAAAGGTTTATAGAGAATTGAAAAGATATAAATACATCCTTTGGTAGGAAAACATACTGAAGGGACACATGAATGTGGTCTTTTCTTGGTCCTCCAAAGTTATTGGAGTCTAAAAATACCCAAAAAATCCATCAAGTAAACAACAGTGACCCTTCCAATCTATCCTTTCTTAAATTTTTTCTAAAAATGGTATTATGAAGTAGTCTTTTTGGGTCACATTGTTTAATATCCTATAGTCAACAAAAACTCACCATCTATTTTGGATTCTCATGGGCACTATTTCATTGTTTTAATTTTGTAAAATTGTGTATCTAGTTTTCTTTAAGAAAATTTTAATGAGACTCACCCATTGGGATTTTGAGATGGGGTAAATTATTCTATCTCCTAAAATTATTTCTAATTCCCTTTTCACTACTTCTAGAAGGTTCGAGTTAAGCCTTCTTTGGGGTTTTCTCATTGGTATAGACTCACTTTCCAGAAAAATTATATCCATGTAGGTGGTAGGGGTAATCCCTATAATGTCCCCTAATTTACAACTTATTTCTATAAAATTTTGTTTCAAAATTTCCAAAATTTTATACTCTTTCTTTGGATTTAAATTATTTGAAATTATTAGTGGTAGTTTTTATTTCTTTTTAAATAAGAATATTTTAATTTTTATGGAAGCAGTTTATGTTCTAGTTGAGGGGGGGGGGGGTGATGTTTTAGTCTCAACATTATCCATGTTGGTTTTCTACACATGTAAATCATAAGTCTTCATAGAAAATTTGAGTAACTCATCAAAATAACTTTCATTAATTTATTCAATTTATGTAACACTCAAAACTATTTCTAGATTAATCTCATTTTCAAAAATAGATTCATTAGTAAAATCAGGTGTCTTCAAATCTTCTCCTAATATGATTATGTCATTAAAAATTCCACTTATCTCCCTATAAGAACAAGTAAATTCAAAATGTTTTAATGTAAAAATAGATTTCTCCTCATGTGGTTTTTTCATGGAGACAAGGATGTTAAAATCCACTATTTCATCATTGAAATTCATGGAAAGAGTCCCTTCATTAACATTTATTATGTTTTTAGCATTATTGAGGAATGACCTACCTAAATTATGAGAGAGTTACCTTTACCTTTTTATTCTTCTATGTTGAGAATATATAATTAGACAAGGAATGGAAATCCTTATACACTTACCAAGACATCTCTAAGAACACCTACTAGGTAGGAAGTGTATCAATTGGAAATTTGCACAATGACTTGGGTGAGTTTGACTTATCCCATCTACAGATAAGAATAAATGGATTAAGGCATTACGTTTATTTATTCTCCAAAATCACATAGTGAATTGAAAAAAGTAAGTGCTTCTATAGTTATGGGGATAATAAAAGTACCTGGATCTTGATAGTTATTAAGAATTTGTGGGGTAACAATGATAGAAACATTTTTACGCAATATTACCTCTTCATTTCATTTTAATATACTTATCCCAGTATACATATTTTTGATGATTTTTTCATACCTATGAATTTTTCAGACGAATTTCAATAAATGGATATTAATCTACACTTTCTTGAATATTTCTAGAATCTTATATTGTAGTGTGTCTTTATCGGGTTTCTTGGGCGGTTTAATACTTGTAGTTAAAGGTGTATTAGGCTATCTTGAACCCTCAATTTTGTCTTTCTAATTGTCTTTCTTCGTAGGGGGTGCTTCTATAGGTGATTCAGTGTTTTTTTTCATGTTTAGATTCTTTAGGTATAGTGGGATGTCCATTTCCAACTTCCTATTGAGATTTTTATTCTTCACTACTTCCCATATCCTTTCAACTCTATAAATAGAACCAAAATTTCCCTTGGGGTTAGGAATTTATTGATCAGGAAGATCAATCGATCTTTGATTCGTTAAGTCATTGATGATAGTCATAATCTGGTTATACTATCCTCATGACTCCTTTAGTGTCGATCCATGGGTGTTGATAATAGTCTATTGAGTGGTGTGAGATAACACAAGTAGTTTTAGAAACTCCTTTATGGTGGGATATTAATTACTCTCCTTTTGGTAGCTTTTAGAGGTATGAGAACTACCTATTTAGATGGTTTGTGTACCACCTTGACCTGAATTCCACATTAAATAGTGTATTGGGCCAGTTTACCATTAGGCCTTAGGCATGCCTCCCCATATTCCAAAGTCCGCTGACTGGTAGAGAGGGTGTAAAGAGGTGATATTGGAGATATTATAACCCTAAATGGTGATAATAATAATGGTCTATGTTTATACAAAAATAAAAGAAAGACCATATTATGTGGAATTAATAACAAGCAATAATGGAAGCATAAATAAACAACAACATTAATAGACATGCCTTGAATCATAATACCATTTGTAGACTCATAAAAAAATGGAATAGTAGGTCATACAAAATATAAGATAACCAGTAGAGTCTCCCATGGATGACCATCAATACATACATATAATAAAGCACACTAAAAAAAGGATAATCAAACATAAACTCTAGTTTATGTAAGAACCTCAAAGGCCCCTTTACATCCATACCATGAAAAAGGTCCAACTTTACTACTAAGGTCCAGCTCCTGAGCTCAGTGTCTTACCATACCATAGAGACAAAGTCTACACGTGTCCTGAGGGGCTCGTGTATGGTGAAATAATAAATCTTAGTAATCCACCACCAACGTGTTACTATCTTACATACATGATAATGCAGGTGTTATAACTATAAATAAATAAAAAAAACACATACAAAATCACTAAATAACCCACTTCTCTTGTTCTCAATAACCACAAGGAAGAGATCTCCTACTTTGACCATCACCGGTAAGTCTAAAAACATGAACCAAGTTATATATATGGAATAAAAAACGTGTCTATATATATATAACTTTAGTGGAAAGGATCCATGGAATATATCCCAAGTCATCCCCTGAAAAAAATGCTTCCCAGGTGAACCCTTAGGTTCCACCTCCAAAATATGTCACCAGAACCACATGCTATCAATCAAGTAGCCTGATGTCCAAACGACATGCCCAAATGATATGAGTCAGGTCCCATAGACCTCCAATCAAAGAGTCACTATCAGCAAAAAATCTATATTTCTAAGAAAAAATAATGTTTTCCATCCAAATAATCATCACCACCGGATCAACAACCAATGTCCTGAGTCACAACGATGTCTGAACTCCCAATATCCCAGCCCAATGGCCTCAATTATTAGTGAGACTCATCCCCCAACTGATGGTCTCATAACTATACACTAATGGACCATAACCACCCACATGGCTTTCTATGGTGAGAACCCCGAAACGTAACTGATGGTTAACACCATCACCTTAGTCTCATAGTCTATGAGGGCCTCCACCCACATGAGTGGTCAACACCACCTTGATATAAGTCCTACCTATGTGAAAATGACTCCAATAGAACATCAGCTAAAAAATTATGATAGTAGATCACCCAAAAATACCTAAGACACACCATAAAACACCTAATTCCCCTTTAAACATGTCAGCAATTCTGATGGTTATCACTATCTCAAGTATCGAGATCCAAGACCTCAACCTGATGACCTCATTACCTCAACCTAACAACCAAGTCACCTCAACTGGTTATCAAGATCACCCATTTATCCCGAACCCTACCCAATTTGATGAACTACGTCAACTCAATCTAGGTTCTTAGCACCACCTCAATCATTAGTCCAATCCCATCACATTTTCATGGAACCAAGCAATTCAATATAAACAATTTAATTTAATTAAAACATACAATCGACCTAAACTACCCAAGAAATTCCAAACCCCTCACCTGACATAAATTTTTTTAGTAGACTAGGGAAATCCCCACAACATCCCATATCATCAGTTTATCAATTTAAAAAATTCCATTTAGTTATTAGGGTCTCACTCATACAACCCACCCCACATGTGTTTAAGAATGCATGAAAAATGCTCATAAAATGACAATGAAATCTAGAAACCACATACCTTGTACTTTTAGGCATACAATAATCTAATATAGGCCTTTAAATCAAGTTAGAATGAGAAAAATCATCATTTTATATGAACACCCTAAAAATAGGGTAAAACGGATCACACAAATTTAGAACACCATATGGAGAGAGAAACGAAGAAATTAGGATAGTGGATTGAAGGTCTTACTGATGTAGTTCCAATGAGACCGATGAAGATAGAATTGGATCTTAAAAAAAAATATCCCTCAAATCCTAAGTGAGGAGGAAGAAATAAGAAACTCCTATGCTATACATGTAATGGAGAAGAAATGGGGAGGAAAGAAAGAAATAGGGTCCAAGGAAAAAATCATAATTTTCTATTTTTTAAAGAGGTGCACAATTATCTCACACAGTTTGGATAACCATGTGACAACCATTATCACTCACTATCTAATAGGGATTTACCCTTTCATGAATAGGTGCATGATTTACCCAAACTATGCATAGCCTGTACAAATTCCACTATCCAAGGCACCACCTCTCATGGTTAGGTGCACAATTTTTCCAACCACGTAAAGACCTTGGGAATCCACTCTACTAAAAAATTTAGAGGTTCTCACATGAATATGTACCCCTGCCTTCATGGTTTTAAAAACCATTCCCACTGTTACAGGTAGGCTACACGGTTACTCTTGGGAGTCTACACGGTATGTCCAAACTATGTGTCTCTATCAGTGTGTTTCCAAAATAGATTTTTTGGGCCCTGACACACCTGAAATTCAACTGAAACCCTCAGGAACTTACTGGACCTTAAAACCTATAAAAAAATAATTCCTTGGGCTAATAAAAATCCTGAAATTGTGGTTCAAAGATAAAAAAGAAAGTTTTATTTATCACCAAACTCAGAAGTTCAAAAATACTGGGAAAAAGACCCATTCAAAAACCCAAGACGTTACAATCTCTATACCTTAACATAGCTCATCCCTAAGCTATCAATCCTTATACAAACATGGTACTGAACATACCCATATAATTTATATAATTCTGTTCTACCCTAGTCATTAAGTCACAAGACAAATCCCCTCAAGGAACTCCCCACCTTAGGGGTTACCTACCTGATCACTTCCTAAAACAAAGAAAACAATTCTGATGGTCCATCGACCATCCCCAGACTCAAAATTCCTCCCATGATGTATCATCATTCTTGCACATCACCAGGTTCTCAAATCGTGCCCATGTCATATCTGACACCAATCATGGCCTCAAATATCATCAGATTCCCATATCAAACTGGTTCCATACCCAACACTCACAAAATACCACATCATACATAAATATACATGCCCATCAAAATACCAATGCCTCAACACCTCATACATAACCAACATCACATCAATGCCTATATTCTGACACAACTCATATAAAACCCACATTGTATCGATTCCCATAATAATTCCTAGTGAAAATTCACCTCATATATATATATAACACATCATAACTGATGCCAACATACTAACCAATGTCTGGTTAGTCTAAAAATAGCACATGTGCACCTTATTCACCAAAACTGGCCAAATACAAAACAAAAAGTTACTTGGTCACACATGTGATGTACCTATAACTATAGTAGGCCCCCAACCTAATTTGTACCTAACATTTACACTACATGCACCTATATTGAAGCTTGAATAATTAAGTCCTAGCCTCCCTATGGAGATGCACTAACTACAGAACACCAACCCCACTGTTGGGTCCTGCTGTATCTGCCACATCCTTCGTGTGGAGATGAATATCAGATAACAATTCCTAGTACCACTCCTGGTCCAACCTCAAATACCTAATTTTGTCTCATTCCCTAGCTCACAACTATCTGATAAGGATTCCTATAAAACCTCTCAAGATGTCTGATCTAGACACATACCCAAAAATAATTTGGAGGATGCCCGCACTGAGTCTAGAAATGTCCTGAAAACCCACACTAGAACCACAATACTGAAGACCCACTCCTAGGTGGTCTACCTGAATATCTAGCCCGACTTCCCTACCGATATTCCTCACATCATCACTTATGGATAACAGAATCAGCACTGCTGAAATAACCTAACATTATCAATTGACTCAAATATGAATAGTCTATCAGATTTCCCTTAGCTATTAGTGCCCGATTGACTTCCTTTGAAAGGAAATACAACTTAAAAATATTAACTTGAACTTTGATAGAGTGCCTCAATCCATACTAAAATCGCCACACACTGGCGATGTTGTCACCCACCATAGATGGTGAAAATTACAACAAGTATATAAAGGAATCTAAATATTCCATGAATGATGTATCCCATACTAGATATTCATGAACTCCTGGGATCTGTCTATCCTCAAAATCTCTGGAAATAATTCTCAAATATTTTGGCCTCAACATCCTTCCAGGACAGTCCCTCGTGTATGATTTACTATACCTACTCATCCCACCAGTGTTTTTATGGTCCTATGATCATATAGGTAGTGAGATTCACCCTATGACCTGGGGGTATATCGAGCTAGTTGAAGATGGTTTGAACCATCTCAATCTAGTTCTCGGCCACCTGTGGTCCACCATCACCCTAAAATAGCGATGAATTATACTACTGAATCACTCAATTTAGGTTTTTCATTGATGGATCGGCTCCCTAATCTCAAATTTTAATGCCGTGGATAACCCAAACTAGATTCTCCCTAAACTGATCATCAATCCACAACCCAAAAGCTACCATATCCCATGGTTTTTCTACCTATACCTGAGCATGTACCCGTGCCTATACCTACAACACATGATTAGCCTGGCCCTTCGAGGCCTCATCCCAACCCTTAAGGGCCTCATCCCATGCATGCTCATGTGAAACCACATCACTTCCCTCCTAAAACTTCACTAGATCCCATCTAGGTGGAATATCATTTAATACTAATACACTAGTTAAATAACAATAACAACATATATACAAAATATTACAGATATAGAATACTTTAAGAGGAAGCATAATCTAATCAACTTTACACTCCCCCACCGTACTATGTCACACGACATCTAGCCTTAAGGCCCCTTAACTACCCCTATCGGAGTTAGGTATCACATATAATCTGGATTCATGCCCCTTTTCCTACCTATAATAGGGTCAGGCATCACATCTCATATATATCAAATTTGAGGTAGCTGAGTAAAATTCCACCAAAGAAGAAATACAGAAAATCATTGTTTAGATTATTTGTTGACACTTTAAATAGCTCACCCCTATCATCATCCCTTCCTACTCATATCATATTCAAGAACCTATATCACATGTGTATACATAACATCACACATCGATCTCATTGGAACCACATGCCTGGGCTGGCTATATGTAGTTCCACCAAAAGGAGGATTAATAGGTAAACATTGTTTAGCTTCCTTTTTTAATGCTTTAAACAACCAACCCCTTTTATCACTTTCTAGGCTCTCAATGAAGATCTTAAGAAAAAACATACATCATATGTGCCTAAAATCCTATCAACAAGCACAATCACACCTTCCTTTCCATTCCAAGACATGGGTAAACAACCATATAATAGAGAAATATCACACCCACATGTGGCATTAGAGGTTTAAATAAAATAAACTATAAAAAGATCAAATAAGAACATCAATTTATCACCCTTGGAAACTCATTCTGTCCCTCGTTCATGGGGCTGAAAGCACCCAAACATGACCTCTATACCTAGTTCTAACTACATCTTAGTCTCTGGTCTACCATATCCCAAATAGTAAGAACCAATAAATTAAAGGAAATCATTTGATACCATTAGTATCCATATGAACACCACTACCCAATCCCAGAGAAGAAAAATACTTTGATACCATTTGTAGCACCTCGACCTAGATCCCACATTAAACAGTGCACTGGGTTAGTTGACCACTAGGCCTTAGGTGCATCTCCCTATATGCCAAAGTCTATCGACTAGAAGAAAGGGTGTAAAGAGGTGATAGTGGGGATACTATAACCATCGATGGTGATAATAATAATGTTCTATATATATACAATAGTTGAAGAAATACCATAGTCAGTGGAATAAATAACAGGAAATAAAAGAAGCATAAACATACAACAACAGTAATAGATATTCCTCAAATAATAATACCATTTTTAGACTCATAACAACATGGAATAGTAGGTCATACAAAATATAAGATAAAAAGTAGGGTTTCCCATGTCTGACCATTAGTACGTACATATAATAAATCATGATAAATAAAATTAGAATCAAACATAAACTCCAGCTGATGTATGAACCTCCAAGGTCCCTTACTATCCATCCCATGAAAAAGGTCCAACTTGACCACTAAGGTTCACCTACTAAGCTTGGTCCCTTACCTAATCATAGAGACATATGGTCTAAATGTGTCTCTATAGGATCATGTAGGGTGTGATAATAAATATTAGTAATCCAACACTAACACGTTCCTATCTTATAACCATGATAATGAAGGTTTTGTAAATATAAATAAATAAAAGGTAGAACATGCACAATCACCAAATAACCTGCTTCCCTTATGATAAATAGCCACAAAGAAGCGATCACCTACTTCAACCATCATTGGTAAGTTTTAACATGTGCCCATATTTATATATCCATGACATACATCATGTGTATGCACATATATATATATATATATATATATATATATATAACTATAGCGGTGAGGATCCATGCAATATATCCCAAGTCATCCCCTAACAAAAATGCATCCAAGGTGAACTCTAAGGTTCCTCCACCAAAATTTGTCACTGAAACCACGTTCCATCAATTAAGTATCCCAACATCCAAAAAATATTCCCAAATGATACGATTCAGGCCTACTAACCTCCACTCAAAGAGTCCATATTGGCTCAGAATATTGACGTCTGAGGCACAACAATGTGCCATCCAAATAATCATCACCATTGGCTCAATAACTGACTTCCTGAGGCATAATGATGTCTGTCCTCCTAATATCCTAGACTAAAGGCCTCAAATATCGATGAGCCTCATCCCACAACTAATTGTATAATCATGATCAACCAATGGTACATCACCATCCACATGGATTTCTATGGTGAGCACCCCCAAACATAATTAATGGTCAACACCATCACCTATTTTTCATAGTCTATAGGGCCCTCCACCTACATGAGTGGTCAAAACCACCTCAATTTGAGTCCTATCTACATTCACACAACTCCAATAGTGTGTTGGACAAAAAATGATGAGAGTAAATCACTCAAAAACACCCAATACACACCATCCATAACTTTGTACCCCTACGACCATGTCGCTAATTCCGATAGTAATCACTATCTCATGTACCAAGAGACAATCCCTCAACCTGATGAACTTGCCACCTAAACCCAACAACCAAGTCACCTAAACCAGTGATCAACATCACCCATGTATCCCGGGCCACTCCCAACTTGATGAACTAAATCTTCACAATCTAGGTGGTCAATACCACCTCAATACTTAGGCCAAGACCATCATATATCCATAGAAACAATCAATTCAATATAAACAATTTAATTTAATAAAAAATATTCCTAAATTAAACTACCAAAGATTTTATAAACACCCAACTTGAAATGACCATTTTTAGTGGACTAGGGAATGCCCCACGATATCACATGTCATTAGTTTATCAATTTAAAAATAATCATTTAATTACTAGGGTCTCACTCGGACAACCCACCCCACCCGCATTTAAGAACACATGAAAACACCTGTATTATCACATAGAAAGATAGGAACCACCTACATCATACTCATAGGTGTACTATCATCCAATATTATCCTCTAACTCTATATAGAACAAGATAAATCAGAGTTTTATATGAACGACCTGAAAATTGGGTAAAATGGCTCACTTGGATCTAAAACACCATATGGTGAGAGTAATTAAGAAAAGAGGATAGAAGATTTAAGGTCTTACTAATGTAGTTCCAACGAGATCAATGACAATATAATAAGATATTGGAAGACATAGATCCCTCAAAACCTAAGGGAGGAGGAAGAAATAGGAACCTATTGTGCTGCATGTGGAATGAAGAAGAAATGAGGTAGAAAGAAATAAATCCCTCAGATGGTTTTTCTAATAATGTTCCAATCGTACACACTCACTATCTAATAGGTATCATCCCTTGAATTTCTAGGAGCACAGTTTACCCAAACTGTGCACAACCCGTGAAGATTCCACTATCCAAGGAACCAACTCACACGGTTAGATGCATGTTTTTCCCAATCATTTGAAAACCATGTGAATAACCTATACTAAAATATATAGAGGTGATCGTACAATCATGCACCCCCACCTACATGGTTTGAAAAACCATGCCCAGTTCTTCAGGTAGGCCGCAAAATTACTCATGGGAGGCCACACCGTTTTTCCAAATTGCGCGCCTTTGTCAGCTTGTTTCTAAAACTAAGTTTCTGAGCCCCTCTGCAGTTGAAACTCACCTAAAACACCAAATTACTCTCCAAGACTTAAAAAATATCCAAAAAATAAGGCCTTAGGTCAATACAACTCCCAAAATTGGGTTCTAAATATTGGAAAGAAAGTTGGCCCGCTCACTAAACTCAAAAGTTCAAATTTACTCTAAAAAAGGCATGTTCAAAAACTCGAGATGTAACAAGTAGAGGTTGGAAGGATGTTTTAAAATCATACTAAAAAGGTTCTATTTGTTTTTATTGGTTACTATCTCTAAAATGATTATTATAAAATTATCTAAATCTATTGTTTTATGGTTGTTTCTAGAACAGCCTATGGTGAATAGCAAAAAACTATCTGTTCCTTGGATTTGAGGGAATCCATTAGTGAAGTGCTCTTGAGAATAAAAATGTTGGTATAACTTTTAAGGTGTGGGAGATGATGTTTCCTATAATTTTTTCACAACTAGATGGCTCACAAGAGAGGTTAGTTCCTAAATTTTATTTTTAAGTAAAAGGGATTTAGAACTTTTCACCTTGTGTAATCTTCTTATTATGGTTCTTGTAACAAATTGAAAATAATTTTGGGAGATCCTATAAATAATATATCTAACTTCAATAGAAGACTTGTCTATTAATTCTCTTATAGAGGAATCATTTATAAGATTCTGGTCATTGTCCATCAACCCTTGGTATAAGAATACCAAGAAATGGTGATATTAATAAGGTTTATGTGGGCAGGAAGTTATGAATCTCTTGAATCTTTATAAAAAATCATAGAGAGTCTCTCCACTTTTGTGCTTTATCCCATCAATTTATATCCTTATCTTAGTGATCCTTGATTTAGGTAATTACTTCTGGATAAATGTATTCTATAACCTATCCCAGGTGGTAACTTTCCTAGACTAGAGGTTATAGAGCCATTCCTTGCCTTCCCCTTCTAGAGAGAAGTGGAAGACCTTCCATCTAAATTTATCTCTTGATACTTCTATGGTATTTAAATTACTATAAACATTAGAAAATTCCATTATATTCTAGTTAGGATTATATTTTTAGAATCCATGAAACTTTAGCAGGAGTTAGGTCATACTAGTTCTTTATTCTAATTTTTATTGATTATTAGGTGATTGAATTTGATTATAATTATTGAAATTTCATGTATAAAGTTCTCTTAAATTTAAAATAAATTGTTCCAAATTATTTTCCATGTTTTCACTCCCTAATGCCACTCTCATGAAATAAGAATTTGAGGATAAGGAGCTTGTCAATGGAACTATGAAAAATTCTCTCTCCTCTTATTTTGTGATTTTTAAGGTTCTTAGTTCCACTAGAATATTTTTTCCAACCTATGGATTAAAACCAATGAGGTGAGATGAATTGGATTTGGTCATTTGTTGAAATAATTTTAAAAATAGAGTTAAATCACAAATATTGGCTTCCTTGGCAATGATGCCAGGTTTGATGCACACCTATCATAAGGAACTCATCAAAATAATTTTTGGAACCAAGATAATATAGTATTAGTGGACTCGGGTTTCCACTTAGAGAGGACACTATTATGAGTGATTTTATCTATTTTTTGGGTTAAATTTTGTGAAAATAATGTGTGATATTGATTGGATTAGTATAAAATTCAGTTTTGGAGATAGTGTTATAACCTCATTTCATCCCCTTATCATTCTCGTAAAATCATAATTCTATTTTAAATATTTCTTATTCTCATTCTAACCCAATGAAACCTCACTTATATTACCTTATCATAGAAGTCTCAACTTGAGTAGGAGATTAAAATGATCATTGTAAACCTTACACTCACCTATTATGGTGATTGATATATTTTATCACCCTTGTCTTCACTCTCTTCTCGCTATTGCGTGTAGTGTAGTGAGTCTGAGTGGTATGTGTGTGAAATCCAGAGATAGAAGAAAGAAAATTTTTAAGCATATAATCTAAAGAAAATATACTAAAATATAAAACATTAAAATAAATATACAGAGATCAATAGAAGATAAAATCAGTTTGAACATTGAATTCAATTAAAGGGGTCCAAGGGGATCTCCTCAGATTAGCTACTAAACTTAGTGTTTCATCACTAGAAAATTCTATCCATAAAATGGAAGAAAATGAGAATATACAGTAACATCTCTATTTTTATGATCATGGAAGTGTTCCTTCAAGTGAAAAGTTTCTATTTTATATAGTAAATCTTAGATTTATACAATATTCTATCTCCTTATGAATTATTCACATGATCTTCATCCAATGAACTCAACAAGTTTGAATTATTCCAAAAATTATAAGTCTAGTGTCATTTCATCAAATTGTGAACACATGCATGACTCAACAATTAGAATTTATTCAAATCAGTGTACTTGAATATTTTCTATTTAAACAATCTCACCCCATGTTTAGTTGTTCACTCTTAAAATGGATGTTCAGCACATGTAATGTTTTCTAGAAAAGTTCCTAATTTTTTCTAAACTAGTGAAATGTGAAAGTGTACCCAATCGAGCCTTAAATTCTATTTTGAAATAGATTATGTATACCTACATAGCTTAGAGGTTCTTTGATGAATTTTATGCAACTCTCAAAACATTTTAGGTACCCTTACATAATATTGAATCACCATTATATGGATAAAAATTCATGGATTCACCCTTAAAAATTAGTGAATTACTATTACATAGATTTGGATTCATGAATGCACCCTTATGGAGACTATGTACTACCATAACATAGCTCTCAAAACTCATTTTCATTTTACGATGGTGAAATTATTTACCCATATGTGAGTTTCTATTTTAATAGGTGGCATGATATTGGGTTTCATCTTTGATCTTGGGTTCTTCTCCTCTGGCCAAGGTGGCATGGTTTAATGGTTTCGGTGACTCGAATCTCTTTTGATCTTATTCAATAGATATATTCCACAAGCATCATGAATTGGTTCAATTTCATTTGTGATCACTGAGAAATGCTTCAGTTTGAAATTATTATAAGATTTATTGGATTCAAATATAGTTTGATTAGTGGGTTCAGTTTGACAGGGTCATCTTTCTCCATATCGGTTAAAGTTTATTTAGCAACCCCAATAAGATTCTCTGTTTGGATTTAGTTTTTTGGAGATTTGAGTAACATTAGCACCTGGTTGAGCTCAAGAATTCAGTTTATCTTTATCACAATATTATATTGATAGGTTTTCATCATGGTTTAGATTCTATTCATCACCCTCGACTTATGTAGCTCACCAAGCTTGGGTGTGGAACTGCTCAGTGGCATGGTTTCAAACTTATTATTTGGTGAGGGGGTGTCGATGCAGATTCAATTGGTGGTTTTAGAGAGATTCATAAGCTTTGGTGGAACATTTATCCAGCCTTCACATCACATAAATTAAAAATCAAGGTTAGTCTTAAATTGTTTTTTCATATCTTCGGGATCGTCAAGAAGCAGTTTCCATAAAATAACCTTGGCATAGATTCAATTTTCAATGATGTAGGATTGTGTTACAATATTAGTAATTTCCTTAGTTTGATCTTTATATCTAGTTAAATCCTAGTCTTTGGTGTCCCATGATTATACATGTGGTGCCATGGGATTAAGTTTCTTCAATTTCAATCAAGGTGTTCATGCAGTTGCTTGGGGAAGAGAAGATGCAATCGAATTTGAGGAGGGACTGATTGATTGTGAGAAGAGGGAGGAATGTTCAATCCATCCCTTTTATAGATTTTTGATTGTGTGGTGTGGTGTGGTAGATTGCAGTGGAATGGTCACTTCAGTAGTTTGTGGTATTTTCTGTGGTTTGGTCGATTGAATTGACCACATAAAGGGAGATATATCCATGGTTGCTTATAGAAGGAGGATCATGGTCGACTTTATGTATGTTTTTTCTTCAGTTGTGGTCGATTTCACAAGAGGGTATGATATCTTTCCTTTTTCAATTTTTGGGAACTACAAATAAAACAGGTATTTCATCAATTGAATTTCCCAAGACACAGTCAATTCGCGACTTTATCATTTTTTCAATGTTGGGATCGACTGTAAAAAGGGAAGTCACAGTCAATCCATGAATTGAAAATTTTGAGCAACACAGAGAGACATAAGGTGTGCAGTCTATTGAAGGCATGATTACTTCATTCATTTGTAAATTTGGAGTCTTACCTACACAACACATAAACATTTTTTTTAAGTTCGATCATTTTACTGATAAAAAATAAAATAAAATAAATTTAAAATCAAATTCCCAAACTCCAAAATTATTTAGAATTAAAATCATTATTTTTACATTAAAATTACAAATTCACAAATCAAAGTATGAATTCCTTAGTTAAATCCAAAAAAGAATAAATCCCTAAAAATTCATTTTAATACATCAACATTTAAAGTTTATATTTCCATAAAATTCACAAAATCACTAATTTACCCATGATTTCATGAATTAATGTAGGGTAATTTTCAATAAAAAATAGACAAATATTTTTCAAATTTTCATTTCACATCAAACTGGTTCTTATAAATTTCTCACCTTGAATATATGGAGTTATATGATATATATAATATAAAATTTAGTTGCATTCAAGAATGAATATGATTTATTTATTGTTTATAAACATTAAAGTAAGGGTTGATTATGATATATAGATATTAAGTGTCAGGATTGTATTGGAATTGAGGTATCTCTTGAGTAGTGATCCATGGATAACGGGACTTGGGGGTTTGTACTTCTAATTGTCCTAGGGGCTTAGGATCTATCTAGAAAATTAGGGGTTAATTCTTTATCTCACCATTCTTTATTTTGTGAAAATTTTGGTTTTCTATGATTGTAAACCTCTAAATGAAAGAGTTTCATGTACCATATGCATGGAATGTATTTGAATACGTGTGAATATAATTGAATATTATTTTTGAGTAACACAAATAATGAGTTGTTTAAATATTTTTATATTAATATGATTTAAAAATATTAATTTTCTTGACGGTATGAGATACTAAAACTAAATATATATAAGAATTAATACATAAAAGGGAATACAGGAGATAATATGGTGAGATTTAAATCCCCTTAAAAACACCAATTTATGGATTATTTCCAAAAAATTCTTGTCAATACCTCGATCATCCAACCGGGTAGTATTTACCAAACCAGGGTTCCCATTGATAATATTTTGAAAGAGAATAAAGTTATGGGTTAATCTAATTGGATTAGGTGCTTTTATTTGGCATATGATTTGGGTTACATTGAATTGGGAAGTCTTAAAGATTAGGATTTTAGAGAAATATAGTTTAGATAATCCATATGATGGATCGGTCAAGGAGTTATCCACTCAACTATCCAAGATTCATATTTGATATTATTGACATGATGACCTATCTAAACAATTATGTGATGTGAAGAATTAAAAATAATTTCCATTACTCAATGAAATATAGTTATTGGCCCACTAATGGATATGATGTAAAATTGAACAAGGTAATCATTTGAGATGATTATATTTAATGAAATTCATTAAATGAATATAAAACATTATAATTATATGATAAAAGTTTCTTTTGTAGATAAAATGACATCATCATCATAGAATTTGACTTTGAGATAAATTCTTAATGAGAATCATAATAGAAGAAACTTCTTAGTCTAATATAGAAACTTAAAAATAATTCTTAAACAAGAATGAAACTTTTATGTGTTAGAGAAACCCTTTCTTGAAAATATGTCTATTGAATCTATATAATAAATGGATTTTGATGCTTATGATAATAATTTAAAGTATTATGTTGATGAATTCACTCTCATAATTATAACCACGGAGAATAAGTTTAAAAATCAACAAGAGAACATGGATGTGTTCAAGATGATATATTACCTATAAGGCATGAGTCATATGAGGCTTTAAAATCATTGTTTTGATACAAGATGACAAAGGAACTTCAATATACACTCATGTACTCAATATGAATAGGTATGTTAATGACTTAGAGAATATGAGATTTCCCTTGAAGGATTGATCTACCTATAGTCTTCATTATACAATCATTGTCTGAAAGGTTTTGATAGTTTATTTTAAACTACAATATGAATGATTTTAAATTTTTTTTTATCAAATCTCCACAATAGGTTAAGGATAACTTATCAAGATGTGATAGGTCCAAATTCTAGTGTGGTGATGATAATATAAAAGGGTAAATGTTTAATAAAGAATAGGGATATTGGAAGGTCTAATAGTTAACCTCGATCATTGAAACATAAGGGAGGATTTGGGAAGGAGGTGTAATTCTTCCATTGTGGAAATTTTATCCACCAAAGGAGTAATTTTACATAATACTATAAGGTTTTCAAGAAACATTGTGGAGATTACATGCTAGGAATTGATGTTATAGAATTCAATTATTCTATTTTAAGGGTATATAGTACCAACTATACATTAAATAATTGTTTTTTATATGTATAAAAGTTGAAAATTAATGAAGATTTTATGTTTATAGTTTGATTCATGAATTCAGATAATGAATCAAAGGATTGATACATCAAGGACATGGATTCATTGGACTTCTTTAAAATAAAGGATATATATTTTTATATCTTTTATTTTAATTAATAAGAGAAATTATTTGTAAACAAAGAGTTATTATGAATAAAATGAGATAATGAATTTGATATACATGGTTTATGATTCATCAAATTCGATAATAGTTTTGAAAATAATATAAGGATTAAAGGAAGTTTTATCTAGGCTAAAATAGTTTATCCAAGATATTTGTTACGATAATAGGGAATAAGTTCCCACCACTATATTGTGGTATATTTCAAAGAATAAAATATTATTTTTATAATATTGTTTCAAACACATAGAATACCATATGTGATATAGTTATTAATAGTTTACTCATTAAATATACCTACATAGTAAATATGTGTTATTTCCTAACACAAATGAGTGTTTGTATTAGAAATATATTTTATATAAAGTATATTCTTTTAGAGGTTAGTGGGATTATGTTCAAATTATAAAAAATTAATGATTATACCTATCTAATTAAAATCCAAAGTCACTTTATAAAATAAAAGGGTTTGGTGTATGTTGTTAAAGATTGGTCTTAATGTAAAGAGTTGAATTTAAATTTTTTTTAGTAAATGACCTTGAAGAAAAGTTGAAGATGAAAATATTAAAAAGATGAGGAAAATGAACTTAAAGGGAGATTTAAGTAGAAAAAAAAGTTATTAATGTTGTAAAATGTAATGTTCTTAAGTAAATAAGTTTAAATATTATGTTTAAGGAGTTTAAAATGAGGATTATGAATCCAATTTCACCATTATTAAAGAAAACTTTCTCTATAGATGTTACCTAATAAAGTATTTTAGTGAGAGGATTTATATGGTGGTCACATAGAGATGTGTCATGAATTAAATAAATATATAACAAGTTTAAAAAAACTCTAAAAGTGTAACAAACATAAGGTCTCTTTTAAATTATATCATATGGGATATAATTAGATGAGTGATTATTTATGATTATTTATGATTCTTAAAGGAGCTAGGAATACATAAAATATATCATGTTATACAAAAGATAGTCTCCAATTTATAATTATTTCATGTTGAATGCATATGTTCATAAAGTGTAATGATAATTGACCTCTCAAAGTATGGCTTTGATCCATACTAAATTGATGGTCACCATGAATTATTATAGTTTTTGACGACATGTGAATATTATCATGAGTTAGGTTTGGTATAGAGATGTGGGATTCACTAATGATACATAAAATGGGTTTTGTATGTTGGATAAACCACTCGTATACCTCATAGAGTTTCATACATTATGTATTTCGTTTACCAAGGGTGATTGTTTCACATTGAATACCTATGCCCAAGGTTGAAAAGATACCTAGTATGAGAAAATTCATACTTTGATATCATTCTTAAATTATCATTGAGGCTGATCTAATCAAGGGGTGGTTGGATATGTGGGTGATCATGTCATTATATGAGGTTTAACCAAGAATGGATTTGTAATATTTTATAATGAGTATAATATCAGTGTCCTTGATTGAGATATTTGAAGTGTGTGTATGTACCAAGATAAGTTACATATTATGTTCTTATTTATTTGGGTGAGGGGCATGTGATGTGATCATTCATATTGGTGAATAACATGTGATGTGTTTATCTGCCTGATCAGATCATACTCAAAAAAACAGAGAACATATGTGTTGGATATATTATATTGAAATACTCCATGTCTTGGAAAAAAGGATTATATGATTACACATACTTGTATATGATGAAAATGATGAACATATTTATAGAGATACATGTGTTTGATTGAGATCACACCAAATACATTTATACCCTCAGTAGCATTGATGTTTTACTAGAAAATTTTTATTTCTTACAATTATGGATTGAGGAATTCATAATTGTTTTAAACACTTAAAAGTCCCATGGTATCATACTTTTTTGGTTTTTTGAATGAGGAATAGTTTTTGTTACAAAGTGTCTATATATAATTTTGAGAGTTATCCCCAAAGTGTTTTAGAGGATATTTAAAAGAAGTTTTGGATATATTTAAATAAGTTTTTATATATTATGTAATGTAAGTTTAAAATGAATGACTTATTAATATAAAAAGTAGTTTTAAAAGATATCCGAAAGGATTTTTGAATATATTTTCACAAGTTGTTACATATTATGTGATTTAAGATGAAAGTGTTCCATGCCCATGATAATTTTTCAAAAGTGAGAGATTGTTAAAAATGAACACTTAAACCATAACACAGTGCGATAAACCATGTCATGGTTTATGATGGTATAAACCACAATGTTGAAAAGGTTACTATGACATGGTTTACTTTATGGCGGTTCATGAATTATACAATAATGTGTATCAACCATTGCTTCTTGTTAATTATCCGTTATAAGCTATCGTGATTGCTCAATAATTATATGATGATGATTTAACGTGTTTTTATGATGGAATATAAAATTTTTAGGGAGTTAAATATTTCATTATTTAATGATAAGGTGTTACAAAATGTTTTTTGTGTTCATATTTCATTATGAAATGTTCATGAAACCTTTAGAGTACTAGTACTAGGGCACGTAACAGAAGCATATGGGTTAGAAATTTAAACAATTTCATCAACATATTGATGAAAATATGTAATATATAGTGGTTCTAGACCTATTAAATGTCCATGGATCTCACGTGAATTGATTTAAGGAAAAAATTAAAAGAAACAATTACCTCATTAGAATTGAAGATGTGTTTTTCTACCACTCATCGCCAGTGACCATTGCTCCATGAATCCAAGTTTGAATCCCTCTAGATCATCCACACATGATTCAAGAGTCTGTGGGAACACTGATCCTTGAAATTCGGGAGCTAGTGTGGAGTTCCAGCGAAGCCTTATATGTCCCGATAATCACCATGATGTCGTTCATTCGATCAGTGAAGGATATCTTGGATCGAACACTTGGAATACAAACTTCTCTCACTAGGATGCATTAAGGAGGAGAGAGAAGATATCAAATTCAAGTGGATGAATAGTCTCTTGGAAGAGTTCTCCCTCTGTATTATATAGTGGAGGTTAAACACCTAGAAAGGGGTCCCCAACCCCATATAAATAACACCCACTAAATAAGCTATAAAAATACATTATGATTGTGTCATAAACATAATTTATATTTTTATCACATACTTATACTATATAATGAATATATTACATGATAAAATCATGTCATTAACTCGACTCATAATTCTCATAAATGTAAAATGAACCTTGAATATTAAAATAATATTCATTTGTATAATATTTTTTCATGTATTCAATCAATACCATGTGAATAATTTTAATAAATAAATTTAACTCTAATTATTTTATACTAAAATAATAATGAATTTATTTATTCATTGGTGATTGTTTATTCTCAGAAATATCTCAGACTCCATAGTGGGTCCCACCATGTCTTATACTCCCATTCATCAGAATATGCCAGACTTTTGAATATTCTTTATGTGTGACCCTCTAGGCACTTATCTAAATAGAAGTGAATGCTATTCATAGACTAATAGCAAAGTCTAGCAACCCATCAAGCAACCTAAGGAGACAAGGAACAATCATAGCAATGAAAACCTTTCCTATGAATATACGCCATGTAATATAATCACTTTTTAATATGATATCTCATAAATCATGATGAAAAATTTGTGTCATCATCCATCCTTGATTTATTATTTTTTGACCTAACTGGATGAACATACCTTCTTCTACCATGGCCATGGATTTAGTGCAAGTACTACCATCCTGATCAACTAGGTCTGTGATTTCACTTCCTTTCTGAAGAAAAAAAATTATATATTGATTATTCAATCAATGTCATACCACCAATGACACTCCCAACATACGTTACCTCATTGGGCATCAATTTCATAGGTTTTTTTCTTTCATCAAAGTATGTAATAAAATAGTATACACTGAAAATAATATAAATTTAGGTGACCATTACACATGTTTGAAGATAGAAACTACTAATGACACCTGAAACATGTGGTTTTCCTATTGGGGGGTCAATCCTCATGATCTCATCTACTCAAGATCACCAAGTTCAAACTTCATGAGAATAAGTATCAATGATTATGAGTCTCGAACAGCTAATGATCACATATCATCTGCATACTATCAGTATGATATATCAATACCATAGTACATATATTTAAGATTACTTTCATGGTATCTCTAGGTTCTTAGTAAATCTTGGGAAATATTAAAACATTTTGATATGACCTATAATATAAGGGAATTACTATAAATATAGTGGATATATAAGTATCCAAAATATTATTCTAAGTTAGACACATACATATATAAAATTGTATACATATAATGGTAATAAAAGTACATTCATGAGTTAGGTCTAGGTCACCCACTTAAAAATCTCCCACATGCACTAGATCCAACTAATAACAAGTCCCTAACTTTTAGCTCTCACATGGGAATTATTATTCTGCTGAGATATGACTTTAGTCAAGGATATTTCATGTTATCCTTTGTGGCTACTCTATTAACCACAACTTAAAATATCTATGTAAAATACCTCAAGGGATGAAACTTCCAAAGTATATGTTTTTACTATGGCGTGACCTTGGATCCTTAGAATGCACCACTACTTCAATATTATCACGATAAACTAGAATAGGGTATGAACTTCTAGGCACAAAACCAAAATATAATACAAATTTATGTATCCAAACTATATCCTTAGTTACATTGTAAGTCATGATATGGTCAAATTATGATGTAGATTCAGTGACCAATAGTTTCTTTGAGATTCTCTAGATCACAACACCACCATTCAAGAAAAAGATATAGATTGACTGTGCTTTCAGATAGTCATTATCTGTATGGAAACTGGAATTAGTGTATTATTACGGAAATTCTAGGAGAAACAAATGACTGATAGATTCATAGAAGAGTAAAATGGAAAAAACAAAATAACTAGAAAAAGATCACATGAAATAGATATTTACATGGTTTAGGAAAATACCTACATCCCTGGATAGGTAGAATTAGAATTACAGGGAGATAATTAGAGTTTCACACATAGAAACCCTAGCTTTAATGAGTTATTAAAGAAGACGATGCACTGTTACACCAACCACATAGTAATTTAACTGTGCTATAGTTCCATGACCACTCAAGTCATAACTTCTACAGTATCACAACCACCCCTATCCAAGATGTTATAGTGTTGGTGGTAAGAAGTCCATAGAGCTACAATACCACTGTCTCTAAAAACTGAGATGCTACAGTTCCCTTTCAGCATCACCTGGTCAACTCTACTATAATGTCATGTTAAAGTCCACATTACTATTATACCCTATTAGTGTCATTGGTCAGTACTGTGACAGTTTGGGACATTAACATTCATCCCACCTTCATCCAAATGGACCGGGCTACACCATTCCAACAATCTCCCACTTGGAGCATGATCCTCTATGCTGACCAGATTTGATGCTTCTAACTTAGAAAACTTACTTAATCCGAGATCTTCCTCTTCTACACTCACCAATGTTTTATTCCATTCATAACTTCAATTTCAAAATGAAGATTCAAGAGATACTAGATATTTTCCCTTTTTTGATCGCATGATGTTCTTCCATATTCTTCTTCTCATCCCCCATTCATCAATCGAGACCAATAGAGGTAAAATAATACCTCAAATTCTATAGTACCATTGGTTTTACCAATATATTTGACAGATTATTGGTTCCACAAATATTTTGGAATGTTATAAACCCATCTTGTATCAAGCCTATGATAAAATTTCACTTCAAATAAATTTTTTTTCACCCGACCATGAAACACTAGGATATTTACAAGAATTACAACACTTTTAATATCAAAATATAATACATTTTACTATTGATTTCTACCCAGATCATCCAAGAAGTTATTTATCCAAACCATATCCTTTTCATATTTTGCTACCAAAAATGTATTTTTCCACTTTGTTGGATAATTCCACAAACTTCTACAACTAATTTATCTGTCTTAATTCAATTCCTCCATAGGTGAATACATAACTTGTGGTATCCCTCCTACTATTGATATCATCTCCAAGGTCAACATCCACATACCCCTATAATGAATTTCCTTTCTCAAATCACAGTGATGCTTCCTTAGTTCCCTTAAGGTATCTCAATATCCACTTCACAACTTCCAAATGTTTCTTTATAGGGCTATCCATGTACCTACTCACAACTCCCATCACATGAGAAATATCAGGTCGAGTACAAACCATGTAATACATTGGTATTCCAACAACTGGTGCGTATGAAACCTTTTCCTTATACTAAACCTCTTCTACTGACTTCAGTGATTGATCCTTTGATAATTTGAAACGAATTACTAGGGGAATAGAGATCATATTTACTTCTAGCATACAAAATATTATAAAAACCTTTCCAAAGTAGTTAGCCTATGATAAGATAAAAGTTTCAACTATGAAGTATCTCTTGATATTCATCCCTAAAATCTTGCAAGCTTCTCCAAGATCTTTCATCTTGAACTCCTCAATTTTTTTTCCATTTCCTATCATCAATCTTAATCATGAATAATCCTAAAATGTGAATTTCATACACATATAAAAGAATTATAATGTATCCATAACTAAAATACTTGATGTAGCATCATTGATCAAGGCCACACCATTTACATGTTTTTTAGTCATGAATGCATTAAACTTTTTATTCCACTTCCTGGGTGCCTGCTTTAATTTATATAAAATCTTCTAGAGTTTTCACAATAGGTATTCCTTGAATGATTAAATTTATCCCTCTGGCTATTTTATATAGGCATCCTCCTCTAGATATCCATAAAGGAAATCCATCTTTACATCAATATTATTATGATATAAGACCATTGATGCAAAAATACTATGAACTATCCAGATAGTGGTAATCTTCACTATAGGTGAGAAAATTTCAATAAAATACACACCTTTATTCTGTTGAAATACTTTCACCACCAATATTGCCTTGTAACTCCTCCTTCCATCATGTTCTTCCTTAACCCTTGAAACCCATTTTTATGTAATTATTATTTTTCATTGTGGTAGATGTGTCAGCTCCCAAGTTTTGATTTCATGTAATAAATAAATCTCCTCCTTCATAGACAACTCCCACATTCTTGACTCCTTTAACTGCATTTCCCCTCCAAAACATTCTGGTTCACCACCACTAGTGAATAATAAATAATTTAAGGATGGTGAATACCTCATCACATTCCTTCTCATCCTTGTTCAACTACTCACTTTCACTTGAGGACTTGGATCCACTATTTCAAATGTCTTGTGCTTAGGTACACCTTAAAGATCCACTTACTCATGGAAATCTAATTCATTATTCCCATGATCAACTTTATTTGTATGATAGTCCTTGTACGTGAAACCTTCATTAAATATCACATTATGGATTCTAATGATCATATTATTCTTATAATCCCAAAAGTGATAATAATGATCCTCAACATCATAACCAATAATAAAACATGATTTGGACTTAGCATCAAGATTTTACCTTGGATCATCATCTATATGTACATATTCTAAACAGATAAAGACTCATAAATGTGATAGTCTTAACTCCTTTCTAGACTAGATCTCCTTGAGTAGAAATTCACCCACTGGTATAGAAATACTCATGTTTATGAGATATGTTTTCATGTTCACTACCTCTTCCCAAAAGATCTTGGGTAACCTTGAGTATAACCTCATGCTCCTGAAACATTCATTCAACATCTTATTCACCCTTTCAGCTACACCATTCTACTATGGTGTACCTAGAAGAGTCTTCTGCCACCAAATTCTATTATTAGAACAAAATTCCTTAAACTCATTATTTTCATACTCTCCATTATTTTTAGACATCAAGAATTTCAGATTTGTTATTGAATCATTCTCTACCAAGTTATTACACTTCTAAAATACCTTAAATACATCATTTTTTCTATAAAGTAAACTCATAAATTTATATTTGTGTCATCGATAAATGTCACATAATATAGTAAACCTCCAAAGGAATGAACTGGTGAATAGCCCCATACATTAGTGCGCACTAGGTTTATATTTATGGCCTTCATTGTTTTGCCTTAGTTTTTTAAAGGATACCTTCTTCTAATTTCCAAGGATACAGTCTTCACATAAGTGAACTTCCACCAACTTTAGCAATGATAAAATTCCTTTTGTTTCCAAAATATTTATTCCCTTATCACTCATGTAGCCTATCCTATAGTGCCACAATTGTGAATCACCAATATAATTTATTGATGTAAGTATATCTATGAAAGTGTATACCATGTTGTACATGGTACCATTATTTTCTCCCCAAGCTATGACCATAGCTCCCTTGATGATATTCCATGCACCACCAGTGAATGTGGTATAAAAAACTATATCATAAAGTTATCTAATAGAAATAAAATTTTCTAATAAACTAGGGGTATAACTCAAACTTTACATAACTATAAAACTCCCACTATTGGTTTTGATCTATGCATCTCCTTTCCCCACAATCTGTAAGGGTTCATCATAAGCAAGATGTACCTTGCCAAAATTTCTAGAAATATATTTTTTTAGGAAACAATTTTATGATGTGGAATGGAAAGATGCATTTATGTATAAAATACAATAATCCATAGGGCCATCCATGCTCAACAACAACACATCATCAGTTCCTTCAGCTGGTGTGTTTGATGTATTGGTTTCAGGTGACTTCCATTTTTCTCTGCACTCCTTCTTGATGTGTCCTTTATTTATACACATCTAGCAGGTAGGACCAAACCCCTTTTACTTATCTCTAATATTTCCTCTTGATTTTTAACATCCTCTAAGATTATCCCACTGAATATATCTTCCACTTCCTTCTATGTTTATAGTAGAACCATAGAATTTTCCAAATTCTCATTTTTGAATATCTTCTCTGAGGATCATGTCCTGCACATCCTTCAAAACTATATTTTTTTCCCCAAAGAACTTCTTATGGATATTAAAATCACTTCCCAACTATCAGGTAATAAAGATAGTAAAACCAGTAAACATACCTTACTATTAAGAATAATTCTTACTAAAGTAAAATGACTTGTGATTATGTTGAATTATTTGACATGATATTCAACAATACTCCCTTCAATAATTTTTAGATTGAATATTTCTCTAATAAGGTAGACCTTGTTCGATGAAGAAGGCTTCTCGTACATATTTTTAAAATCTATCATCATCCCAGACTTCTTATTCTCCTCTATGATGTTGAAAACCATGTTTTTGGCCAACGTAAAGTGCACAACACTAAGAACATGTCGATCCAGTAGCTCCCACTATCTCTAATCCACATACTTTTGTTTTATACATAGATGTGAGAAATTCATCTTTTTATGATAAAGATAATCCTCAATCTGAATCCTCTATTAACTGAAATAAATTCCTTTGAAGTGATCAATCTTCACCTTTCCTTATTTCATAACAAAATTTAAAATCGATAAAAGAAAAACTCAATCTTCTAAACTTAATATTTGATACCAGTTTTTGTGGAAACACTAGAAGAAAAAAATGATAGAATGATTCATAAAAGATTAAAATGGAAAAAATAAAATAATAAGAATAATATCACATGACACATCGATTTACATAGCTTGGAAAAAATACCTATGTTCATGGAGAGGTATAATCAATTCAATAATTTATGAGAATATTTATAGGTAGATAATAAAAGTTTCACACACATAAATCCTAGCTCGAATAAGCTAATAAAGATGATGGTGAAATATTTTACTAACT
Organism: Viscum album; assembly: GCA_963277665.1. Taxonomy (NCBI): domain Eukaryota; kingdom Viridiplantae; phylum Streptophyta; class Magnoliopsida; order Santalales; family Viscaceae; genus Viscum; species Viscum album. The sequence continues at coordinate 2,049,931,235 of OY728156.1, read as the reverse complement.
ACATAATAATTCCACTGTGCTATAATGTTGCAGCCACCCAAGTCTGCACTGCCACAATACCACCGCCACCCAAGTACAAGAAGCTAAAGTGTCAGTGGAAAGAAGTATATGGAGCTATTGTACCATTTTATCCAAATTATGAGATTATATAATGCATTATCATCATTTCCTGGTCATCTCTACTATAATTTCTTATCAAAGTCCACACCGTTATAGTGCTCTATCGATGTCTTTAGTCAGTACTACTATAGTTTAGGCCACTAGAATTCATCCTAACTCCATCCAAATGGATTGAGCTATACCATTCAAACATGTATCCCCTCACTAATAGTTCCTCATCACCTCTATACACTAGGAATATATCCTTTGTACATATTAAGTACTCCAGTATGGTTTTTATAGCTTCCCAATGCATCTTTCTAGGATTATCTTGATATTAGACCACCATTCCTAAAGAAAAGGAAACATAAAACCTTATACATAGCATGATAAATATGATATATCCCACTACTGAAGCATAAGTGATTTTACTCATTCTTTCAATCTCCTCCTCTATCTGTGGACACATTTTCTTATATATATTGATATTGAGATTCCAAAGGATTGAATAATAAATTTGAAGGGGGTGGGGGGTTGAATCAACTATTCATTTTTGTACATTTCAAGACTTTTAAAGATTAACCCCTATAAACTGTTAAAGTTTATATCCTTATCACCCTTTAGTAAATAATCATGCATAAAAAAGTAGGGAAAAATTAAAGCATACGATATTTACAAGGTTTGTCCCCAGTATGAGAACCTATATCCATACCATAGCCACTCCCATGGGTCTATGGAAATTAACTATCATGAAGAACACAATCTGATTGACTTAGTTCAATCAACTAGATAAGATTATACCCTTATTAATATACACTTCTAAATCTTTTCTTAGATTCCCAGCCCAATATTCCTCATTCTGATCGACTCAATCCAAATTTCTCAATGCAAATTTTTTCTTAGTATAGTAAACAGAACAACAGATGTATGATCTTCTAATGAGATATCTATCCAGAAATAACTCTTACTCAAATTTATTAGTGATCCTCCTTTTTAACTCGCATAAAAGTTACAAAGTATGAATTTACTGAGAAACTATTTATTGTTAATCCAAAATGGTATAGGTGGGAAACTTTAAAACTTTTCTGACTCTATCAAATTCAAAAACTTTGAGATCTGTGTATATTTGAATTTCAATTTTGACCATTTTAATTCTTTATAATTATTTTGGAATATTCTTGAGTCTTTTCCTTAATCAGGATTCATGATCTTCATTAATTTTATTTATTCCAATTATATGAATATGATTATATCATATTTATTGGCTCCGATATTCCTTGTTTCCTCATCTTTAGTCTAATGTAACTTTCTCGGCTCATTATGATGAAACATCCTCAACTCACCACAATCTGAATTTATTCCTCTCATTACAATTTGAATATCTTAATCTCATTACAATATGACTATATTTAATTCATTACGATCTAACTATATTTATCTTATTACGATATCAATATCTTCAACACATTACAATATGACTATCTTCATCTCATTATGATCTGACTATCTTTAATAGAGTTAGTTTGATTGAATTTCTTTCTTTGAGTCATTCTCATCATCTTTCCTTCTAAGAGTCAGTCTGATAGAATCCTCATAATAATGTAATTCTCATTACTATGTAATTATCATTAATATAGAATTATCATTACAATTTTTTTTGCATCTCATGATAACTCTACTCAAAAAATTTTATATTCTTAAAACTTCAGCAGCTTTACACATTATGAATTATAACAACTTATGAGTCTGGTACTTATGGATATTATTTTCTATGTCCGAGTTTCTAGAACCAATAAAAACTTTATAATTCCTTAATTTCTTCAATATATTTCATCATGAGAGTTTTCTTGATTTATAATAACTTTATGAATGGAAAAACATCATCTAAATTTTTTTAGAAAGTATGAAAACTTTCTAACTCATGACTTAACTATCTTCTTTCAAAACTCTTCAACAAAATTATGACTTATTCATTCAGAAGCTTCTGAATTTCTAAAAAAATGAAAATTACAATGGATATTGAACTTCATATCGATGGAACTGAGACCAATAGTTCATCTGATCAATAACTTCATCTTTCTGACCACTTCTGCGTCCAATGCTGCTCGATATGATACTCTTCTTTTGGAAATTCTTTGTCCTATCATCTAAGTTTGGTAAAAAACTTTCTTAAAAATTTTTCCCCCCCTTTATGTTTGGGTTCAAAATTTCAGTAAATTTCAACTTTCTTAAAAATATTATTATGATGGACTGGGTTCGATCCTAAGTAATAAAAAAATTCTTTTACAAAAAGGATAGTTTCTAAAAGATAAAAAAACCTTGTTAAGACAAAACATCACAAAGGTTATTCAATCCCCCCTTTCAATTTGTTGAAAATACTCATTAACAACATTTTCACCTCTCATAATTTTTTCACAACTCAACTTTTGTAAACAACTCAAAATTTTCAAATTTTATCAAAACATATGATTTCTCCAAAGAGGATTTCCTAACACCACAACACTAGACAAAATTAATGTTTTTATGGAATTACATCTCTCAGTGATAAGAAAATTTGCATCCATGTAAAGATAAACTTACCCTCACTTTTATATTTTCCTATCACTTTTCTTTTTTTTTTCTACCTTTTATTTTTATCTCCCCCATTTTATGATAACCACAGCTTCAGATTCATCAAATAAATATAAGTAAAAACTTTTTAAAAAGTAAAAAGTTTTTACTTTATCTCCTCCTTTTTCAACAAAATAAAAATCATTGTGGGGGTACCCCATTATGAGACTTAAGAAGTCATTGAAGGAGGTTGAATATGAAGTTGAAACCTCAAATCAACAAGAATTTCTTTTGAAATTTCCTTTGTGAAGATATCAGCAATTTGATACTTCGTTGAGATATATTCTAGAAAAATATCTCCAGCAACAACTTTATCTTTTATAAAGTGAAACTTTATATCAATATGTTTTGATATTTAATGTTGGATAGGATTTTTAGATAGATCAATTGAACTCTGATTATCACAAAGTATATTTAATGTTTTTGAAATTTTCACACTCAAATCTTCCATCTGAACTTTCATTCAAAACATTTGAGTACAATCCTGAGCAGACACAACATATTATGATTCCTATATGATCAAATTTACCAAACTTTTTTTATTACCATGCCAACTCACATAACATTCACCCAAGACAAATGTTCCTCCTAAGGTTAATTTTCTATCATTATAATATCCCACCCAATCGACATCAATATAACCATGAAAATTAATTTCACAATTTATTTGGTATAAAAAACCATGTTAAGTTGTTATTTTGACATATCTCAGAATTATATTTACTTCCAACATATGTTATTATTTCATATTACTTTGATACCTGGCACACAAAGTCAAAAAATAAACAATAACGGGCTTTGAGGTGGTAAGATAAAGTATAATTCCAATCATATTTGAAAAGTCTTTATGATTCACACTTTTCTTGGACTCATATTTACTCAACTTCATCCCCATCGAGATAGGATTGGAAACTTATATAGATTCTTCCATGCTAAAATTTTGTAATAATTCTCTGATATAATTTTCTTGAGATAAGAAAATGTATTTTTCTTTTTTTAAAACTTGTAATACAAGGAATAATGTTAGTTTTCCCAATATTTATATCACAAATATTCTTTTAATTTCTTCAGAAAATGTTTCAAAAAAATCTTCTTTATCTATAGAAAAAATTATATCATCCACATAAACAATTACAATTAGAGTTTCAGTGTCAAAATATTTCACATATAAGTTTCTATAAACTTTTACTTTAGAGAAATTCAACATTCTCAAACAATTTTCAAGTTTTGAATACCAAGAGAGTGGATATTGTTTCATCCCATACAAAGATTTCTTTAGTTTAATTTTATTTTCATCCTCATCAAGTTAAAAACTACAAGGTTTTTCAATGTAAACTTCTTCCTCAATCTCACCATTTAAGAAATCCAACTTTACATCCATATGATAAACTTTGTAATTCTGATGAGAAGCCAATTCTAGAAACATTCAAATAGTTTCTAAACTTGAAATTGGGGTAAAAGTTTCATCAAAATCCACACCTTCTACCTGTACATAACCTTTATAAACAAGTCTTTCTTTGTTTCTTGAAACTTCTCCATAATCATTCAATTTTTTCCCTATAAAACCACTTTGTCCCGATAAATTTTTTACTTGTTGTTCATGGAACAAGTCATCATGTTTCATTCTTCTCAATCTTATCCAACTCTTCATTCATAGTATCCAACCATTATTTTTATTGAATAGATTATGAAACTGATTCCAGTTTAACTTTTGAGATAAGTGAAGTCTGATTTTATAATCTCCACATTCTTCTAGTCTGAACTAGATCCTTTTAATTTCCAATAATTTTTTCAGACTCAACATTTTTTTAAGGTAGAAAATATCCAAGTTTCTCTCTCAGCTTTACTTTACTCATCAAACAATTCATTTGAATCTCGATAAGAATGTTTTGAATTAATTTCACTGTTTTTTGGAAATCTCTAGTTTATCCTCCTCATCTTTCTCGACAAATTTGGTTAAGAGATTTTTATTTTCAATTACTTTGACATCGTATAAGTCCAGAAAATTTTGTAAATGTTTGTTCCAAAATTTGTAACTTATTTCATTGGGTGAATAACCCATAAAATTTACTTCCTAAACCTTCTCATAAAGCTTTACTAGATCCAGATTTTTTATTTTAAGTAAACATCATCTTCCAAAAACTTTTAAGTAATTCAATGAAGGTTTTTTGTTATACCGCATTTCATAAGAAGTCATTTTGGTTTCTGGTATGAACAATCATCTGTTCTGAACATCTATAGTAGTACTATTGACTTCTCTCCAATAGAAATTTGAAAGTTTGTATTATGCTAACATAATTCTTCCTATTTCCACCAAACTTCTATTCCTTCTTTTTGCTAATCCATTTTATTTTGGATTATAGGAAGAAATATATTAATGTTTGATACCATGCTTTCTTAGATAAGTTTCAAAGGTATTACTTGTGAATTTTGTACCATTATCTATTATAAAATTATTTATATAAACCCCCATTTATTTCTCAACTTCTTTTATAAAAAAACTGGAACATTTCCATAGCCTCTGACTTATGTTTCATAAACATGATGTTTGTTATCAAAGTGAAATCATCAATAAAATTAATAAAGTATAAATATTATTTTTTTGATTGATGTATCATTGGCCCACATAAATCAGAATAAATAAGTTCAAGAGGTCAGGTAGACTGAATCTCAACTCTCTTATGACTTTTGTTATTCATATTTCCCTTTTGACAAGTAACACACACATCTTCATAACTTATCTTTAATTCTAGTAAATAACAGACAGATTCAACTTTATAAATTTTGTTAATGCTTTTCTTCCTAAGGTTCCCAAGTCTTAAATTCCACAATTTGTTTTCATATTCAACACTTAGGTAATAGTTTTTGTTATATTATACTATTTGGAAGAGATTCTCACCAGTTCTTTCTCCTTTTGTAATAACTTATCCATATTTCACACTTTTTATAACACAATAATATAATCTGAAGATCACTTATTTTACATCATCGCAAAGTTGACTTACACTAATTAAGTTATGTTTTATCCCATCAACAAATAAAACTTCCTTAGATTTCAAATTTTTTGCTTCAATCTCATCCATTCCAATTACTATGATTTTTAAGGAACTATCATTCCCAAAGGTAAAATAACCTCCATCATGATTTTCAAGATGTTTTAATATTTTTAAATCACTTGTCATGTGTGAAGAAAAACCACTTTTAAGTATCCATGGTTTTCTATTTTTTACTTGCTTTCAAGGATGTTTCAACAACAAAAGCTCTTTCCTCAACTTTATGCTTTCCAGATTCCTTTTATTTTATCACGTAATAAAATTGTTATGGAAGGAGTGTCATACATATTTAAGCATGATGACCAGACTTATCACATATTCCACAAACTTCTTCTAAAAATTCAATTTTATTTTTTGTTGTAAAGTTTATAACATCTTCATATTTTTCTTCACTAACTTCCTATGGGTTAGGAAAGTTACTCATCCTTATTCCACCATTTCTTTCATTTTGTTCAAACCTTCTTCTAAGAAGTGACATGTTATTAAAAAAATTATAAGCCCAGTTCCCATAGACTCCACAACACCAACAATAGCCATCAAATCATGATATCTATTGAAGTAAGATATTTTTCTGTAGAAAATTTGTTGAGGTTGATATCTTCTTCCTACTTCAACATACTCTAGTCATGGACCAACATTCCCATAGAGGGTGTTTTAAAATTTTATAGATGTGATAGGTTTATCACATCCTTTTTACACCCAATCTTTCCCAACAATTTTTATAGAACATAAAATGCTAGAAAAATCAGATGAAACATTATTTTTGGTGGTTGAGAATTTAACTTGAATCTTGATTTGAGCCATCTCATCAAATTTATAAATCCCATATTTTAATTCCAAGGCCTTGTTGAATTTTTAATTCATATTCCTCAAGGTATTTTTTGACTCAATAAGTTTTGATTGAAACTTATTAACTTCTTCTTCATTAGATTCTAGATTCTTACTAGGATCTTCAACCATCTTTTCCTATTCATAAATTATAAGTATGTAACTTAAGATCTTATGAATGTATTCTTCCTCCTTCTTGATAACATATTTTCTTCCTTTAGAAATTTATTCACAATATTTATTCATTACTATTATTTATTTCTTGAGAGTTTTTTTCACAAGACATGCAACAATTTATTTTCTAATATGATACTCTATGTAAGATTCTTCACCTCATTCTTCTTCTTTTTCACTATTTGAGGAGTCTTGAACTTTATCAACTTTTGTAATAAAAGTTATAATTTTTTTTGAACTTTCTTCCTCTAAGGAATTTTTGTCAGTTGAGTTAGATTCTGATTTCTTACTCAACATACTCATTTTATCTTCAGTGAACTTTTTATTATACTTGTTGGATGAATTTTCTTCTTTAGACCTTTTGTTTAACTTTTTATATCGAGGTTTTTGATTAGAATCATCTAGATATTCTCTATCTTTATTCTTGGGGAAATTAATTGCAAATTTTCTGATTACTCCACACTCCAAATATTTGAGAGTAAAGTTACCTCCAAACTTTACTCTTCCTCTTTGATAGTCCTTATATTTAAGAGACATGATTTTGTGATTAAACTCATCATCCTATTTATCTTCAGAGTCATAATGATCAAAATCTACAACATCTTGAATTTTCATTTTTTCTCATATATTAAAAATCCATTTCATCTTTCATATTATTTTTGAACATTAGAAATTTTCTTATTATATAAGTAATAATAAAGTTATGCAATTCATCAAGAGATAAATCATGCTTATCTTCTAAAGAGGAAATTTTAGAATCAAACCTATTTGAAAAATTTCTCATAAGTTTATTCAAAATTTTAGAATATTCCAGGAAATATATGAATCCTATAATTTTGTAAACAATTTAATTTAATCTAGTGAATTATTCATCAATAATTTATTCATCTCTCATTCTAATGTCTTCATACTTACTATTCCAGATTTATATGTTTACTTATTTCACTTTAGTATTCCCTTCAAAAATACTTTCCATCTTGTCCCATAAACTCTTTGAAGTTTTGAGACCCTTAACCTTCATATAAAAATTTTCTAATAATAATATAAGGATATTATTTCTAGATTTTCCATCAAATTTGATATTTCTATTATCAAAAAAATTCATCAGGGCGTCCTTCTCAATAGGTAGAAACCCAATTGTAGCAACATAAAAAACTTCCAAGCTAAGTGATAAGAGTTAAGGAATCATATTATTTTTATATCCATAATAATTTTTACCATAAAATATAGTAATTACTCTAATATTGATAGAATTGAGATTATCCATGATAATAATTCAACAAGTTAATCTTAGCCCTGATACCAATTGAAGTTCCAAAGGTTTGAATAACAATTGAGAAGGGTGGTGGGGGATTAGATGTTCACTTTTTTTAAGTTTCAAGACTTTTAAAACTTAACCCTTGAAACATATTAAACTTTATATCCTTATAATATTTTAGTAAATAATCATGCATGAAAAAGTAGGAAAGAAATTAAAGCACATAAGATTTACAAGGTTTGGACTCAATGTGAGAACCTACATCCTTACCATAGCCACCACCATGGGTCCATGGAAATTCACTATTACAAAGTTAATTAATCTTGTGATAACTCCCATTTATACAAATTATATCTCCTAATAGGAAACATTATACTGAATCTCATCTATTTACAAAGTTTTATTTCAAAACAATTGATCCAAAACAAAAGAATAAAGACTTTCCTCAAAATACTCTACAAAAGTTTCTGAGTCCACTACTAAAAAACATGAATTTAAAAGCACTAGAAATGGACTTTATCAGTGATAGAAAATCATTGAATTCCTAATTGAGATTAAAAGCCATGTTATTTTATCATTTCTAAAAGAGTGAAGATAAATGACCCATTTATCAGTGTTTTTTAGCGCCGTTAAAGATCCATTTATCAACACTTATAAAAGTACTGATAAAGGGTTTAATCAGTGCTTATAGAAGCACTGCTAAAGTGTACCTTCTTAATATTTTTTAAAAGAACTGAAAAATGTGTCCTTTATCAGTGCTTTTAAAATCACTAATAAATGTGGCCTTTATCTATGCTGATAAAGGGCCATACTACAGTGTGCTACAATAGCACACTGCAACACCAATGCAGTGTGCTGTAATAGCACACTACAACACCAAAAACACACCAGATATAAAAAAACTATCCCAATATAGAATTTAAATGAAATGAAACTTAAAACAAAAATACAATAAAACAACTATATTATATACATTTCAAACATTGGTTTATATAATTACATAAATACAAATTTTTACATACATTAAAAAAAATCGATGTTCCTTTGTATTTTAATCCTGACCCTAAATCATTCTATTTTTGAACAAACTGCCCCTACTTGAGAAAAAGAACACAACTGTATAAGAAGATAATTCTTATTTTAGTGACAATATAAAGAAATAAATTAACATAAAGTGTTAATTTTACTAAAATTGATTTCAATTTTAAATAAAAATACACACTTTCAGTCATACCGGTCACACCATGGGTTGTATTGAGGTAAATATGATTCCTACACATATAAAATGACTTATCAATCATTTTCCTAAAGTATCAATACAATCCAAATGTGTTTTCTTGGTTTTGAGTACATTAGTTTTCTTTTTTACTAAAATGTCATTTTAAATTAGAAACACACACTTTTGACTCATTCTGATCACATCATGTATCAGTTTGATGTGAAACCAATTCATACACATAAAAAATTAATTATGAATCATTTTACTAAATTATCAAGAAAATATGAGCACATTTTATTGGTTTTCAGTGAGTGACACTTTTTGAACTAAAATGTCGATTTTAAACTAATAATAGACACTTTCAGTTATACTAGGCACATAATGCATCAGATTGAGGTTTGGTTGATACATACATTTCAAAAATAACTTATGGATCATTTTTTTGAAGTATAAAAATGATCAAAATGTTTTTTCTCAGTTTTGAGTAGGTTAGTTGTCCATTTTACTAAAATTGATGTCAATTTTAAATAAAAATACGCACTTTGAGTCAATCGGTCACACCGTGGGTCAGATTGAGGTGATTTTGATTTATAAGAATCTAAAATGAATTATGGATCATTTTTATGAAGTATCAAAACAATATGAATGTGTTTTATTGGGTTTGAGTATGTTAGTTGTATTTTTTATGAAAATATCATTTTAAATTAGACACATGCACTTTTGACTCATTCCGATCACATCGTGTATAGGTTTGACATAAAACCAATTCCTAAATGTCATAAATTAAATATGAATATTTTTGATAAATTATAAGGAAAATTTGAGTTTGTTTGATCTGTTTTTAGTGAATGAAACTTTTTGAACTAAAATATCAATTTTAAACTAACAACGAACACTTTCAGTTATACTGGGAACATGGTATATCATTTTGAAGTATGGATAATCCCTAAATTCCACATATGACTTATGGATATTTTTTCGTAAATAATCAAAACAATTTGAATGTGTTTTCTCTATTTTGTGTAGGTCATTTGTCTATTTTACTTAAATTGATGCTAATTTTAAATAAAAGTATGCACGTTGAGTCATACCGGTCACACCATGTTTCAGATTGAGGTTATTATAATTCATACATGTCTCAAATGACTTATGTATCATTTTACTAAAGTATCAAAACAATCTGAATTCATTTTCCTAGTTTTGAGTACGTTAGTTATCTTTTTTACTAAACTATCATTTTAAACTGGAAACATGTACTTTGACTCATTGTGATAACATCATGTATCTGTTTTATGTGAAATGTATTCCTATATGTAAAAAATTAATTATAAATTGTTTTCCTAAATTATCAAGAAAATCTGAGCTCGTTTGATCGGTTTTTAGGGAGTGACATTTTTTGAACTAAAATGTCGATTTTAAACTGATGACAAACACATTGAGTAATATTGGGAACATCATGTATCAGATTGAGGTGCAGATAATTAATATACATCAAAAATTACTTATGGATCATTTTATTAAAGTATCACAACAATATAAATCAATTTTCTCATTTTTGAGTATGTCAGTTGTCAATTTTACTAAAATAGATGTCAATTTTAAATAAAAGTACGTACTTTGAGTCATACCTATCACGACGTGGATCAGATTGAGGTGAATATGATTACTAAATGTCTCAAATGACTTATGGATCATTTTCATAAAGTATAAAAACAATCAAAATGTTTTTCTCAGTTTTGAGTACATCTATTGTATTTTTTACTAAAATGTCATTTTAAAATGGAAACACACACTTTGACTTATTCTAATCACATAGTGTATCAGTTTGATGTGAAACCAATTCATACATGTAAAAAATGAATTATTAATAGTTTTTATATATTATCAATAAAATATGAGTGTGTTTGACCAGTTTTTAGTGATTGACACTTTTTGAACTAAAATGTTGATTTTAAATTAATAACAGACACATTGAGTCATACCAGGCACATCATGTATCAGATTGAGTTAAACTTGATTCATACACATCACAACTGGATTATGGGTTATTTTATTAAAGTATTAAAACAATATGAATATGTTTTCTTGGTTTTGAGTATGTCAATTTTCTATTTTACTATAATTAATTTCATTTTTAAATAGAAAGAGTACTTGGAGTCACCATGTGTTGGATTGAGGTGCGACTAATTTCTATACATCCCAAATTCTCAAAAAAATAATACTAACTATAAATTTTACTATGATATCCATTGAATTTATTTGTCAAACTATCAACACTTCATGAGAATCTTTGAAAAAACCACCCTCGCTAAAAAATAATTCACTTATATAAGAAAACAATTATTATATTAGTAATACTAAAAATAAATTAACTAAACATAAATATTAAATAATAAATTAATTATATAGATAATTATTTTACTCTAGAAACATCAATATTACCTATATGATTTAGTATTGGAGGTAAATTGAAGGAAAGTGATAAATTTCAACATTATAGGGGTGAAAGGTTTTGAGAGAGAAGAAGTCTATAAAAGTTTTGGTGAACAAAGGCATGAAAGATGGATAGATTACCCCAACTTAAACAAAATAATACATCTATATAAGAAAATAATTATTATGTGAGTAATAATAAAAATAAATAAACTAAAAATAAATATGAAACAATAAATTAATCCTATGGACAATGATTTTACCATGAAAACATCAATATTACCTCTGTGATTGATCAGAGGTAGCATTGTTTCTCTTCCTGCAAAGGCACTAGAGGGAGCTTGAAGGAAAGTGATAAATGAAACACTGCATCCGTGAAAAGGTTTTGAGTGAGAATAATTATATGGAATATTTGGTACAGAAAGACATGAAAGATGGATATACCAACCCAAATCATACAAAAAAATACACCTGTATAAGAAAACTATTATTATGTGAGTAATACTAAAAAAATTAAATTAAACATAAATATGTAACAATAAATTAATTATATGGAAAATGATTTTACTATGAAAACATAAATATTACCTCTATAATTGATTAGATGTTGTATCATTAATCTTCCTACAAAGGCAGTGGAGGTAACTTTAAGGAAAGTGATAAATGAAACACAGTAGGGGTGAAAAAGTTTTGAGGGAGAAGAAGTTTGTAGAAGTTTTGGCATAGAAATTCCTAAAATATGGGCAGACCACCCCAAATAGAACAAAAGAATTCACCTATATAAGAAAACTATTATTATGTGAGTAATAATAAAAGGAAATAAATTAAACATAAATATGAAACTATAAATTAATTCTATGTACAATTATTTTATTGTGAAAACATCAATATTACCTCTATGATTAATTAGAGACAACGTCATTTCTATTCCTATAAAGGAATGAAATATGGATAAGAATCTTTTAAAATAAATTAAATCTGTAAGGAATAATGAAAATTAAATCAATGTTCCATGATATAATTTTTCAGTAAAATAGAGAAAGTATATCGTAAGATCACCTTTATATCTTTCCAAAGGGTTTTATTCATTATAGTTTATTCATATGAGGGATTGGTAACGTCATCAGGTGAAGATGACATTGTATTCATGGGTAGTCAAACATTTAATTTAGATTATTTTAATTCAGTAGAAAACAAATAATATTATGAAAAGAAACATAGTATATTAAAAAACACTTTTACCTTCTCATTGAACTCTTAGTTGCATCCTTGAAGTCTAATATCTTGCGAGATTAGAAAGGAGTAGTGAAAAAAGTGAGTGCTTGACTTAGGAAGTTGTACACATAGATAGAATACATTTTTCAAGGAAACATCAGTCTGTATAACTATATAAATCATACATACATGATTTGATATTGCGGGACACTCATTTTCTAAATATTACTATTATAGTCATATGGGTTAGAGAAGTATAATGTCTAAAATAAAAATGGTTTGTGTATTTCAAATATGCCTATGATTTATAAACATTAGTCACATATAATGGTTATCTTGTTGAAGTCCCACATACACATACAAGTCTTGGGTAAAGATTAAAAAGTAACAGACTTCATACATAGTATATTATGGAAAGATTTTGAAGATAATTAATGGTATCTATAAGGGATTATGGCACCTAATTAAAGGATAAGAGCCTAGTAATTGATTCCCTAAAATTTTAGGGAGGAAATTATATTAAGTAGAGAGAAATTATAAAACTATCATTTCTATTAAAAAATTCAAAGATATAGAAGACTTGAAGAAAGTTGATGCACCAATTCAATCTTGGTGTTCTCTATTTTGTGTCTAAATTTTTTTAAGCCCATTGTTTTTTATCTAGTAATTCCTTGATCATCTATAGTGTTTTGACACTAAATATCATAATAATAGAAACATTGAGTTTAGTGATATGTACATTACAATAGTGAGTTATATGCATGTATTTCATGTAACCTTATACATTGGATGTGAATCAAATAAATGATTGTTCTATGTGTGGGCATTGTGCATCATTGATTTTTATACTAATATGGAATAAAAATCAAGTTAGGGTAGAATATTTTAAAGAAGATAAAAGTTAAAAATATTCTTGATCACTTTAATTCACCACCCTATCATGGTGTTTATTTCTCTTATGGGATCTACACCCAAAACCCTTTAACATAAAATAGAAATGATGATGGTGAGAAACCCATCGTACGTTGGGTACATAAAAACATACATTTTAGATTTGTGTTGCTATATGTTTTTGGGGAATTTTTTTTTGGAACACTGGTATGTATTTTTGATGGAAAATTGACTACTAATATTTAATTTATTTTTGATTTGTGTAGCTATAAATTTTGTGACTAGTTTTTTGGATACACAATGGAAGACAATCACTATTTTAGGTGTTTAATATTGTCTTGATACCTATGTCTAATTTTTTGTTTTAAAATTGTAGTTTATAGATCCAAATTTTATAATTAAGTCATAAGAAACCTTTATCTATCTCTCTGTAGCCAAGACACCTCTTAAAATGATAAAATGATTAAATCCACTGTGACAATAGAAATAATGGTACATCTCTCAGATTGAGAAGACCTATGTGTGAAACCTGTTTTTTTATATGATGAACATAAAAGGAAGGTGGATAAAAAATTATGGATCAAATTTTTTAAAATTATTTCAATGCATTTGGGTGAAAAATAATGGTCAATAGAATGTTAGGGTTTTTTTTCATGGCATGTAGTGTATGATGGTTGAATTATTGTGATCACATATTACCTCATGGATCAATACCCTATCCATAATCAAAGTCCATGTTTAGAAAAATAAAATGAAGATACCATGATAACAGACAACATATTAGGTATCCTCTCCATGATTAGATTTGATTTTTGGTAAAATAAAAGGATGTGAATTTTCAAACATATAGCATATCAGACCCATTGGGACTAATTTACCTTGTTATAGGATCGATCAGTATCAACATGCACCCTATGAACAAGGTTTCTAACGCACAACATGATATATATCACTAAGACTCATTCACCCTTTTATCAAACTCAACAACTTCATATTTTCCAAGATCTCTAAACCTTGGAGATGATGTGGAGTCTTTTTATGAATCAATATCCTATTCCATTCCAAAGTTCATCAATGGAAAAGGAAATTAATGGAAGAGACCACCAACACAAAATACCACAAGTTCTATTGGACCCTTTCTTCTTTTTTGCACACATCACACCCTCTAATCTGACCAAAATCTATCAAAGAAAATGTAATGACTCATATGGATGAAAATAATATTGAATTAATATTAGAGACTAAGATATAAATATCAACAAGTATAGAGGCAGACACTTACTTATATATGGCGTTACAATAGTGATTAATGGTGATCCAATTTTTAATATAATTTAAATGGATACCATTTGGTATCATAATCATTATGGGAATGTCACCAACAATACCATTTTTTTTAAAATAAATATTTTATATGACTTTAAAAAGTAAATTATATTGACTTTAACAATCCATCATCCTAAAATAAATGTGTCCCAATTTACATAAAATATTCTCAACTCTAGTACACATTATTTTTCATCCTATCAAACATCATTTTGTCTAGTTTTTTATATTATTATTCCTTTTTTAATGCATATTTTTAACCTATAGAATAAATCCTAATAGTTTTTCATATTATTCAAATGATTAAATAACATAAAAATGTCTAAATAATGACGAATAAAACAGTGAATTTAATAACCACTTCAATGATAGTTGCCTGATGATTGGAGGGGTTGAATTTATAATATAATAGAATACCATTTTCTCAATGCTAAAAAAATATTTCTTAGTGCTTAAAAATTGCTAAGATATTTTGTGCTAATAAATATATAAGCATTTATTAGTGTTTTTTAACACTGAAAAAGGTTATTATGGATTGATTCAACCACTATTTTGTATATCAAAAACCCAAATAAAAAAAAAATTATATATATATATATATATGTTATTATAATTAAAATATTGTATACCAAAAATAAATATAATGAAAATAAAAAATATATTTAATTATTTAATAGCATATTTGTACATAAAAAATGTCATTTATTATGTCAATAATTAAAAATAAAACATTTACATTACGGAACACATGGAGAAGAGTTTTTTTGTGAATAAATAATTCGTTGAATTTTAATCAATAAAATAAGTGTACTTTTAATTGAAATGAGCCATATTTTATTAATAATAAACAATATGTGTTTTATTAATAATAATCAACAAATTTAAAACTTATTATATATTAAAAAATAAACTCTATCTCATTTCAACCACATTGCATGTCATAATAGTATGTAGTTCATTCCCACTTATCTCAATTGAATCAACAATCACTATCCTAGAGTTTCATGATGATATGAGTTTGTTTGTTTATTTTGGAGCATGTAAAACACACTTTGAGATAAAATATCACTTTTACATTAAAAACATGAATTTTCAATCATAATGAACATAAAATACATCAAAATGATGAGGAATCAATTTTTATATGTGATAAATGAATATAAGATTATTTTTCTAAAGTTTCATGACAATTCCAGAACATTTTCTCAGATTTGACCGTGTGAAGCATTTTGAATTTCTTTAACAGTTAAAATAAAAAAATAAACTACATGTAATTTCAATCAAACAACATGTAAAATTAACATGTGGTTCATTTTTACATGTTAAAAAGTATTGAAAGATAATTTTCATAGAGTTTCTCAACAATCCAAGTACATTTGTTTGGTTTCAAGCACATGGAATATGTTTTGAACTAAGATATCACTTTTAAATCGAAAACACACATTTTCAGTTATACAAACTACATTGTTAATATAAATAACATGTGTTTCATTTATTTATAAAATTAAGTCAATATCATTGTACTAGAGTTTCATGATAATATGAAATCATTTACTTGGTTTTGACCATGTGGTAATCATTTTTAATTTCTTTATTAGTATAAATGAATCATTTATAATTTTCCTTTAATTTAATGATAATATATTCTAATTTTATTAATCTAAAGTATGTGACACAAGTTTTGAACTAAAATATCTCTTTTAACATGATAATATTCAATTTTAGTCATAAAACACACACAACTCGTTGAAATGATATGATTTTTTTGAAACCATCATAATTAAATCTAACATCATTATATTAAAGTTTCACAAAAATATGAGATAATTTTCTTGATTTTGACCATGAAATTCATGTTTTGAACTTCTTCAATAGTTCAACTGGAAAAATTAACTTTAGGTCCTTCCGACCACACTGTACATCAAAATACATGCATTCCTTTCCAGCATGACAAAAATAAATCAATTATTTTAATCCTAAATATTGATTAAATCTGAGTTTGTTTGCTTAATTTTATAGTACGGGATGCACATTTTGAGATAAAATATTAAATTTAAATTTAAAAAGTAAATTTTCAATCATATCGACCACATTATGTATCCAAATGATGTTGATTTCATTTCAACATGTCATAAATAAACAAAATATTGTTTTCCTATAATTTCAAGATACTATGAGATTGTTTTCTTGGTTTTGAAAAATATGAAATTCATTTTAATCTTATTAAAAATTTTAAATGAAAAAATAAATTTCATTTTATTCCATCAACACCATGAATTTAAATGAAGTTGTGTTCATTATTATTGGATATAAATGAATAAAATATCATTTTCACAGACTTTCACAACAATCTGAGTTCGTTTGTTCTATTTTGAGCATGTGATACACATTTGAAACTAAAATATCACTTTTAAATTGAAAATAGACACTTTAATTGCATAGAATTAAAATAAATTTCACTAAATATTAGACTCAAAGTTGATTAAAAAACCAATATTTTAGATTTATGTGATTATTGATATCATTATCCCTTAATTTTTATTATTAATAAGAATATCTTAAAAAACCTAGAAAATCCCAAAAGCATGGGAAACAAATAAAATTTTTTCCTAGAATGAAACTAAAATCTTGGTTCTTTAATCAAATTTTAACTCTTATATTTAGTGACACATATTTTTCAATAATACAGTAAAATTTATCTTCAAAAAAGAAAATATCTTTCACTCACAGTGGTCATAAATTAGATAAGAAAATTAAGTAAATAAATTGTAAATACACACTAATTAAACATTTTGTGAATATTTAGACACAACATAACCCTCCAATTAATCTCTAAATGCATCTATTTTATCCTATACAAACTAATTATAAGAAATATCTAAATAGTACTGAAAAAATATATTTAAATAAATGGTTAATATATATTTCAGTTGAAAGTGTATGTATTCAAAAATAAACACATATAATAGATACCTTTAAGGGGATTTGATTTGTTCTATAGTATATGATATCCTTGATAAATTTACAAATGTAATAAGTGTAGTAATATCCATTTGGTTGTTTTGGATACCATAATAACATTGGAAATCATAATAAAATTTTTAGGACATATGTTACAATACTAAAATGTTTGTATATGCACCTGAACATATTGTCTTCTATAATAAATTATCAGTTTCTTATTTGTGTCTATTTTCTTTAAACCCTTTAATGATCAACAAATCATCTGTGCACTAACAAATAGAACATGAATGTTAAAATATATCATATAACATATAATTGAAAGACTATAAAATGTTGAAAGTATAATGTTAACTAGTTATAAAGGGATATCATGTATAACTAATTTATCAAATATCCAAGCATTAGATCCAAAAAATATATCACTTGATTAGCTATATTTATCAGAATTATTGACTAGTTCCACCTTGATTTTTTTTAAAATAATTATCACTATATATTAATAAAAAAATCATAAAAATAGCCGTAGCATATAGTTTTTATGCTTTCATGGTAGGTATTAAAATTTTTTTATCATATATTTCATTTTCTTTAAACACTCCTAAAACAATTTCTTCTTTACTTATAATTTGATCTCTATTTAATGTTATTTATTATAGAAAATGTAGATAAGGACTTTAAAATCCAAACAATATATTCAACTTGTCTAATAACTAGTCAATTTTAATATAAATATGTTTAATAAAAACACATCATTATAATTGTAATATAAATCATACATCAATATTTAGAAACAGAAGTTTTGAATTTGTAACTCTTATGCACATTAATGGTGGAGCCTCTAAAGTATTCATATTGTAGATTTTCATCTACACTAAGAAGTCAAATAATGTTAATAGAATATTCACTATGAATGACTTATATAAATTGATAAGTATTCCACAATTTTAAATGTGAATTTACCAGAGCATTTAAAGTTGTTAACTATGCCATGGTCGATGGTGGAGAAAAATTTTGGTATGTAGTCTTCTTTTATAATGTTTCATCCAATCCGTTTGACCACCTCGAACTAGTTTTTTTACCCTCCTATCATTTAATACAATAGATTATAAAATTTTATATTCATCATAAAAGGTATTAAATATAATATAAGATGAAAATTACATACACCTTTCTTATCATGCATGAATATACTATTGATCAACCATTCTATGAATTTTATAATAAATTGTTTGAGCATTATAACATCAATATTGTCAATCAGAACAAATATAACATCTCTTAGATCATGAGCAACCTGAATTCAAACAATCTTATGATCTGCAGGTAGTAGTGTATTATGAAGGGTATCACTTTGTATATCATACACCACACCTATTGAAATAATTTGGTGCATGGGAGCCAATAAGTATAGGGTACAAACAATTTCACCCCAAAATATTTTTAAAAAACTAAATAATCAATACAAGTTTAAAATAAATATATTAGAAAATGTTGTGAGAAAGAGTACCTTTAATATGTTGGGATTTTATAGGAAACAATTACCCTCCAAACTCGATGTTTGTGACTTTGGTTATGGTTGTTGGGTTGATACCATTACACTAATATCTCATTTTGTTTCATGAGTAAATATTTTTCTCAATTAGTACTTCATTTTTTTTATTATATCCTTCTTTAAAGGTGTTAATAATTTTTTATAATTGTTTGTATTCATACTTTATATTGTTATATGTTTTTTCCTTTCTTAATGTAGTCTCTCAATGAGAATTAAAAAATCACCTCTCTATCATGTCCATACTACTATGGATGATGCAAAACCACTGAATGGAGTTCTTTATCATTTATTATATATGGATAATCTTATGTCTAGACTTGATAAATAAAAACTTAGTATATGTTTTAATTTTTTAAAATATAAAATAAAAATAAATTTCACTTATTTCATACTTACACCTTCATCCTATACATTTTTATTTTTTCTTCTATAAGTTGACCATTTTTATTAACATAGGTTTCATTCCACACCACATGAAATGATATTGAAGTAGTGGATGAGGGGTATTTTATTGATCACTATATATCTCAATTTAGTAATATTAATCATTTTATATATTAATTATATTATTAGAAATTAAAATTTTGTACTAGTCATTTTTCAAGTACAATATACCCTATCCGTGATTTATAGTGTTAAGAACCCCTCCCTCGAAAAGGTACCATCTTTGGTCACCAATGAAGGAAGTGAGATAACGAATGTTGAATCCCACCTTTAGTAGGCCATGAGTTGACAAATAGCTTTGAGGGTATATAAATCACACACATGGGAGACATTACCCTCATATAGATTTAAAGATTAAGAGATAATTTGAAAAAACTAACCAATACCATGTATAAATACATGTAATTTCATACATAAACTGATACAACTAGAAATATAACTACAAGTACCAAAAGTAAATCCTCAACAGTGGCCATGAAACTATAATAGCTCCTAAACAACTCCACAAACTAGTTTCACCAAGCTCAATCACTAACTAGCTCCCTATGGACCTGAAAATAGTTTATATATAGTTTGAATGAGAATAAAATATATACTAATTAGGATCCTCCCTAAAACCTCTCATTTAAAATGTGAAATAAGCATACTAAATCTCAATTAATAAACAAATGAAACTAACTCATCACCTATATAGGTAAAACTAGTTTTCCCATCCTCACCATGGATCTCTCACTAAGTAACTCACATAAGAAATGAATTATTTATTAAAATAACACACACACACACACATAAATGAAGGTACCCTTCATCTGCTTCCCCACTAGTTTTTGTCTCTCTCACACCAAAACAACGACCTCTAGTGCTCATCCATTCTATAAGTCAAGTAATCCATGATATGAGTCAAGCCTCGACCCTTCCTACCTCATCTCCACATTGGGACCAACATCTCATGTTGGAATCCGTCTATTTATCCATCTCATCATCCCATTATGCACCTCATGAAACTATCTCAATCATAACTAGGTAGTAGTCTATAATCCACAATAGCCCGTGTAAATGAATTATACCTCAAGACATCAAAACCCATGCATGAACACCCATGAGAAGCCATAAATACCATGATCAGATACAAGTATGTTCTATACCTGAATCCATTATAAACCTTGTGTAAATGTATAATAAAACTAAGAGACTTCACAACCAAAGTAGGAAAACACCCTATACCTTAATCCATTAAAGATTAGAATACACCTAAACATAACTACAAATTAAGGGAGATCATGTAAGAGAGATAATTCATCCATCAATTCCCTTTACATCAAAGATGTTAGAGAAAATACCCCCAAAAAATTTAGGTGTTGTTTTTCCTACCGATGTGGGTGGGGAAGCATATGAGATAAAAGAATATAGAATATATCACACTCTACCACACTAAGGGAAATTACACATCCTTAGACTCATCTGTTGCTATCGTCTTATAGGACACCTGATTTCCATCATTAAGGTCTAGATATCAAACAACACACAAGCCTAAAAGTTCTATATTAATTAATTAATTATCCATTAATTGATATTATTCCATATTAATTTACAAGATTAAAAATTTAATCATCTGATCCAAGTACTATTGGTGATATAATTCCCTTCTTATATTCTCAATTATGACATCATCATGTGAGATTAACATGACCCATACCCTTTCATTAATTAAAACATTTATCATTTCATAATTATATGGGTACTCTAGAACTTCATACTAAGATACCATGACCAAGATTCACTTGTTTTTAATAGATTCAAACTATGTCAAGTAGTCAAAAACCAATCATATAAATAAAATATGACTAATTGACCATTAAATAAGCATCAAACAAGAATATATCAATGAGAATGACCCACTTTGAACACATCCAATTCACTCGATGTAATTCTCACATCATTTTTTAGAACATAATCCATCCTTCCAACCCTACATAGACCATAACTATAGTATGGGATCCCGAACCATTTCCCATTAAAAATTCTTAACCATTCCTGGTAAAAAAAAACAGATCACATCAAGTCACAAAAAGTTTCTAGTTATCCTAGAGAACACATACAAATCAAATTAATTCCCTTCAAAAACTTAAAAAGTAACTAAGGACATGGAATCGACGAATTCAAGCCTCCCACAATAAATCATGAGCTCATTCATGCCCAAACATTATGTATTTAGAAAAAAAAACCATTTTAATTACCATATTAAATCAATTGATTTATCATGCTGAGGTTTTCCACATCCAGCAACTTATTGTTAGTAACTAACAAGATCTATAAAAACACTCCTTATATAATTCATCTATTTCAAGTAAGTGAAGTAAATAATTAATCACGCATCTTCATTAAATTATAGCATCATACTAGATTTACATTATTTATCCATTTCCAGGTATATAAACTATACTACATACCAAAAACAACACAACCAAAAAAATATAAAAAACTATCACATAAATTAAGAGGAAAAATTAAGAAAAATATAGAAACTAATGTGATAATAGAAACATGCTAATATATTTTAAACCCTCGATCAGTAAAATCAAATTTTTATGATTTTCTATAATTATCTTATTTCAATTCTCAATTATCTTGAGTTATAAAATAATTATGATAATAAAACAGTAAATGCGTGGTGGCGGTTTAGGCCCAGAAAATGCATGGTGTAACACCCACCAATACCTCATAACTCATTGTTCTTATTCCAATGAGTTTTTACTTGAGTGGTACTAGATCCTTCTTGACATCCATAATATCATGGGTTCTACCCCCAATGAGCACGGTTACTCTAGAAACACCATTGTATCGTACTGTAACAGTTTCGTAGTAGCCATGAAACTATTCATCAGTGTAATTTGAGGCCACTTGGGACTCCATGATATTAATACAAGGCCTTTGGTCCATTCATAGTCAGTAAAGTTGGCTCATGGTAGGACTATGATATTACCCAGTGCATCATGCATGCAGTACAAGCATGACAACACATAAGCACAACCAGGTGGGTGACCACAAAAGAGGGATGAGTGTGATGAAACCTATCAACCATGTATTCAGCCTATAATTTGAGATAGATGGGTGCCATTCAAAGTGACCCTCATTATAGTGGGACTAGTTTGATGGTGCATATATATAGTTTGGCAGTAGAACGTGGTGATTTACAAGCATCATCAGGTGGGAAATTCGAAAGAGAGATAGGTATATTGACACCCATCATTTGAAATTACCCACCCATGCCATTGGGGGTAGGGTGGATAATTACTAGTGGAATTACATGTTTTAGGATTCTCATGCAATGGGAAAACCACGTATTCAGCTTGAAGTCCACTGGGCCTTCAGGCCACCCAAGTTATAAGGCATCTATTCCTCTGGACCATTGGGCCATGTATTGCAATATAATAGGTCTAGTGGGTTCATATCATTCCTTGTAAGGGAGGTATGAGGCTTTAACCATTGGGGTTACTAGTGTGTATGTGTGTGTTTGGTTCCTTATAACCCCCTCTCCCTATAATAAATTCATAATTCTGTATGCAATTATTCTTTTCATCACTTTTAGAAAATTTCCCAAATAGTAAAAACATCATTCCACAACATGTGTTAATCCCAATAATTAAATGAAAAATATCATTCTATATTACATCTATTTCAATTTTTTTAAATAATAACATTAAATAATATTTTATGGCATTTGATTTTATCTTATTATTCTTTAAAATTTTCCCATATTATTAAATAATGTTTTATGTTATTTATAGATTTTTATCTGATTATGATTAACACCATATTATTAGAAAATAAAATCTAAAGAATGGTTTAAACACACCTTTCACAAAAAATAAAAAATAATAATTAGATCCCCTGCCTTGTGAGTAGCTTCATGTTTTCGATGAACCAAGAACATATGAATGAAATTTGTGCTTGCAAATCTGGAAACCCATGGGACTAGGCTCAAACAAGTGCAGAAGGGTTACATGACTCCAAGAGAGGATATTTTGCATTATCTATACTAGAGATAAAATAAAATTATTTAAAGTATAAGGAAGAAATATCCTTTTTATAAAAAATAGATACATTTTTGTATCTCATAGGAAACTCAGCTAAAATTTCCTTTTAATTCACATTAACTAGGTTTTCCATTTAATTCAAGAAAAACAACCTATAAAAATACCTTGTAATTAATTAATTCAAAGATATATTTTATCTTTATTTATTTTTATATAAAACCCATTATTTTAGCCTTTTACTTCTATATTTATGTTAAAAAAGAAACTTTACTTCATTCCGGAAGTTTTGGTAGTTTCTAAAAATTTTCGGCATAAAGGGGACAATCGACTGTGAGGATCAACTGTATGAAGTGACCATATAAAGTATAAGTTACCTTATAAAGGATCAACCAAACAATTAAAGGATTGAAGACATGACCGAACTATCGACCACACCACATGGATCAACCACACAAAGAAAAGGAAGGATTAACCACATAAAGAAACTGATCGATTTCATGACCATAGATCAACCACATGAGTAAGGAAAGGATCAAAAAAATGAACAACCAAGGGACCACATAGTTAGTCATGTGATTACAAAAAAAAACTTTGACCACACAATCAGTAAATTGACCACACAAATAAACTTGAAGATTGGCATGGGAAAAAGGATATAGACACCCTCTAAACTCCACAAAACTTCAAGAAAATACTAGGGAAGAGTTTTATAAATTGAGGAACTTACATCAGATACCTCTTAAACAATTATCATCCATGAGAATTAAAAAAACCTATAAAAAGTGAAATGGGTTTGAAAAACCACCCCACATGATACATCTTAAGGATCTCACTATAATAGGAACACAACTATACCACTAGGGGGAAAAGTGAAAAACCATACAAAATTAACAATAAATATCAAAAAACACCCATGGGGGAGATAGTTATAAAAAAATATAAAATCCATAAACATGCATCAAAATGAGGGAGAGAAAAATTCTCATAAATCAATATAATTTAAACAAAGTATCTCAATAAGGATCAAACAAAGAATAAAAAAAACTTGAGATACTGAGCATAAATTTGTGGCTATCACTCTAAAGTTATCTCCTCCAAGACACCATTTTACCACATGAAATTAACCTAGGAAATAACACACCAGAACAACACCTACTCCCGATGGTCCTGAATCTCAAAAAGATGCTCCTAAAAGGACACACCATCTTTTATATCTAGCTCACCCCAATCGATGATATAGGAATCACCATTAAGATACAAAAAATATATGGTACATGCAAGATACCATGAAACTGGGTAATTTGTGGGGGTATTCCTAATCAATACTTTGCAGAACTAACATGACCCAACACCTCAAAAGGTCCAACAAACTAGGTGTAAATCTTACTCCCATGATAAAACCTATACTACCCATGATTTAAAGATACCTTCAAGAACACATGATCTCTAACATCGAACTCCATATTCCTTATCCTATGATCAATATAGGACTTCTAATGTTCTTATGAGGCCTTAATTTTATCTTATATCACATGTACCTTTTCTATCATGACCTGCACCAATTCTGATCTAAGAAGAACTGATTCCATGAGCTCAGTTTAGCACAAAATAGGTTAGAATGGTTCATTATATAGTGCTTCAAATGGTTCCATGCCAGTAGTATATTGGTAACTATCATTGCATACAAACTCTACTTAGGGAAGTGCTCACCCACAAACCTCTAAAATCTAGAATTCAGGCACAAAACATGTCCTCCAAAGTCTGGACAATCTGTTCTTTATGACCAGTCATTTGTTGATGAAAAATGGGTTTCACTCATAAATAGGACCCAAAACAATATTAGAGAACTCTATACACCCTATAATTAAAATGAAGACCATTATTAGAGATGATCATATTTAGAACTTCATGAAGCCTCACTATTATCTCCAGGTACTATATTTACAAAACCTCCACTAAGATCGACTCCTCAATCGCTAAGAAGTGAGATGACTTCATCAAGTGGTCGAAGACCACCCTTATAAAATCATAATGACCATGATATTTATGTATAATGGTGATCAAGTCTATAAAAATTCCCCTCACTTCATTTGGGGAACATCAAGTGGTTGAATGAAACCACCAGGAACACAATACTTAGCCTTTACCTTATGAAATACTAAACCTTGAGAGATAAACTATGCATCCGACTTCTTC
Organism: Viscum album; assembly: GCA_963277665.1. Lineage (NCBI taxonomy): Eukaryota > Viridiplantae > Streptophyta > Magnoliopsida > Santalales > Viscaceae > Viscum > Viscum album. The sequence continues at coordinate 2,049,904,936 of OY728156.1, read as the reverse complement.
ATACTGGACCACCAAAATTTGTCCCTTAGAGCATAATACATATTTATCACACTAGGATATACTACTAAGGTAAAATTGTGTAACTCAAAAATAACCACCTCATACAACACTAAAGGAATGAAACGCCTCCCCTGAAATATCCCCTGATGTTATCCATCCTTAGACCATCCCTCAAGAGCATCACTAAAAAAAACTCAATCATGAAAAACCTATACCTTAGAATCCCCCAGTTAGGACTCATCCACCCACTTCAATAAGGTTGACAACAATTTCATTTTATAAATACAAAATCTTTCATAAAATGATCCCATATCAAGGTATAATTATTCCAACACTTCCATCACTATCTAAGAGTCTCTAGACACATGTGCACCACCACCACATGACTTCCTACTCAAGCCATCTTCCAAAACATTCCTTTTACCAGGTGTAAAGGAAATATCCAAGTTGTAGTCTTGCAATAACACTATCCACCATCTCTTCCACAAATTTAATTCATGTTGGGAGAATATATAAATTACACTATTTTGACCTATGAAGACCAAAAAATGTTCACTGATAAGATAGTTTCACCACAACTTCAAAGATAACACCACCATAAAAATATAAAGATCATGGGTGGAATAGTTATATTCATGATTTCATAACTATTATGAACTGTAATAGATAATATTTATCTACTGTATCAACACACAACCCAAGATAAGGAACAAAGTGTCATAGTAAACCTAGAACAAAACACCCTCCTCCAGTAGATGAAGAAACTAAGAACTGAATAAATTATCCTTTAAATAATTAAAATAATCTATAAAATGGTCATTCTACATGAATGGATAGTCATTAATAGTAAACTCTATCATAATATTTACTATCCATGAGAATTCAGTCACATACCTCCTATAATTTTCGGCGAGACCAAGAAAAAATTGTACACATGAAACATTATTTGGGTATATTCAAGAAACTACCACCTCAATATTTGAAGTATTTATAAACACTACACAATAATATATAAAATTCATCAATAAATAGACCTCATGGGCCTATAAATCACACTTTGAAATCTTTTAAAATAGCTGATGAAACCGAAGAACTCCCAAACAATCCTGAAGATGCTCTGTGTGATCTTACTCTAACTTAGATAACAGAAGGATATTGTTGATAAATACCACAATGAACAAGTCCAAAATATCCTAGAACACTGCGTTCATTAGTCCCATAAACACAACTAGATTTTTCATAACTTAAAATAAAATATTAAAAAACTCATAATGCTCATAAGGACATATAAAAGTAGTCTTCAGGACATCCTCATCCATTAATTTCATATGATAATATCCTGAACAAATGTTAAACTTTGAGAACTATCTATATTCCTTCAATTGATGGAATAAATAATCAATAAATGGGATAGGATTTTGGTTCTCTATCATCACCTGATTTAAATTGGGAAAATTGATACAAAAATTTAAACTGCCATCTACCTACATTGAAAATAGAATTGGAGCTCCCTAAGGTGACACACTGGGCTATCTGAATCCTCTCTACAAGTGATATTATTTCCCTAAAAACCCATGCATCCTTATTTTCAGTGTGCACTAGGCCTAATTGATATTATTTACCTAAAAAACCAGGAATAATCACTAGTTTCTAACTCCAAACTCTATTCTATCTCTCAACCATTATCTATGATAGCACTTTGTCACAACCCCATCCCTAGAAAGATACCCCTCCTAGACTGACAATGAAGAAATAGAGATAATGACCCACAAATATTTCCTCTAGTAGGCCAAGAGTTTTAAACTAAAACTGGGGGAATATAATTAATGTATTGAGCATCCAACATAAGCCCCAAAAATGGGATTTTAAATTTTTTCCCCTAACGATCGATATGAAATCATCATCGTCAGTTAATAATTGCCTGATTACCACCTGAGGATCCTGTGTGAGGAATTTTAAGCACAAAATAATAACCATAAAAAACTAGTTTGATATGAAGACGTTATCAATGTCTACTCATCATTGGAGATATTTTCTCAAAGAATATAAATCAAAATTCTTCTATATTACCAACATTTTCTTAAAGAAACCTTGATAGTGATAATCGTTGAATTTTTGGTGCTAGTGCAGAGATTTAACAATGCCTTTGACGATCCGATGATCACCACATCTCCTTTCTTATGATGCATGAGAAAGAGATCAATCTGAAATCCTAGATCTGGATCCTCTCTCTATAGAATTCAGGAGAGAGAGGAATATAGAGAGATTCAATGAATAGTCATTGGTGAATGCCTCTCCTCCGATATATATAGTGTGTTTGAAATTACCTGAAATTACCTCTTCAAGCACCAAATAATTAACACACTATAAATGGCATATTATGACTACTGTACAGATTCATAAATATTATTATCACTTTCTTGTAATATAATCTATATATTATGTGATAGTAACTAATCCATTAACTCTATTCCTTGTTCCCATAAATATTAAATGGACTTTGAATATTTTAAACTATTTTTCATTCACATAAAATTTTTATGTATTTACTTTAAAACTTGTAAATAAATTTAATAAATAAATTCAATTCCAATTATTTTTAAATTGAATAATACAAATTTATTTATTACTTTGGTGATTGTATATCCTTAGAGAAAACACAGACCCCAGTAGCGGGGCCAACCATGTCCTATTAACCTATTCAACTGAATAGTGAATATTCTTGAATACGATATCGTGTGTGACCCTCTAGGACCTTATCTCTATAGTATCAAATAAAATCCACAAATAAAGAGTATAGTCTAGAAACCCATCAAGGCTACTAAAGAGATAAGGATAGTTATAGAAATGAAAACCATCCTATGAGCGTGCACTATATAATATAATCTATTTGTATTTAATATATCATAAAGATGGACACACACCCATGCGATCACCCTTTGTTACTTTATTATTTATTGATCTAACAGAATTGATTTATTCTTGACTTCCATGTCCATGGTCTTATGAAGGTACTACTATCCTGATCAACATGGCCCGAGATATATTACTTCCTTAACCTGGAAGTGAAAAATCCTTTCTTGACCATTCAACCAATGCCATACCACTAATGATGCACCCAACACAAGCTACCTCACCACAATTTCATTATAATGGGTTTTTCATTGCATCAAAGTACACGATTAAATGGAACACCCTGGTAATGATATCAAGTCAGGATACTAGTATACATGTCCATAGATAGGAACAAACAATGAAACCCAAAACATGTGGTGTTCCTATTGGAGAGTCTGTCCTCATGGTGTCACTACTAGAGATCACCAAGTGTGAACTTCATGATAAGAATTATCAATGATTATGATCAACCAACACCTGATATTCAAACATCAACTATGTCTAGTCAGTATGATGTATCTAGACCATATGAAATTTGTTTAAGATTAATGTAATAGTATCTTGAGGTTCTCATGATAGACCAGGATCTACTATAACCTTTCTTATGAAAATTAATCTATGGAAATTACCATGAAATAGTGGACGCAAACATATATATACTATAATGGTATGTTTACATCAGGTATATCTTACTATATACATGATATGGTTATCAAAAGTACTATATAGTTGGGTCTAGGGTGCCCACTATTACAACACTCCCACTTTCACTAGATCCAAATTGCAAACCAGCCTTGTTATCTATCACATGATAAAAATTATGTTTCTTCTGAGTAATAACTTTAGGAGCTAGGTCTTCCACATTTTCACCGCATGGAAGTTCTACTATATAAGACCTCATCTCCTTAAGTAAAACTTCTCAAGAGATTATATCCCCGAGTATATCCCTTTTTTCCACTATCATAACTTGACATCTTGGATAGTAAGAGTAACATAATCTACATTATGATAATCCTATAATTACTAGGTAAAATTCAAATAATTGGAACAAATCATCGCATTTAACTTATTCTTAGCTACCTTATATGCTACAACATACTCGTTATTTATAGGTTTGGATACCACTAGATTATATGAACTTATCTCGCTTATCACCCTTAGTATAACTATAATATAACATCACATGGATCTAAGGAAGAATAGTTTGTGTCCCTTGAATATATTATCCTTTATAATCCATTTACTAGGTACATATCTTTTGTACTTACTAAAGTACAATCAGATAGGTCTGACTGGTTCCTTTGTAGTACTCCTAGATATAATTGATATTTCCCTACTATAAAGTATATCCTATAAATATCAATTTTTATACATATCATGGAATACATGATTGATCCATCACTTAAGAAAATGTATTTCAACTCACCACATTAATATTATCCCATATCCTAGATATTTCAACCTGGAGAGATTATGGCATGTGACACTGGAAACGATCCTAACTCAAATTGTTCCAAGTTGTATTTTTCAATACTATGTCACTATATGTATGATTTACTAGGTCCAAGAAACCGTTATATCTACCTCAGTATATCATGTTCCCTAGAACTTAGGTTTCTACTTTAAGTTAATTACTATAAAATTACTTTCATCCTAGACATAACTTATTTGAAGACCAATAATTGTTTTCCATATGTTGTCAAACATATTTTACTTGGAAAACAATGGAACTCCCACTAACCTCTAGTAAACATTTGTCAAACATTCATTCCAAATTAATATTCTATGATTGAGTTTTTTAATTCAATCATAAATTGGATTTTAGTAACTTTCAACCTATATTAACATTATGTGACATGACTATATCTTTCTGATTGCGCCATATAGATACCTTCCATGATTGGTGGTCATGAAATCCAATTCTCAATAGAATGATCATTGAGATTAGCTATGACAAGAAAGTTTCTAATGGATTTAGGAAAAAAATTTGATATAACCAATCAAGCCTTATTGGTACTGCGCTTATACCACCCATGTATCATATCACCTGAATACCCACCACATTATTCAAAATTATAATCCCCTTTATACTTTGATACATGGAATCCATTATTGAATTTTAATTTATCTTTTCAATTTTAGATAATTTCCATATACTACTTACTTGTAGGAATTATTATTCGAAATGAATAATGGATCACCAACCTTGGTGAATACAAAACCATCACCATGGTTTTAATCCTCTTATGCAATATGTGTCTCTAGAACATTCTTGTTTCATATGAAGTTGTGGAACTAGTTACCATGATAATATATGCGCATCTCTATCATTGAATAAACCCAATTCTATACTTCCCCCAATATATCTAATACATATGTGATCCCTTATATAGAAATATAATCTATCACTTGAATACCACTTTTCTATGTTATGTATTTATGTAATATCATAAGAAACCATTAGGATAATTACTTAGATGCACATTGTGTTTTACTTGATGAAAGTTTGTTCTATCCTAACAAAATATTTGCATCTAAATACATGTCTTATGACATACTGGATTCTCATAATACTACAACTCATATGATATCCATTTCTCATTATAGTTGCCATATGGTTATGGGACATCACCTATTATTTGAGAAGCACGTTATGAAATATAATGGAAGTTTATACAAGTTTCACCATTAATACTCTTTACATCGTAACCTCAATGAATAAAATATGCATTAAGGAATTAATCCACACTAATCTTTGTTGATAAATTTTAACATGTAAGAATTCATCATCTATCCTCTTTATTAGCATCAATATCATGATGTAGATAAGGTAATGTGAATTTTGGAATTACTCCACACTACATTTTATTAATCGATGATTGTTTGGTCAAGATATTATTAGGATTTTTGACCTGAATCAACTCATATCTTCTGACCATGCATATATCATACTTCAATTTCATATTCCTTAATCACTTAAATGAATCATAATGAAGTATATTTACCACTAGCTTACACTTAGAATATTTCACACTCAATTGTTGAACTAATTCCAAAATCCTTGTGAATTACATTTATTTCTAAAGGTTTCTTTGTCCAAACTAAATAAATCAATAATACCTAAGGGTTTTAGCTCATAATAGTCTAAATACTATATAGGGTATATCCTTGAAATCCACTTTAGTTTTTATTGACAAAGAATTATCTTTCCACAACTAGGTAAATAAGTCTTTTAACATTCATCAGGTATTTCCTATGATTCATGTATTACTAAAATACTGGTTGAGTATGATACACCACAAATAAAATTAATTATTGAACCTAGAATAATGTCTCATTGTTTCTAATGGATGCGTGATATAAATTTTTTGGTTATAACCAATAATTTTTTTATAAGAATCATTCAATTGGAAATATATAAGTCATGTACATATCACCGCTGACTTAGGAATCACCCTTTCTCAGCCACTTGGAGACTGCACTTTACATCTCGTAATGTTTCTATTACTTACTTAGTTACTATATTTAAATACACACATGTAAATGATATACTATATTTAATACCCAAGAATTAATATTGAAACATTACTTTTATATTGATGAATATACCTAAAGAAGAAGCAGATACTTGCTAATTCAATTCAGTTTGTTGCCTCTAAACTTCCATTGTTTTATTTCAGGATATTCAATGAAAATAACATCCTCTTAAAATCTATTTCATTAAAGGACATTGTGAATGTTCCATTGGCATGATACTTTCCGTTGATCTTTTCACCTTTCCTTTCAATTTGTTCTCCATAATAATTAAAGATTAATCTATCTTTTGAACTCTTATTTACTTGGAGAACCTTACCCACATGGGTAATGAAGTGTTTACTCAATTATATTCATTTTTTAACATAAAACAAGACTTGAGTAAATGGGTGAAATTAATATGATAAAGGGATCCATTGAAAAATCGTGATCCATCTTTGAATTTACACATGTCAAGTGTAATTATCACCTTATTCATATTTTGCTTCACTTTCTCCTCGTAAACTTCTTGAAGACGAGACTTCATGTTATATCACCCATGCATTGATGTAGTGACCACAACAATCATCGTAAGTTTGTGATCGAATTATGACATAACCATCATATGATTAACACATGAGTCTCCTATAAGCATATTTCTCACCTTCACTTCTTGAGGTATCTTAATAGGTATTGGGTACACTAGCACCTTGAAGTTACCATACTGTAGTATTTTAAGCAAGAGCCAGTACTACACTTGGAAAATCATGCCAGTGAGAACATTTACCTTGTCCATTATTTATCACAATACTTATTTTGGTATAACATGTCATTTTATACAAAAATAAAATTCTAACAGATTAGTACTTTTTATCTTGATTACCAATTTAAATTTTTTGATTAATTAAATCATTACATATCTCCCACTATTTTATCAAATTCTAAAAAACCTCCATACTATAATTAGAATACTATATCTCTTGAGTATTCTAGATGAAAGTACCCTTGAACCCCCCTCATAGTCTACAAGCTATGGCTATGCCACTACTCGGTGGGTTCAAGGTAGGTGTATGGCTGACCAAACACATTAAGTCACCGTTTCTTGATCTTTGGAGTGAATTCCCAGTTTCTAAAATCATGAATTTATTTACTAAATTCTTGCCTCTAAAGATATATAAATTTATCTATGGATAATACTTACAACAAATTTATTTATATAAACCCACCACTCTCATCAGAACTCATCAACAGTAAGAGGAACCCTCAATAATGGTTGAATGAGAACCCAGAACACCCGATTTTGTTCAAATTTGAATGATGGAAGGTGGTTATGACTTAATATTTATTTGAGGGTTTTATTATTTTAAGTGAACAAATAAATCATTATATATTCAATAAGCATGGACTATGTGATCACACTCACAACTGACCATGCAATAGAAAAATATTCATCATGTCACATGTGCATTTTATCTGTGCATGCTTGTTTATTATTCTATGTGATCGCACGTAAACTAAACATTTAAAAAATAATAAACCATGAAAAAAATAAAATTATTACGTGATCAAGAGATGATACTAATGGTTTATCCATTGAGTGAATAATGGACCCAACTAGACCCTAGGGGTAATACATTGAGCTGTGTCGCCTGCGACTCAAATTGCAACATCTGACCATCCAATGAATCAACATACTATCTGTTACATCACTATTACTCAGCACGATGTGCATCATTGATCGTCTTAATTATTATACAAAAATACCTTCTCACAGGTGATAGGGTCTCAGGAGTATAAAGTAAGATAGGGAAAAGTGGACACATAGAACTTTATACATATAATGAAACTTAGACGACACACAAATCTCCATTTATTAAACTAATTATTCTAAACCACCATTGAAATAAATAAATAAATTAAACATGCACCAGGAATACATTGGATAGTATTAGGATCATGATCAATCTTATATGCATTAATCTTGTGTATTTAAAAAAAATACAGAAATAAAATTAAACTTGCAGTAAAGATATTTTCAAGGGACTTTTATCAAATTAAAATTCCCTCATTTTAATTCAATAATTTTCCATAGCTGGTTCAATTATTAAATTAATTTTAGAACCAAAAATTAAATTAATAAATTAATTTAATTTAACAGCTAATAAAATTAATTTCACATGTAGAATTAAAAATTAAACTAAAACTTAATATTTAATTAATTTTATTTGAAACCAAAATTAAATTAATTAATTAAATTATTTTTTGATTATTTAAAAGTACCAGGGCTATGAAAACCTTGGGAAGAGCCTATGTGGATTGAGCTGAACCCGCAAAGGTCCATTCCGGGCTATGAAGACCCCATGCAGGGGTGTTCTGGGTCAGGCAGGCCCACGAAGACCAACAAGTGGGATAATTTTCTAGAGAGGTTTTCATCTCTTTATATACACACATAAAAGTAATACATATTTACAACACAATTAAAATCACACAACAAACTTAATAATAAAAACCCACATTGAACCATAAATGAGGAAGAAAAATAAGGGGGAGGGAAAATAATGGTGGAATAAATCACCATTATTGAAATTAGTCAAAAATTAATCCCTAATTTCTATTGAGTTCACTAGATCTCAATGATGCCAATCTTCACACATAGCTCCTAAACCTGGTGTGCCCAAGTGACTTTGTGTGAATGTCACCAAGCTGTTATTCCTGCCTCAAAACCTTTTCCTTACTTTCCACCGAATTCTATGCAATGAGCATGGATTGTAGGTGGGTGGTCTTAGATCATCAGTCGTAGTGAAGTGTAACTCACTAGAGAATATCTCACACAATGAAAACCTAGGTGTCACTCTTGGCTTAATAATGTTATCGATGGTGAGAAACCAAAGTGGGGCATCATCAATATTGGCCTCAAGTGATTCCACTATGTTGGATGGTGATGAATATAAATTGACTGTGGATTATGGTGCAGACATCACCTTGACCATGTCTGGTGTTTTAGTGTCTACAGAGCTTGTGTTAGTGAGTGTAGGTGGTGATCTCTAGTCTCTGATAGTGTTTTTGGTATCCTTCGTCCCTGGTATATATGCCCTTGTGTGATCAATAGTGATTGTATTCTCACTATTCAATAGACCTTGTTCATCATGAGCACTCTGTGACAACTGGGTCCTGGTGACAGCACAGACACCCCGCCTTAACATGGTCGTCGGGTCCTGGCCCACCAGGTACCACCAGTTGCCCCGCAGACACGTGGGGCCCACCCCAGGGTCCACCCACATGCCTGAACGGGTCATCTGACTAATTAAAGTCCCCACAGGACAACACATGTCTTTTCCAGTGTGCTTTGTCCTCACTCACACACACCCTGGGAAACTTCCCAGAAGGTCACCCATCCTGATCACTACTCCAGGCCAGACACGCTTAACTATGAAGTTCTAATCAGGTAGGCTTCCGAAAAGGAAGGTACACCTTGTTGACATGAGTCATATCATTCAGTCATTTAACCCTTTATCATTTGGGGATGTTACAATCACCCCCCCTTTAGAGCACAACGCCCTCGTTGTGGGCCCTACATCTCAACCCAGGCAGTGCACCGCGCACTTAAGGTTGGGTTCCTCCTCTGATACCAAATGTGACAACTGGGTCCCGGTGACAGCACAGACACCCCGCCTTAACATGGCCGTCGGGTCCTGGCCCACCAGGTACCACCAGTTGCCCCGCAGACACGTGGGGCCCACCCCAGGGCCCACCCACATGCCCGAACGGGTCATCTCACTAATGACAGTCCCCACAGGCCAACACATGTCTTTTCCAGTGTGCTTTGTCCTCACTCACACACACCCTGGGAAACTTCCCAGAATGTCACCAATCATGATCACTACTCCAGGCCAAGCACGCTTAACTGTGGAGTTCTAATCAGGTAGGCTTCCGAAAAGGAAGGTGCACCTTATTGACATGAGTCATATCATTTAGTCATTAACCCTTTATCATTTGGGGATGTTACACACTCTAATCGCAATACTCTACCTCATCGAAGATGACATTATGTGTTACATGCACGCGCTTGCTGACAGGGTCATACACATGGTATGCCTTGGACCTGGACTCATACCTAAAGAAGATCATCAATACATTCTATTCATCCAACTTCTTTAAGTGAGGATTCAAATTCTTAATATGCGTGATGTAGACAAAGGTGTAGAGAAAGTGAACTGCTAGTCATTTTCCTTTCTAGGCCTTGTATGGATTCATCCCATCAAGCCTGTGTTCTAGTGATTGGATAAGGATGAAGATGGCATTGGAGATAGAATCACCCCAGATCATCTTAGGAAGGCCCTTAGCCTTATTCATGATTTATTCCATGGAAACCATAGTTTGGTTTCATTTCCCAAAACCCCATCCTACTATTGTGAATATAGAGCCTCTACCCCCAAACCTATAGCCTCAATGCTATCCCCTAAAGGCTCCTCACCTTCCACATGGATTCCTACGATAAGCACCCCCAAAATAAAAGTACCTAAACTGCAACTAACGAGGGCCTCTACCCACATGAATGGTCAAAACCACCTCATCCAGAGTCTCTCTGTGTGAAAAATACTCATAGTTCCGAGTGAGCGGTAATCACCAAAATAGTTCCCAAGACACAACACCTATGACACCTCATGACCCTGCGACCATTCCACTCAAGTCTGATGGCCTTTCCTTCCCAATAACCCAAGCCATGCCCAACCTGACAGTAATCCTGCCTCAAGGTGATGCCCATGATGCCCAATCCCGTGTTTAGAACAACCCAATACAACCCTGGCCAAACCCAACCTATGATCCACATCACTCAAGAATATCCAATCCATTCCCAACACAACCAAAAAGGCTCCAGCATATGAAATTCAGTAATTACATATATACACATTTAAACAAAACACATAAACATGCAAAAAAATCTAAACAAATAAAATACACAAACCAAGTGTTATACCATGCCAGCACTGAGGTCCTTAACGTCTCAAACAACTCATATCAAGGTTTAATAAACTAAACTCAATAGTTTTAAACGAATCAATTTAGTTATAACTATTTTAGTATTCCTAGAACAAAATGCCCCGATGAGCAACGACCACTTGCTCGGCCCCGCTCAAGAAAAATAGGTAACAGGGAATACCCAAAGGCATCCCTTAGGCCAGATAACAATTAAATAAGAAATAACAGGTAATACAGGGTCACACTCAAAATACCCGAAAACATGCCATAGGCCGCGCCATCCAAAGTCTGAGAAAACACAAAAAGAGGTATGCACTACATACCTGAGACACATACAAAGATACTCTTCCGATAACAGCCTCCAATTAGGTCTAAAACATGATAGATCTACAAAAGAATAAAACCCTCTCAAACCCCAATATCTCTTTATAGAATAGAAATTAAAAAAAATGGATCAAGAAGGATCATGGCCTTACTGAGGGGCTTCTAATGGATCAAACAGTGTTCAAAACAGAGTTTGGACAGATGATCCGGAGCAAAAACAAGGTCCGGATGACTCTACCCGCTCAAACCCGTCGAAGGGTTTGGGTTTTGCCTCAATACGAGGCTACTGACCGTTTTAGAGAAAAAAAGAAAATACACTGTGTGTACTTTATGTACACACTATGTATCATTTTACTATTCATATGATGGCTGAAATTCCGCTGTAGACTTGTCGACTGACTACACGATATGTACCTATGGGTATACAACGTGTAATTCTTCACCCAAACAATATCCCCAACACGCCATGTATATCCCCATACACGGCCCATCTACATAGCATGTACAAATAGTACATGGCGTGTACTTGCTAAAAACATTCTACTCATCCAATAGGCCTACACGCCATGTATGGCCTCCACACGGTCAAGGGTATAGAACATGTCTATAACTACACGCCGTGTAGTAAAAAATTCTTACACGGTCACCTCACGACATGTACCCAGTGAGCACATGGCTGGAACTGACCTAGCCCATACACAGTGTGTACTTTAAAGTACACGGTGTGTAGTCTAGAAATTTCCAGAACTTCCCAGTTTTTCCTAGTTTTTCTCAGGTCAAGTCAAAAATTCAAACAGGGTTAGGATTTTGAACCGTTCTAAAAACCCAGGTTCTTACAATCACCCCACCTTAATATAGCTCATCCCAGAGTTATCGAATGAAACCTGGAGATAGCACCAGATATGCCACCCCGATCAAAGTAACTCAGACTCCCTCGATCTCAAAGGTTATGGCTAAATTTCTCAAGGGGATCCCCACCTTAGGAATTTCTTAACTCGGTCTCAACCTAGTAAAATTCAAAACAAGAAAAGGTTTACTAACCTGTTCCCGAACCCATTGTCCTCTCGTGACGCATCATCACTATTGCACCTCATTGGTGATCCCATGTCATTTTCGACACCCAAACGTATCCCACACCACATCGATGTCCACCTCTACAAGGTCCAACATCCCATGGATGCTCAAAATAAAACCTGATGCCATGCACCTCTAGTAAGCCACATCCTCGATTCCCCGATGCCCACGACACCTCAAGTAACCTGCATCTTCGATGCCCTTGATGCTACGCATCTCATACGTATATATAAAAATATATAACGCACCCGATATGGTGCCAATCCCACTGACCCACATATAGTCAGTCCACTAGAATCCTTTTCACCTCGTACACTCAAAATGGACATGCCTCAGCAGGTCATGCCAAAAGAAAATGAGATAGTCACGACCACACTCATAGTGTACTTCAAACCATCGTCGGCTCACTAACCTGCTCAGAATCTGGTAACTCTACAGCATGCACCTAGCCTGAAGTATGGCTGCTTGATGCCTGACCTCCCTATGGTGATGCTCCAGTCACCGGCCACTGACCCCTCAGCTGGATCCCGCTGTCTCTGTCAAGTCCTCCGTGTGCAGATTAACCTCGGCTACCGTCACCTGATACCGAACCTGAACCAACTCCAGATGCCATAGTCTGTCCTAGTCCCTGTCTGCCGACTTTTTGAGAAGGATACCTGTAGAACCTCTCTAGATGCCCAACCTGTCCATATGATCAACACTCCTTTGGAGGCCTATCGCACTGAGTCCGAACATGTACTGGCTGCCCACACTGAAAGAAAACCACTAAGAAACTGCTACGAGGTGGTCTAGCTAAGTCCTTGGCCTGACAGCCCTACTGGAACTCATCCCGTCCACGCTTCCTATTGTCCGAACTGTCACCTGAAACTGTTCCCCGACCAACCTGGGGCCTATCCCTATGGTTTCCCTCTACTATGAGTGCTTGATTCACCGCCTATGAGAATGAAATCATCCTGAATATATTCACCTGGATTCGAATGGCGTGTCACAATATATCCTCAAAGTGCCTCACCCTTACTGCAACGTCGCTTACCATACCAGGTGAAAAGTGAGATAGATCAGTGAAAGTAGCTACATGGTCCATGACAGACATGTCTCCCTGCTGAAGGCTCAAGAACTCCTGAGGTCTCTCTTCCCTCAGTGTCTCTAGGTAGAAGTTCTCTAAGAACATGTCCTCAAAGTCCTTCCATGATAGTCCCTCATTCCTATGACCCCGAACCTGCACATCCCACCAATTCTTTGCCAGTACTCTCAGAATGTACATCTCTACTTTGACCCTCCACCCTTGAGGCATCTCAAGCTACTCGAAGATCATATGCACACTCTCTATCCAGTTCTCAGCCAGTTGTGGACCAACCTCACCCTGAAAAGGCAGCGAGTGCTACGACTGGATCTCCCACATCAGATATGACATAGATGGATCTATACCCTGCAAACCTTTTTTGATCCCCTGTAAGACATGTACTAGGATAGCTCGGAGCTGCTCGTCAAGCCATGGACCAAACACTGCCAAACCCGGCTGCTATCCTGCCTGCACTAGATCCTGAACCTAATCCTGTCCCTAAGCCTATACCTATGGCTCCTGCTCTACCAGCACTGGATCCTGAACCTAATCTTACACCTACGACACTATACCACCTCTCGTCTGACACTCCATCTGAGTCAACTAAAGGAACTCACTGAATACCATAAATAGTCAGACAACCCATATATATATATATATAACAATATATATTCAACGCAGATATGGAAATCAGTAAAGAGGCAACATAAAACAACTACCCTTACTATCCCCACCGCAACCCATGCCCATAGCATCCCGGCCTCATGGCCTCCTTACCCACCCTTAACAGAGCCAAGTATCAAAAGTACCTCGGGCCATGCCTGTACCGACAACTAACATTGCCTCAAACCAACAACCTAGTCACTCAATCCGGGTGATAAAAATCACCTCAATCATAGTACCTGTCTTCTCATATAAGAGCCAGACTCAATTACCCTACAATTCTACAAATATTCAAATCATGTCATAACACATTTCAATAAACAAGCAATTTTTATCAGGAATTTCACCTATTCACATTTCAAAAGAATACAAGGCTTGACAATTGATATTTTTCACATGGTATTATCACATCACAAAGAATACGTGCAGTTATGAAATTGAAATACTCTAAAAATGTGCCTATAAAAAGCCAAACAAACAAGCCTTTCCATACTGGTCCAAGTTCCAATTATCCCTTACTGCACCGGGTCAAGGGTTACACATAAAAATCAATAAAATCACACACTAAGTGATCCACCAAGGTGGAAATCATATAAACTGTAATCTGAGAAAAAGCAAACAAAAATTACCACCCATGGAAACTTGGTTCGTCCCTCATACCTAGGGCTATAGGCACCCAAGAACAAGCTAGAAACCCACTTCCAGTAACAACCTATCTCCAGTATACCATATCCCAAATAGTAAAACCAGCTGAAATAAAAGAGAAGTCTCAATCTCATTAGTAGATAGCAAAACACTAGTACTAAATCCTTGTCAAGAACTCCTTTGATACCACTTTGTAACGACCTAGACCCAAATAGACACTCGAACAGTGCTAAACGGGTCAGGGGTTACTACCTTAGGCGCACCTCACCAGACACCAAAGGCTTCCGACTAGCAGCGAGGGTATTTTTAGGTATAGTGGGGATGCTACACCCTATCGGAGGATAATAATGGTACTGGTCTGAGTATAATAATAAAGATGAAGTGGAATAAATGAATCAGTAGACTCGAACCAGACCCACAGAGCGGAAGAAAATTCAATATCAATAAAAAGTGAAAGAAATAAATATAAACAACAGTAGTAGAAAGTAAAAACAATAGCATGCTATTCACTTGTAACTAACACTGAACAACAAACATGCATACAAAATAGGTAATACATATCCATAAATAAAAAGGGCGCCAATGGATAACCATCTATAACTACAACATGTAAGCATGATGATACAGGAAAGAAAGAAAAATAAAGTAAACTCCATCTAAGAAAGACCTCAAGGTCCATACCATCTCCATGCAATAGCTAATGCAGCCCAGCTCCAGAAGCTGACCTCTTTCCTGCACGTAAATCCATAAAGTTTTCATGCATCCCGAAGGGCCCATGCAGGGTGTGAGACGAATCTTAGTAGGATACCACCCAACGGTGCGTACCTAATATAAGTGTTTAATCAGACATGCATTTATAAGAAAAACAGTAACCAGTATGATGCAAAAATAAACACAAACTCCATTAGTGCTCACCAGCCACCACAGAGTGTCACCTTCTTCGTCCAACATCGGAATCTCTGTCATGTAACCCGGAACCATGTGCCCCATGACACCGCGTGTCTTAAGTACCGACATCCCGAAGGAACGACCAAGAAATAGTAACCCAGAGGAAAAACGATGCCTGTCCTCAAATAAGTAACCGGAGGGACAACGATGTATGCCCTAAAATAAAGTAACTGAAGGGACGACGATGTATGCACTAAAAATAAAGTAACCGGAGGGACAATAATGTCTCCCCTTAAACAAAGTAACAAGAGGGATAGTGATGTCTTCCCTAAAATCACAACGAGCTGCTGCCCCCAACCCGATAGCCTCAATGCTATCCCCTGAAGGCTCCTCACATTCTACGTGGCTTCCTACGACAAGCACCCCCAAAACAAAAGTACCTAAACCACAACAATCTGGGGCCTCTACCCACACGAGTGGTCAAAACTACCTCATCACAGAGTCTCTGTGTGTGCACACTACTCATAGTTCCAGGTGATTGGTAATCACCAAAGTAGTACCCAAGCCACAACACCTCTAACACCTCGTGTCCCTACGACCATGCTGCTCAAGTCTGATGGCCTTACCATCCCAGTAACCCTAGCCACGCCCAACCTAATAGTCATCCTGCCTCAAGCCGACACCCATGATGCCCAATCCCATGGTTGAAACCACCCAATGTAACCTAGGCCAAACCCAATATATGATCCGCATCACTCAAGAATATATGATCCATTCCCAACACAACCAAAAAGGTTCCAGTATATGAAATTCAACAATTACATATATACACATTTAAAAAAAACACATAAACAAGGAAAACAATCTAAACAGTTGAAATACATGAACCAAGCGTAGAACCATACCAGCATTGAGGTCCTTAACGTCTCAAACAATTCATATCAAGGTTTAATAAACTAAACTCAACAGTTTTAAACAAATAAATTCAGTTATAACCATTTTAGAATTCCCCGGCCAAAATGCCCTGATGAGAAATGACCACTCACCCGACCCCACTCAAGAAAAATAGTTAATAGGGCATACCCAAAGGCATACCATAGGTCAGATAACAATTAAACAAGAAATAACATGTAATACAAGGTCGCACTCAAAATACTCGAAAACGTGCCATAGGCCGCACCACCCCAAGTCTGAGAAAACACAAAAAGAGGTATGCACCACCTACCTGAGACACGTACAAAGATACTCCTATGATAACAACCTCCAATTTGGTCTAAAACATGGTAGATCTATAAAATAATCAAAACCGATCAAACCCCAATAACTTGTTCTAGAACAGAATTCAAGAAAAACAACTCAAGAGGAATCGAGGCCTTACCGAGGGGGTTCCATTGAATCAAATAGTGTTAAAAATGGATTTTGGACGTCTATTAGGAGTAAAAACAAGGTCCGATCGACTCTCCCCACCCAAACCTGTCGAAGGGTTTGGGTTCTGCCTCAATACGAGGCTACTGCGCGTTTTAGAAAAAAAAAGAAAATACATGGCGTGTACTTTAAGTACATGACATGTATCATTTTACTATTCATATGATGGATGGAATTACACCGTAGACTTGCCGACTGACTACACGACGTGTACCTAGGGGTACACGGTGTGTAATTCTTCACTCGGACGACATCCCCAACACGCCATGTATATCCCCATACACGACCCATCTACATGGTGTGTACAAATAGTACACGATGTATACTTGCTAAAAACATTCTACCCATCCAACAGGCCTACACTCCATGTATGGCCTCCACACAGTCAAGGGTACACGACGTGTCCATAACTACACACCATGTAGTATGAAATTCCTACATGGTCACCACATGACATGTACTCAACGAGCACATGGCTGGTACTCACCTAGCCCATACACGGCGTGTAGTCTGGAAATTTCCAAAACTTCCCAGATTTTCCCAGTTTTTCTCAGGGCAAGTCAAAAATTCAAACAGGGTTGGGATTTTGACCCGTTCTAAAAACCCAGGTTCTTATAGCCACACCCTATAGCACTTGACCCATATGAGGGAGGATGAGGAAGAAGACATATTGGGGTCCTCCTGGTCTAATATTCTGAAGGAAGATTCTAATTTCCACCTTTTCTTAAACTTTATATGACCCAATTAAGTCATGTCCACATTTTTTTTGAAATAAAGAAATAAACTAATGTTTTTGATTACTTCTTTTTTTTGAAAATAAACTCTCAAATTTATAAGCCTATTACTTATCCTTTTATTAAAATAAATAAATTAATCTTATTAATAAATTAATTTAATTATTTAAAACAGTGGGATTATGTATTCTATGACAAAAAACACTATTAAGTGGCAAGTCCAGTTAGAGTAGTATGGAGTTTTCAAAGCATCACCATCAACTAGCCATGAGTTTAATTATCATTAAGCATTCTTCTAATTTTAATACCCACAAAAATTTGATTCAATACTAATTTAAAACTTTGAATGGACATAACTTAGCCATACAATGTTGGATTTACTCACGGTCTGTGGTGCTGGGACCGAAATGATGTCCTATTTTATATTTAATGAAAATTTGATTCCTTATTGGCTTAAAATATTCACATGTGACTATCATACCAACTAAAGGTACTGAGAATGCAACAAAATCCCCAAAAATGGGATTTTAAAAATTTTCCACCAATTATCGACATGAACTCATCATCGGTAGTGAAGCGTTTCCCGATTTCCACCTAAGGATCCCATGTGGGAAATTTTACACACAAAATAATAACCATAAAATGTATGGTTTGATCTAAAGTCATTCTCTATGTTTTCTCATCATTTTTGATCATTGCTCAAAGAATGTAAAGATAAATTCTTCTAGATCATCCAAATGTGATTCAAGAAACTGTGGAAGAATCGATCATCAAATTCTGAGTGTTAGCATAGAGATCCTGCGATGGCTTCAATGCTCCAATGAACAATGCATCCCCTCACTTACGATACAAGAGAAAGAGATCGATCTGAACTCCTAGATCCAAATCCTCTCTCTATATAATGTGGGAGAGAGAAGAAGAGAGAGAGATAGAGAGAGGTAGTGAATAGTCATCGGTGAATACCTCTCCTCCTTTATATATATTGTGTTTTCAATTACCCAAAATTGCCTCTCCAACCCCCGAATAATTAACACACTATAAATGATATATTATGACTACTATAATGAGTCATATATATTATTATAACTTTATTATAATATAACAAATATATTACATGATAATAACTGAGCCATTAACTCAACTCATCATTCCCCCAAATATTAAATGATCCTTGAATACTTTAAACTAACATTCGTTCAAATAAAATTTTCATGCATTTAATTTAAATCTTGTAAATAAATTTAATAAATAAATTCAATTACAATTATTATTAACTTGAATACTATGAATATATTTATTAATTTTGTGATCGTATATTCTTGAAAAAAACCTAGACCCTATTGGCAGGGTCCCCCATATCCTATTTACCTATTCAATTGAATAGAGAATAATCTTGAATATGCTATTGTGTGTGACCATCTAGGCTATTATCTCGATAGAAGTGAATAAAATCCGCATACTAAGAGTAGATTCTAGAAACCCATTAATGCCCCTAAAGAGATAAGGATAATCATTGAAAGGAAAATCAACCTATGAACATGCATTGTGTAATATAATCTCTTTGTCTTTAGTATCTTATAAAGAAGGACACACACATGTGTCATAACCCTTTCTTGATTTTTTATTTGTTGATATAACTATATGGATTTACCCTCAATTTCCATGACCATGGTCTTATGAAGGTACTACCATCCTGGTCAATATTTCCCAAGATATATTACTTCCTTAACCTAGAAGTGACAAATCCTTCCTTGACCATTCATCCAATGACATACCACCAATGACACACCCAACACAGGCTACCTTGCCATGATTTTATTATCCGGGTTTTTTCCTTGCATCAAAGTACACGATCAAATGGAACATAGAGGTAATGATCTCAAGTCAAGAGACCAATACAAATGTCCATAGATAGAAAAAACCAATGACACCCAAAACATGTAGTGTTCCTGTTGGCGGGTCTGTCCTCATGATATCATCACTTGAGATCACTAAGTACAAACTTCATGAGAAGAAGATTCAATACTTATGATCCCCCAGTACATGATACTCAAAAATCAATTGTGTCTAGTTAGTATGATGTATCTTGACCATATGACCATTTTAAAGATTAATATCATAGTATATTGAGGTTCTCATTGTAGAATGGGATTTATTATAACCTTTTGGTATGATAATTAATCTATGGAAGTTACCATTAAATAGTGGACGCAGAAATATATACACTATAATGGAAATTTTACAACATGTATATCTAATTGTATACACAATATGGTAATCAAAATTACTATATAGTTGGGTCAAGGGAACCCACTATTACAATATATAAATCACAAACATGGGAGGAATTACCCTCATATTGATTTAAGGATTAAGAGATAAGATGATAAACCACCAACTGACACCATGCATAAATATAAAAGAAATACCAATACATGTAATGTCATACATAAATTGATACAACTGGAAAGATAAATGAAAGTACTAAAAGTAAATCCTCAGTAGTTACCATGAAGCTCCAACAACTCTTGAAAAATTATATGAACTAGTAATACCTAGCTTGATATCCAGCCAGATCCCATGGACCTAAAAAAAATTTATATATAAATAGGGTGAGCATAACATGTATACATAGTAGGATACTCCCTGAAACCTGTCATACAAAATGTGAAAGAAGCATACTAAATCCTAGTGAATAAAAAAATGAAACTAACTCTTAACCTAAGTAGGCAAAGCTATTTTTCCAACTCTCACCATGACTCACTCACCAAGTAATGCAAAAAATTAATGAATTATTTATCAAACACACACACAGACAAATTAAGGTACCCTGATTCAACTTTCCTACTAGTTTTTCACTCTCATGAACTAATGAATATATCATGTACTCATATCTTCCATAATTCAAGTCACCCTGATGTGAGTCAGGACTCGACCCTTCTTACATTAGTCCTTTTGTAGGTCCCAAAATCTCATGTTGGAATCAATATGTATATCCATTTCATTATCCCATATTGCAAATTATTCGAAAATATCAATTGTAATCAGGTAATAATCTATAATCCAACATAGACCATGTAAATTCATTATGCCTCATTATATAACTTACCATGCACAAACACTTTTGAGAATCCATGGGCACCATGACTAGATACAAGTATGTTCTACACATCAAGATATCACATCCCACACATAAATGTATACTAAAACCAAAATACATCATAATCTAGGTAGGAACACACTCTATATTGTAATACATTATATGGTTGGATAAACCTACAAATAACTATATCCAAAGGGAGAGAAGGGAAGATGGAAAAGTTATCCTTTCATTCCCTTTCTATCCTATATTATAGAGAAAAAACCCCCAAAACTTCTGGGTGTCTATTTCCTTATTAACATGAGCAGTGAAACATATGAAATCATAAAACATAGAATATATCACACACAACCACACTAAGGGAAATTACCTAAATTTAGAATGATCTGCCACTATCATCTAGTAGGAAACCCAACTTCAACCTATATGGTCTAGATCTCAAACAATATACTAGCATCAAAGTTCTATATTAATTAAGTAATCAACCATTAATTAATATTATTACATATTCATTTTCAAGATCAACATTTTAATCTTCTAAGACAAGTTTCATTAGCACTATAATTCCTTTATTATATTCTCAAGTATTTCATCATCATCTAAGATTACCATAAACCATCCTCATTATTTAATTAAACTATGTATCATTTCATAATTATCTAGGTACTATAGGACTTTATCCTAAGATACCATGACCAAGATGAAATTGTTGTGAATAGAGTCAAATTTCATCAAGTAGTTTGAAACCAATCATATAAATAGCATATGACCAACCAACCATAAAACAAGAATCAAACAAGAATATATTAATGTGAAATCACCACTCTGAACTCATCCCATCCACCCAATGTAATTACCATAACATTGTATACAACATAATATGCCCTTACATCACTGACATCAGCCATCACTGTAGCTTGGGATCCTAGTCCATTTCTCATAAAAATTTCTAAACCATTCCAGGTAAAAAAACAAATCAAATCAAGTCATAATAATTATCTAATTATCCTAGAGAACACATACATATCGAATATATTCTTTACACACATCTCAATGGAAACAAATTCCATGACATTGAGGCAGTCAAGCCTCCTATAAGTAAGAATGGGATCATTTATCTCCCAATATTATAAAATTAGATTTTTTTAATTCCCATATTTAATTAAATAGTTTATTATGAATTGGTTTTCTATATCCAAAAAACTATAGGTAGTAGCTAAAAAGATCTATAAAAATATTATTCCATAATTTATAAATTTCAAGGAAGTGAAGTAAAAAATTAATCATGTCACTTTTTTAATTATAACATCATACCAGATTTATGTTGTTTATCAATTTATAATAATATAAATCATGCTATATAGAAACAACAACACAACTAATAAAAGATATCAGACTATCTATTAAATCAGGATGTAACATCAAGAAAAACATAACTCATGAGATCATAGAAACCCAACCATATATTTTAAAACATAGATCAAGAAATATAAATTGTTTAAGACATGTGATAATTATATTATTTCAATTCAAAATTACCCATAATTGTTAAATAATTCTTATCATAAAATAGTAAACAAATAATAATGTAGCATGAGATACTATCATTATTCTTTTATTTTCCATGCTCCGATTCAATATTATTAATTATTTACATGGTTATTATTTTCACCTATCTTAGAAAATTTCTATAATAATAAAAACATCATTCTAAACATATATTAAATCCAATAATTAACTCTAATAACATTATTACATATTACATCTATTTCAATTCTTGAAAAAATAATATTAAATAATATTTTATGGCATGTAATTTTACCTTCTTATTCTTCCTTAAAAAAATTCCTAGAATATTAAATAATATTTAATTTTATTTAAATTTTTTATCTAATTTTGGTTAATCACATATGATTTAAAAAATAAAACTAAAGCATGGTTTGAAAACACCATGAAAAAAAGTAAAATAGAAGAATCAAATTCACTACCTCTTGAGAAACAACATGATTTTGGTTAACTAATAATAGGGGAAAGAGAGAGGTGTGTAAAGGTCTATAAACTTATAGGAATAGGATCAAATAAGTGCATAAGGGTTTTGAAACTCAAAGAAATGATTTCTTGGTTCATCCATACTTGAAATACAAAAATAAGATAGAATGAAGAAGGAAGAAATATCCTTTTTATATAAATAAATACGTTTTCACATCTTATAGAAAACTCAACCAAATAACCCTCTTAATTATCATTAATTAGGTTTGATATTCAATCCCCTTGTAAAGAACCATTTAAATCCCCTATCATTAAGGAGTTCAAAAATATCCTTTATCTTTGTTATTTTAGATTTAAAACCCTTGATTTTAGCATTTTATTTATTTATGTTAAAAAGAAACTTAACATCATTCTGGAACTTTTGGTATTTCCTTGAATTTTTCTTCACAAAGGGGATGAATAAACATGGGGATTGAACATGAGAAGAAACAACATGGATCAATTGCACAAATTGGAATAATGACAACATGAAGGATCGAAAGACTGCATGGAAAATCAAGAAACTACATGATGGATCAACTGCATGATCAACATATCAACCACATGACCAAAATATCGACTGTACCACATGGATCGACAACATGACAAAAATATTGGCCATATCAATAAAATTAAGGACTAGACACATAAATAAATATATAGAGCACATGACCATGGATTGACCACATTACCAAGGAAAGGGTCAACCACATGACTATCAAAGTGATCATAGGGTCAGTCAAGAAACCACAAGAAAAAACTTAGACTACACTTTCCATAAACCAACCACACAAAAAAACTTGAATATTAAAAAGGGAAAAATGCTCTAAGTTCCCTCTCAACACCACCAAGCTTTGGGAAAACAATTATGAATGGTTTTAGAAACCCAAGACCTTATATAAAGTTTGATTATAGAATATTTATTGCACATTTCATATTCTATAGACTCATTTGATTTGTTATAAAATAGAATATATGAAAATTAATTCCTTATAAATTTACTGTCAAATAAATTAAAATCACTAACAATTTACCTTATAAATATCTTACTCACATCGAGAAATAAAATAATTCCAAGTTACTTGGGTGATG
Organism: Viscum album; assembly: GCA_963277665.1. Taxonomy (NCBI): domain Eukaryota; kingdom Viridiplantae; phylum Streptophyta; class Magnoliopsida; order Santalales; family Viscaceae; genus Viscum; species Viscum album. The sequence continues at coordinate 2,049,880,512 of OY728156.1, read as the reverse complement.
AAACTAAAATATAATACTAGTGTGTAAGGATTGGAGTTCCTATGAACATATCTTAAGTACTTAGTGGTTAGTATTGTTTGAAATGATATATGTTCATTTATAGTAAGTCTCAAAACAAAATCAATTCTAAACTCTTATAGTATAAGTGCACTCTTAAAAAACAATCACTTTTTCAAAATTCCACATGATAATTGAAATCTAGGAATGACCATAAATCACCAGAAAACTTTTGATGGATTGTTTTTTCATCGAGATGCATCATACTTGGGACCTTTTTATAGAGATTCATACTCTTTTAAAAATAATATGTAGTCATTAAGGAAAATATTTATTTTTTCATAGCTCATACCCATGGAATATAATATTCATTTAGCTGTGTATGTTAGACTAGGAATCTCAATATTATATGAAAGCATATCCTTTAATAGAGAAAAAAACTCTATGAAATTGATACTACTCTATTCATTGAAAACTTTAAGGTTACATAGTTTTAGTATTATTAATAGTGATATATATTTTGTACAACCATCAAAAAATTAAATCTCTACATATTTTTTTAATTTCTCATACATTTTCATAAAATCTCTAAGTTTATCTTCAACTATCATTTTCATTTCATAAACATGTTCTACATCATCATATACACTTGAACCAATATCTGATGATTCATACATTGTATCTTCATTACAATTTATAGATATATTTACTTTTTTACGTGTTTCATCCAATATTTATAACTCTAATTAATTCCATAAAATATAAAGTGTTTTTCAAATTCAGATAGACTAATTAGCTTTGGATAACAACAAGTAGACATGAACACATGATTAAAAAAGGTTCATTCATATAGTCCATTATGAATTTGATTAAATCTTCGACAATATCCTCATGCTATCTAGTAATATAGTTAATATCCACCCATTTTTATTTATATTCATCCTATTTCATTCACCATATTATAAAACACACACACACACACACATATATATAACATACATTTAATTATATTATTATATATAATCCACACACACACACACGAGTATGTAGGTATATATATATATCTATGTATAATATATATATATATATATAATCACATATCCATATAATTGAAATTCAAATTAATTATAATAGAAAACAATTTTTTTAAATTAAAATTGAAATGAATATTTACATTAAAAATGAAATAATAAATGAAAATTTAAACTCTAAATTATAGCAAAAATTTAAATTAAAATCAAAATCATAACCAAAATTAAAAATTAAAAATTTATTATATATTTTTTTATTTGTTTGTGTGCACGTGTAACACCCTGAGAGTGGGTGATTAGGAACTAGGTAATACAACCATCTAAGAATGAATGGAAGGAAATGAGGAGACCTAAAAAAGACAAAGCCCCCATGATAGACATTCCTGAAATATCTAAAAAGAAATATGAAGTTTGGGTAAAAAAAAACTCAAACTTTGACACACATAGGATATAGTTCAAGAACCAAATGGGCAGATGAAGTGGGGGAAGAAGAAAACTCTATTAAATTTCAAAACCTCTCAATTGAAATTACAAACCTTGTCCTAGACACTATTGGAGTATCAAACGAACAAGAAAATATTTCTAGCTATCAACATGACCTAGAAAAGCATAATCTACAGTATCCAATCTTGGATGGAGGGAATTTTTCTACTAATGAATTGAAGAAAATAACCTGTAATACTAGTACTACCATCCACAATAATGATGTCTGCACCAAATAAAATACTAGGCTGACACTCCAGACTTAGGCACCAAGAAGATCCAGATTACTGCCACTCCTAAATTAGGTACGCAAAAGGACAATCAGGAACCCCCTAGTCTTCTAGCCCCATCGTGAAATTTGGCTCCATGGACCTAGAAGCTCGAGTAGGCATGAAAAAGATTCCAGAATATGTTTTACATGACAATTCAGTTTCAGTTCTAGTATCCAAACATATGCAGGTTTTTAATGTTCCCCCAGAGCAGAAGCAGACTCTCTCTCAGAACTTTATCGAACAACAATCTACTCTTGATCCTACTATATCAGGTAATTCTCCTCCTCTTTCTCATGCTACTAATGACTATTCTATTCTGTCTGAAAAACTGCGTTATGATCAAAATGTATCTTGCTCTGATTTTTTTCTCTAATAATTATACTTCTCTGCACTCATGCAACCTGACCACTCCTAACCCATCCCATATTGCTGAAAAAAATGCCTCTTTTATAGAAAGTAGCCTGGTTTTAACTACAGGTGACTCTACATTGGGAAAGCAACATGATTCCAAATCAAATGACCATAATCCAACTCCCACTCCCACGGCTCACACTACCCACCTTAACAGGGCTATTCTTTCTAATCCCCAAAATTCTGAGTACACACCTCATGCTAACAAGAAAACTGAGCCTACTGCTCATGATAATCCACCTGCTGTTCTGTCATCTGATAGGCAGGAAAATAAGGTCTCCCTGGAAAATAAGCATACTACCATGCTGTTGTCCATAGTGAATACAAAGTATCCAGGTTTAAATGATTCTACAGAACCAACTATGAATACTCAATTAAAAGACACTACAAATAAGAACAATGTCATCTCTCACAGTTCTCAGGAAAATACCACTATCACTAAGGTTAGAAGGTCTACTAGAAATAAGGGATCTGGAAAAAAGAAGAAAGGGAGTTTTAACTCCAAAATCTGATTTAAATGAAGATCCTTTTTTGGAATTGTCAAGGTATCTCCAATTCTGACACCCTCAATGTTTTGAAAAGAATTATTAGCATGCACCATCCTATTATTTTTTCTATTTCTGAACCTCAAATTGCATTATCCTCTAAATATTCTCACATATGTCAAAAAAATTATGTTTTTGTTGGTGAAATCAATAACAATCTTAATGCTGATTATTTATGGATTTTTGCACATTTTTCTTTACAGGATGTTAGTGTTTTTAATATCTCTGATCAGATTCTAACTTGCACCCTTACTATTGATGGTACTCATACCTTCTGCACCTTTGTTTATGCTAAGAATATATATCAAGAAAAAAGAACTCTTTGTAATGAACTTTCTTATCTATGATCAAACATCAATGCCCCTTGGTTTCTCTTAGGAGACTTCAATGCTATTCTTAGTTCTAGTGAAAAGATTGGCACATCTCACAATTCTATTTCCATGAGAGAATTTAAAAATTAGATTGAAGACAACAACTTTCTTGAAATTAACCTCACTGGTGCAAAATACACCTGGTATATAAGACATTTCAACAAGGTGCTCACCTCCAAATTGGACAGAGCCTTTACGAATGTCCCTGCTTTAGACCAATGGGACACTATCTCCAGTATTAGTCTTCATATATTGAACTCTGATCATCATCCTATACTATTTAACTTGTCCTCCAAACACAGGAAACCTCACCCACCTTTCCGATTCAATAATGCGTGGCTCACTGATGTCGAATGTAGTCATATCATCCGAATTTTTTTCCCCTCAATGTCTCACAACAATGGGGCCTTTGATTGCAACCTCAAACTAAAACACATCAAACAAATGCTCAAATCCTGGTGCAATTTCAAAGCCAAAAAAATAAACAATGACATTACTCTTCTTGAGAAAGATCTCAATGAAGTGAAAAACAAAAAAACCAACTCTAATCTCCACACTGATCCGAAGAAAGAAATTGACATTGCAATTCAACTCAATTCCTTTCTCACTTTTAAGGAAAATTTGAGAAAGAAAACATATAAAGTCAAATGGTTAACTGACGGGGACAAAAATACCAAGTTTTACAACTCACTCCAAAGAATTAAGAAGGCCTACATACCTCTCACCTTTCTAAAGTATGGAGATATGATTCTTGACAAATAATATGACATTGCTAATCATATAGTCTCCTACTATGAAAACCTCTTCAATGGCCCTGATAATAACAAAGACCTCCTCCCTGAGGTCATTCCTTTAGTGATCACTGATGTGGACAATTCCTTCCTTCTTAATCCACCGCTAGAGCATGAAATCAAAGACACTATCTTTAGTCTGAATCCTGATAGTGCCCCCGGTCCTGATGGATTTAACAATGGTTTCTTCCAACACTATTGGGATGTGGTTCATATCGATGTTTGTAATATAGTTAAGTCCTTTTTCAATAAGGGGGTGTTACCCCATGCTCTCAATGTTCAGTTCCTCACCTTGATCCCTAAAGTGGATAATGCCTCCGAAATTCACCTTTTTAGACCCATTTCTCTTATCAAAACTCTCTACAAAATCATCACCAAAATCATTGCTAGTCGGCTATCTACTATTACTGACAAAATTGTCTCCTAGAATCAGTTTGGATTTATAAAGGGAAGATCCATTCAAGAGTGTATCTGTCTTTCCTCTGAGTGTATCAACAACTTGAATAAACCTAACAGAGGAGGCAACATAGCTATTAAACTTGATATCAATTTTTTTTGACACCATGGATTAGAGATTTATCTTTAAAGTCCTTAAAAGTTTTGGTTTTAGTGCCTCCTTTATCACTACTATAAAAATGCTCTTCAACTCAACCACTATCTCCATCTTGATAAATGGTACCACAAAGGCTACTTTAAATGCATCAAAGGTGTCAGACAAGGTGACCCCCTCTCTGCCATTATTTTCTCAATAGTATAATATTATCTTAGTCGTCTGATCAATCGGCTGGTGGTCCAAAATAATTTTAATCCCATTCATGTCTCCAGGAATGTAAATTCTCCCAATCACCTCTTTTATGCTGATGAGATCATCATTTTCCACCAAGGAAACAAAAGAAACATTCTTAACCTCAAGAAAGCTTTAGCTCACTATGAAGACGTTTCTGGTCAAAACATAAGTTGGAAAAATCCTACATCTTCTTTGGGAAGAACTTCTCCCTCAACAGATTATTTAACATCATTAGTGATTTGGGGATGAAGGAAGTCTCTCTCGCTTTCACTTACCATGGAGTCCCCATATTTTTGGGTAGACCTAAATCCTACCACTTTGTGAATATTGTTGATCAAGTGCTCAACCAACTCTCCCCCTGGAAGGGTAAGGACCTCTCTATGGCCGACAAAACTTTACTTGTATTATCCACTATTGTTTCCAAAATGGTCTACTCCATGATGGTCTACAAATGGACTATTAGTCTTATCAAAAAATGAACATAACTATTAAAAAATTCATATGGATCGGTAGTATTCTAGAGATAAATCTTGTGATGATCCCTTGGTCCATTTGTTGAAAGCCCATTGAAAATGGTGGCATTGGTATAAAAAATTTAAATTCCTTTAATGATGCTCTTCAAGCTCCACTCACTTGGAATATTTTTTATAATACTTCTGATTCTATCACCTTTCTCAAGAATAAATTTCTCAAAAAACTTAAGAATGGAAACTTGAACTACGTTAATTCTTCAATTTGGCCTACCCTCAAACTCTCCTTCGCTAACATTATGAATAGTTCTAGATGGATGGTCTCCAGAGATTCCTCCATGAAATTATAGCTAGACAACTGAACTGGAATGCCTCTAATATCTGTGATTCCTCCTGATCAAATTCCTGAAAACACCAATAGCTCTATCAAAGGCATTTTAAATTCTCAACATGATCATCTTCCTACTTCTATTTTGAATCTCATTGACAATTATCCTTTTGCTTACAACAATGATTTCTTAATTTGGGAGCCTGCTCACAATGGTATGCTCACCTCAAAGAATTACTACAATCACACTTGCTGCAACAACAAGAGTGACTTCAGCTGGATTAAACACTTCAACAAACCTTGGATAAAGCTTTCAATATTCAGTCTCATCTGGAGACTTGACCACAATAGAATTCCCACTGAGGGTTGTCTTCAATCGTTTGGAATTCAGCTTTGCTCTAAATGTAAAATATGTAACCAGCATAGAGAATATGCTAACCACCTCTTCCTTTCTTGTTCTAATACTACTGCTCTTTGGAACTATATTTTTGACATCTTTGATTACAAATGTTTGATTATTGACTCTGTCAAAACTCAACTTAAGAAATGTGCAGAGATGGAGGGTTCTCAGCAAATGAGGAATCTCTTCCTTGTTGCAGTTGCTGAACTTCACCATGTGATCTGGTATGATCGAAATGCTATTATTCATAGCAAATACTCACTCAATCTTAATGCAGGTCAGACTCGAATCCTCATTTCCATAGAATAAGCTGCTTTGTTACAAAAAGGTAATTGCCACAATTTCGTGCATGACTTTGGAATCCTAAAATGTCTTCAAATTAGCAGCAAATTCTTTCAGCCACATCACACTCTTGAGGTGTTTTGGAGAGCCCCTCTCCCTAGATGGATCAAAATAAAAATTGATGGTGCCACCAAAGGAAATTTGGGGCCTGCAGGATGTGGTGCTGTCTTCAAGATCCATCTCAGCCAGATCCTAGGCTACTTCATGGGTCATTGTGGCAGTGCCACCTCCCTTGAAGCTGAGATGTTGGGTTTGATTCATGCAATAAAATTTTCCATGAGCTTTTGTTAGAACAACATTTGGATTGAAAGTGACTCTACAATAATCATTCATGCTATTTGGAATGGTGTAACTCATATAGCTTGGCCGATTACCACCCGTTGGATGGAATGCAACCATTCGCTCATCGATCTGAACTACATCATCACACATGTCTATCGGGAAGCAAACATGGTTGCTGATGGCTTATCCAACTTGGGAGTTAATCAAGACATAACCTATTGTGAAGACCTCCCTACTGCTCTTATTCCTTTCCATGTGAAAGATTGTAAAATGATCCCGTATTTTCGTCTCTTGTAATCTTTATTTTAATAAATTTTGTGCCTTGGCCACTTAGGTCAAGGCATCATCCTTAAAAAAAAGTGTAACACCCTGAGATATTAATATATGATTATCTTTAAATAGATGATTTTTTGATAGCTTTCTCTACATACAACACTAAACTTAAATAAAACGGTAATATATTTGAATAATATAATTATGTAAGTAAAAATGTTGAAACATTTCCATTGATTTAGAAGTAATGAAAAGGAGTAACCACTTTATGAAATATATGTATAAATAAAATAAAGGCCACTTTTAATACGAATTAAATTCAATTAGTTTACCTAAAATGATTAATAAGACCATTTATTACTTATAAAAGTATTTTTATAAAAATTACCTTTTTATGTGATATGAATTTATATTTTAAGAAACATATGATTAATAATAAATTATTTTTAATATTAATAAATTTTAACCTAATTTAGTTGGTAAATGATATGAAATAATAATAAGAATAGTCAATATTTGAAAATTCCATTTTCCAATAAAAATGGTTTTCATTGTAATATATGATTTTATTTGAAAATTGAATTTATAAATTTTGGAATTTTAAATCAATAAAAAAATTCATTTTTTAATTTCTTTATATAAAAAATAACTTAGTAATATGTTTTTTATCTTGTTCTAAAAAGGTTTTCTTTAGTAAAAAAATACGATTTTCATGAAACTTATAATTTTTATGACTATCATTATATTAGAATGATATATAATATGATAAAATATTTTAGGTGATTAAATATGAATCAATGGAATAAAATTATTAATTTTAAAATATTATTTGATATCGTAAATCCTATGTCCAACATTTTTAGAACAAAATTAAAATGTTAGTTTAATAAAAAACATTTTTGGGATTTTCTTGAAATTAAGTATTTTAAATGTAAGATTCAGTTTTTACTTTCCATGAAATCCTCATAACTTTTATTTTTTTATTTATAATAAAAAAATATATGCAATGGAAATTTATGGTTTTAATAACTATGACTTACAAAAAAAATTATGCTTAAAAATAAACTTTTTTCTTTCTAAAAATCATTTTTATGTGATTAAGTGTGTTTATTTTGAAATTAATTATTCACAACTTTAGAAATTTTATTTGATAATTTTTTTAAACTTTAAATAATTAGAGTAAAATTATTTTAAAGTTTCAATATTAATCTTTTTCATTAAAATTAATTATTATGGTTATAAATTAATTCTAAGTTAAAAGTAGATTAGGATATAAGTGAAAAGTTCAAAACAAAAATCCCTAAAACACTAAAAGTTTTATAAAAAATGAATGGTTGAGAATAGTTTTGACCCAAAATCATTTTACCCTCCTATTGTTTCTATTTTGGATCTATTGACATTGGAATTGTAATATAACTTTATTGAAATGTAAGGGTTACTCCCAAAACTACCCTTCTAGTCACTTATAAAAGGATAACATCTCTACCACTTCAAGTCCCACCTATCCTTAAAATTTACTCTTTAAATTATTCTAAATAGATCCTCTAATAACTATATCCCACATTCAAAATATTTTGGTCACCATTATTTAGTATAAGGCCTTTATTTCTAAGGATACTTCCAAGGAAAATCCAAGTCCCTGACATGAGTATTATGAACTAATTAGATTTTGTACTTAATTATCTTATTTAAAATTTATTCTAGACACAAAATATAATGATATTAGTATCATTTATATAATTTAATTTTACTTTATTAATGGTATTATAATTTTACATTCATCTATCCTATCTATTAATAAAAATGAAATCATCGTTCGTGCATATGTGCAGACTATCGCCACCACGACCAACAAAATTCATCTTTCTTCACTAACCAAAATTGATGGTTCCTAGAATGGGTTAATGGATAAATATTATTTTTATTATATAATTAAGGTTATGGTTTGAAAAATTGGAGAAATTATTTATGATATGATCAACAAGCGATTATCATTAATTCAATCCTTTAAAATGAGCTAACTAAGAGGAAAATGATCTATTTTTTATAAGTAATGAATTTATATAAATTATATTATATTTATATATATTTAAAATCATGATATATAACACAAATAAACACTAAATAATATCATTATTCTTATATTATAATGATATTAATACTAAACCATCTCATTATTTTCCATTAATCATGCTAGGTTCATGTTTGGGTCGGGTTAACCACCTATTTGAACAATACAATAAGTTTATGTCATGGATGACTGTGATAAGTTATTTAATGGTATAATATGATATAAATATGTAAATATTTTTTTTTTGTTTTTTAAAGGTTAAACCAACATTTAATTCATTATTTAAGAGAACACCTTTCATTAATTAAGAATCATCAAAAAATGATCATCATCGATTTTATCTTCATGGTTTATAATAAAAAATAACGTGAAATGAAATTAAATCTTTATAAAATATATTGTAACATCTATACCAGTACCTTATATGCTCTAACAGTTATTTAATTTGGAAAATTAATAGATTCCAACTTGACTTTTATAAAACTAGTTTAAAGTGATAAAACATAACTTACACCCGGTGTTAAAAAAAGGTAAAAACCAACTAATATATATATAGTATCATTATAAATTAGAATTATAAATGGTTATTTTTACGAATAATGTTATTGGTTATTTATTTAAATAAATTAATCATTTATGATGTATATATACTACTTATATGATATATAATATCATAAATTATATTTTAATCATTTTATTTTTAATTACAATCTCTCTCTTTCAAGGGGTTTTGATTAAAGTGTTACTCAAGGTGGAAGAGTTTTCTTGGTCTCAATTATGATTCTTTGAGGCGTGATTATGTCATGCACCATGTTTTCCTTTGAATAGTGTATTGAATTCCCATTGAAGTATATTTATCACACAATTTTTTTTTATTCATGGTAAATACTAATCCAAATTAGTCCCATTTCATCAAATTTATTTTGAATCAGTTGTTACCCCTCTTATAAGGCTTTTTGGTAACTCAATTATCATCCATTAAGTTACGATCATCCTATTGGGCATAAAATTTGGTTACATTATAAAAAAAATTTTATAATATTTTTTATTATATTTTTTTATATGAATTTATATTTCTACCACATAATTCAACTTCTTTAAAATTTTCTTACTTCAAGGAGTATATTTCTTATAAGGAATATTGATAACTCAAGTATCCCTTCCTTTAGTTGCATTGTTTCTTCAGGAACTTCTTTCTTACATGATTGAGATATTCCACCCTAATATTTTCTTCTATGGCAATTTCAATATCTATGTGGGAAAAATAAATTTTGATACAAAAGTAATGTTTCGTTACCCTTTTTACAATGTGATTGTTGAAAAAAGATATTTTCAAAATAATAAAAATGATTTATCCTTTCATTTTTATAAGTTTTGTCTTCCTATACTATTTTATCTAAAATAAACTTTATGTATTTTCAAGGCTACATTTTTGAAGACTTTATATTAAATTAAATTTTTTGAAAATATTTCATGTTACCTTTTCAAAAGTTACCTTTGAAAGTGACATGTAAATTTTTATTTTATAACAATGTAAAAAAAATGTTTTATAAATGATCTTTTAAGTCTTCATTTTTAATTACCTTTTTATTTTTCAAAAGGATTTACCCTAATAGGGATTATGTTTCCTAATTTATCCTTTAGTATATATATTTATCATTTGGGTGATTTTACTCATGGTATCAAACAGATTATATTTCCTTATTTTTTGATACCATACAAAGAATTCCTTTTGTGAGAGTGTTTTTAATTTATGTCAATACTCTTTGATGTTTTATTTATTTCACTAGGGTTATGTTATTTTGAAACTATTAACTTTAATTATCTAGAATTATTATGATCATGTTATTCTAGAATTGAATTAATTACATGATCATTACCCCATATGGTGTGAATTTTAAATTTTACATAATTTAGATTGGATGATGTTTACTCAGAAAGAATGTCATTTTATTTACATGGGAAAAGTATTGGAATCCATTATGTTTTTATTCCAATATGGATGATTATTGGAAAGTTTAATATGATTTTTTTGATTATACACCTCTTTTCTCTATATGGGTTTTGACCATGTTATCCATTTTGTTAACATATGGACAATTATTGATATTCTTGACAATTATTAATTTCTAATGCAAGTTGATCTGGTATTGATATTATATATTCTTCATTATATAGATAGAAAACTTTTTATTCAATAAGTGGTTAATGAGGGAATATTATAAAAAATATTTTTTAATCTTATATTTAATGAAATGGACTTAATATGGTGATAGGTGGGACCTATAATTATATATCCCATCGATGCATCGATAAGTCTCATGAGAAAAAACATGTAGGGTATTGGTGTATACATCTTCCCATAATAGGACAGTGTCTTAGCACAATGCATTGAAAATAGGTTTTTGATGTACGACATTATTCATTCCATCAGTATGGGATTAATATTATTGATATCCATGTTTTTATTTATTTTCATGGATATAGAATTATCCTAGTTTCAAGTTGATTATGGTTTCATATTTTTTACCTATTCTAGCTATAATATGTATACCATGATAGATTTAGTTTCATGTTTTCCCATACTGAGTGTTCTAGATCACCCCTTATTTTGTTTACATTTCTCTAGGTTATAATAAAAAATAGTACACATGACATGTTTATAAGGATATCAAATGTCATGGAATCTATAGGAGATGATGAATAATAATTATGGATTAATTAGTTTCGTATATAGTGGAAATAAAATTCCTTCTTGATACAATGAACATGGTATTTATTAGTTCATTATGTTTCCTAATTATATAAATCTCTAAGCCTAAAAATATCCTCACAATATAAGAGATGAAATAATAATTTTTATTTTGTAATTAAGGATGGTTACATCTATAATTTTACAGCTGGTATCAAAGTGAGTATGTAAATTATATGTTTATGGCAACAAATTTGAGAGTGTGGGTCTGGGCTATCACAATATGTGCACACACACACACACTATGAAAATATATAATACCGAAATTGTTTCATAGATAATATATACATACACACACAAAAATTAATAGAAATAAAAAAATTTATATAATTATATTCAAATTGAGATATAATTATATATATATATATACATGAACACACACATTAATATTCATATAAAAATAATGCACAAATATACACTCTCAAATTCTATTTTTTTTATTTCTAGATAATACGTATTTTTAACTAGTTTGAGAATTACCTTACATGAAATAACGGCTCAAAGGCATAAAGGCCTTAGAAATACATGACCCAAAGGCCCAATGGCTCAAGTACTAAAGTGTAATAGTTTCTCTTATAATATTTTTTTCTATCTCTTCTAGCTCTTAACATCCGTAGGCCCTCTATTTCCTACGTTGAATTATTGGGTGCTCTCATAGATATTCACTCCTATCATTGATAAATTGAATCAATGATACACCCTCAATAAACGCACCACATTTATAATCTCAAGACCACCATCACCCACACTCCACTTGAGCTGCTCAATGGTCTAAAGTTTAAGTTCCCATGTTTTGGATAGGTTGAAATTTTTTCTTAAGGATTTAGTGTTTTTCATTTATTGTATGTGATAAATCTTTAAAATAACCTAAAAATAAAATTATGAGAGTTGGTAACTTACACTTCATACCATTTAGTAGCTCATGTAGAGTGTGGGTGATGGTGGTCGTGAGATTATAAATGTGGGGAGTTTATTGAGGGTGTATCAGTGATTCAATTGATCACTAATTGTAGTGAATTACTATGAGAGCACCCAACAAGTAAATTTAGGAAATATAGGGACTACATATGTGAAGAGCTATAAGGTATGGAGAACAAGATTAAAAGAGGAACTATTACACTTTAGTACTTGTGACATTGGGACTTTGGGTCATGTATTTCTAAGGCCTTTGTGACTATGGGCCTCTATTTCATTTAGTGGATGCGATGAATATTAAAAAGAGCCTACATTTAAAATTATGAGATTTGGTACACTTAAATGTGTTGTTTTTAGACACAGTTTAAGTTATGATAGGTTTATTGAGAGCCTCTAAGTGTTTTGGGAGCATTGGGTTTCGAAAACATAGTGTTTTGAAAGACAAGTGAAGGCACAAAATTAGTATATAGTTAGTGCAAACTGTGCACCCAAATCATGAATCCCTATAGGGGTGTCACATAGTTTATCAAACTATGAAACTAAGGATGCATTAATATGAATGAATTGTAGAAAATTTGAGGTGTGAACCACACAACTTGCGCATGGTTTGTCTAACCATGCCTCTAGGCTGTGCATGGTGAGGAGTGCGAGATAGTTCCAAGAACATGATTTTCACATAGTTTATCTGACCGTGAACATGGAATATGAAAGGGTGTGGCTCTTAGATATATTGAGATGTACATTTGGTACACAGTTTAAAAAAATGCGTGGAAAAAAATGTTTTCCCCTTTAAATAAAAGTAAATGACGATTTTCCCCCTACCTACCTTAACCTTTAAGCCACCCTTTCTCCACCTCCTTTCACACAGAAACTGACCATTGGAGATCCCTTCTCCCTCTCCACTAGGGTTTGATGGTCCTCCCTCTTTCAAGATCTAATTCAATAATTTTTCATCACATTGGACCCCCTCATCTAGTCTCTCAATTCAATTGATTATATTATTATTTTTCCTTATCGTATTGGATGTTATTTCCATGTGAGCTCATATGCCCTATTTTTAGGGTATTTTATTAGTTTATTCAATTTATATCATTCTGTATTGAATAAAATCCCAATATTCGATGAGGGAAAATTCCTAATAATTAGGTTGTTAGTTTATAAATTTTCCCTTATATTATCATTGTTAATATTATGTTGTCATTTTTTCACACATCAATCTTTCCACGCGTTGCTCCTAAAATGTGAAATATCTTTAATTAAATTTCTAGACCATAGAATTGATGTAATTTAAACCCCTTGAAATTTTTTAAGGCTGAGAACTCATCATGAACCACCCTTTTGGTGTTTCATGTTATAATACCTTGATGAAAATTTCTCATAATCAACCAAAACACCGATTGGCATATTTGGACCGACCCTTAAAAAGGGAAGTAATTAATTTAGACTAAAGGATTATTAAATAGGAAGAAATTTCCCTTGGACATACCAAAAATTATTAAATGTAATTCTTGAATTGTTTTCACTCGCAAGTCAAATGATAGATAGAATAAAATGAATTGTTAGGTGGTATGGATAAACACCTTTAATCCTTGATCATTTACTTTGTATTTTACTATTATAATATAATGACCTAAGTGGGTAAATTGAATTATATTATGAAATGTATACTCAAATGGACCTTCCTGTAACATGTATGTGATTTTTTAATGAAGTGATTAAAGTGATTTTTGATCATAAAGCTATACTTATCTCTCTCTTGGTTTATGTCTAATCATTAAATAAAATACTTGGTTATTATTGTGGGACCTTAGTTTGGGATGTTGGACATGATTCTTCACACCCCCTTGGTTCAAGATGATGAACATATACTCATTATTTTTTATTAGGATGTTGGACATGATGTTCTGTATCATTACTTGGTAATTGTTGTACATGACGCTTCACGATACCTCACTTTAGGATGTTGTTCATGGTGCTCAATATCACTGATTGGGATTTTCTAACATTGAATTCCATATCCCTGGTTAGCATAATTGGGATGATTTAACTTTTGTTTTAAAATGTGAGACCCATTTTTATGTATAGTTCAAATTTTTTTCCTTGAGATTACTGAGAACATGTACTCAGACTCAATTGATATCACTAGAATAGAACTACAAGGGTTCGCCGCTTGGTTCACACTCAGACCCTTAGATCCACACTTCCTTATTATTATGAGTTTGATTAACCTCAAAATATCAAGGATGCCTTGGTTTCATCTTGGGGCCTATATGATTATTATTATTTTATGAAATTGACTATGCTCTTTGGTTCCTTGACTAACTAATGGCTATCTATTCAGATACATCCATCTTAGGATGAAGTAGGTATAGTTTGTTGGGTAAACATGAGTAACTAGATCCTAACTTCATTTAAATTTATTTATTTTATTACACTCATATTATTATAACTAGAAATTGATTAATTTTATATTCATAGACTAGATTTTAATTATACAACATTAGAGGTGGCATATTGAGTTTTACCCACACCCTGTTCATACTACTGATTGGTACCCAGATAGAACTTCTAACTATAGATTAGGACCTGGATTGTGATTCTATGTTATTGAATTTTTTGGGATAGGAATTGGAATGGGAGTAACATTTGAGAATGCACTTGGGATGCCTTTCAGATTTGGAGTCTTTTATTTATTTATTCTTTAGCCAGTCTAGCCCTATTGTATGTATTACCCACTGTCTGTTTACCACCTTGTATTTATGGATTAGCATGTTCATGCATGGTTAATTTAATTATCACTTTATAGGTTATCTATTATGATTATTATTGTTCAAGGATATATTTATAACCCACTATTTATTTAATTTCTTTATTTCCTACACTATTTTGTGTTGATCTAGATGGTATAGTCTCCCTACTATACCATCTTTAGAGCCTTGCTGCTAGTTGTTTGCCTATGACATATTGATAGGTGTGCTTGAGGCCTTATAACCAATAAATATAGTTACTTTTTATAGAGTGAACTGGGCCAGGATGTGACAAAGTGAAATCAGAGGTTTCTTTTCTTATCTTAATATTTTTGGGTTGGTATATATGAGATTATAAATATGTCAAAACTTGGTAAATAGCTCACATCTAGTAATGGCCAACCCACACATGGGGGAAAGATCAAGTTGTCTGGGATGATACTGTTGTTTATGATGTTCATTATTATAATTTATCATTATTTTAACTTGAGTGATTGGTTTAATTTTACACTGGATACTGATTTATGAGATTTACCTATTAGACTGGTATGAAAATAGATGAGGTGCATTCATGCATTTTCTTTTCAGGCACATATGATTGACATTTCTTTAGCATGATTATATATATACCATGCTTGTGTGATTATTTAGCATTATTATCAATATTCCATGCATCGATGATTTCCTTTCTTTAATATCTATATCCTCTAGTGTTGTGATATATTTCTATGTTTTAGTAATGGAAGGGTGTGTTAAATAAAGTTTTGACATCAACCTAAATGACGTTTTCCCATATATCTTATTAATGAAAATCTATTTAATCAACCTAAAATTAATTAAGGAAATGAAATGGTTTAAAAATGGTTAATGAATTAACCTAAATTAAATCTTGGAAATAATAATTAATTTGATATTTTTAACATATTAAATCCATTTCTTATGAAATTCAGTTAAATGCTATGTCAATTAAAACTTATAAGGGGTACTACCTTTATAACTTTAGAATGATAACCTGCATGATTGAATTCCTAAATGCACAAGTTGAGCCAAATAGGTCAGTTTTGGAATGTTACTTTTATGAGATAAAACCACTAAGGGTGTTTTAAAATATTATTAAAATAATTTTTATTAGGTTGTAGTTAAATGGGATAAAAATTGTAATTTATAAATCATTTTATCCATAAAATGGGAATGGATAATCATATAACTATACCCAGTATTGTATGACTTGACCCTTACAGGTCTATTATATTCTTCTTATGCCTTGGTAGTTAAACCCTCATGGGTATGCTTGGGTTATATGGGATGGTTACTTAAAGTGCCAACAATTACTCATACGGTGTTTCATATAAATTTATGGTGTCATCTTACTTGACCAATCCCATCTAACTCAATAAAAACATTTTTTTTATTTTTGAACTTTATTGATATGAGTCTTTAGTTAATTAAAATTACAGTTAAAACCTAAAGGGTGTTTTATTCTATAAATTTTGATTAAAATTTTCTTTAACTAAGATATTTTTAGAACTTATAGATAATCAATGGTTATAAGAAAATTATGAGATAATTTTCTTAAAATGCTATGAGACGTAAGAGAAGTAAAGTTATAATCATAGTTTTAAAAACATTCCTTTATAACTAGTGATTGAAATTTCATTAATCTAAGATTATTTATTTTTTATAATAAATATAAAATTGTGAAATGGCTTGAATAAAACATTTTTTATGGTTTTGATAATGAATAACCCTCATGTTAGGGATACCTTTAGAATTTCTTTGAGATATTTTTGAATGGGAATGTGAGAATTTTTAATAGGTCTTGGTTAGATTCTTTTCTACTATTTCTTGAACCTAGAGGTTAGGTGGAAGAGCCTAATGACCCTTCACTGCAATGTATAAGTTAGGGGTTAGTCCATTATGGAAGCACCCTTGGAGATAAGAAACATCTAGAATTTTAAGATGACTTTATAAGCATGGTAAGTGTTTTTTGTTTAATTGTTTAAGTTGATTAGGACTCTTAGATGATGAAACGACACCCCCTATATAGGTGGGTGGTTATATGGTAAGTTGATACTCAAGGGGTATTACTATACATGGATACCCTATGAGTGTTAACTCTTTATCTTTTTATATTGAAATTATGACCATATAGGGAGAACTTATCTATAAGGATGATCAGAAGGTATTAGGTCCTTGTAGACTGATTCTTAGCAGGTGATTCCATTACACTTAGGTTGACTAATTGGCATTTGTAGGTCAATGATCTTTTTACCTACCTTCATTTTCAGATCTTTAGAGAGTGTTTATGATCATGTTGGATTCCATGTAATAGAGGCCCTCAAATGAGACATGAATCTTATATGAGAGACCTTAAGGATAGGTGGGTGAACTCAGTAGCCCTATTTTGAGGCTTGATTGATAGGGATAAGTGGGATACCTAGAGGCACTTTTTATTGACTCATAAATTTTCGATAAGACCTTCGGTTTTATTGAGGGAAACCAGTGATATGGGTTGGCTTGGATTGACTTTATAGATACCTTAAGGGAATTGATCATAGTTTTACACTAGTTTCAATGAAAAATGCATGGATGGTGATCATGTTTTGTGATATAGTCATGACGATGCCTATAATTTTTGAGGGAAAACCTAGAATTTTTGTGTATCAAAACTATATCTGATGGGCATGACTGTTTGATTATATAACCCTATTGAACAGAGTTTGTGAAGTTGGTGGTTTAATTTATAAAATGATGCCACAAAGTAGGTGGTTGTTTGATAAATCATGGCACATGAAGGTGCTCTATTTTGAAGAGGAGTTTCAACAGAGTTCTTGGTAAATTAGAAACTAACATTACATGTAACATGATCAGATTGAACTTATTGATGGATGAATCACTGGAGTGCGAGTAAGGTATTGAACTTAGTGGTATAGAAGTTCACACCCACAATTCTAGGAAAGATATGATTGGTACGTGCTGGTTGCATATAGTAATTTCTTGATATGGAACATAGGTGAGTGGATGGGTGAAAGACAAGGATCAATAGTTTCAAATATGATTCTTGAGGGAATGGAGAACCATATATTTGGGTACAATTAAAGGAATATCCATAAAATAAGGGATAATCTCGAAATAAATCAAGTGTTGTGAGATTGTTGACCAATGAGTGGACCTTAACACGCATTGTCAGGAGATGTGGTGTCAGGGTTTTCCTAAGGAAATTATTTCCTCATTTGATGTGATTATCGATCTAGAGGAGTGATACACACCTATAAATGGAATATTAGTGTAATATTAATCTAGAGATGATCATTCCTAGTATCTTAACATCATCCTGAGTATAATAAGAGAGTATCAGCTATATGCCAAGATGTAGAAACTTATTTTATAGTTTAACAAATGGATCCTTGGGAGTCACACTTGAGGAAAATTTTAAGGCAATCCAAATTGTGGGGAGTGCACCATTGGCCATTGAGGGTGGTGACCCTCATTATTATTTTAAGTTTAGAAAACACCATGGTAACTATTCTCAAGATGTGGGAATTCGTGATGTGTAAAATTTACATTAGTACATTGGGAAGAGTGAATCCTTATCCATAAAAGTTGTTATGTTTGAGTATGGATGAGGTTTGGGATGTGGTAATCAGGAAATCATTTTTTTGGTTCAATAAAAAGTATGCCCCTAAGGTGAGGGGGGAATGAAATTAGTCACTGGTGGGGGAACCTCATGCATGAAGGGTTGTGGGACCTTGAGACTGATTGTGCAATGGTCATTTTGGATTTTAGATGTCATGGGAATAAAGGGAAAATTTATGAATATATTTATCTATAAATGATAGTTACAAGTTTGAATGAGGACTTGGGTGGAGTCTGAGCATGAACGTTGGACCTGGGATAGCTGGGGATGATCCAAGGGTATTTAGATTGAGTATGTGTCGGTGCTTGTGCTAAGGCATGATGATGGTTTTTTATATGAGATGGTTCAACTAGGATATTTCCTCAGAAGTTGGGTACAATCTTTGGTGAGCATGATAGGAATGATCTCAATAATCCTTAGGAAAAAGGATTCATAATATGGTTTTGGTGATGCGTTGGCTATGGAAGTTGAGAGTTTTCAAAGGTAATCAACCAGAGGTGGTTCGACCTGAGTTTTCCTCAATTAGTTGGATGCAGTTAGTGAGTAACCTTATTAGTAATGTTGTTGGGATGATATGAGTGTAGTTTAAAGGTCATACATTACCTTTAAAGAAAAATCAAATGCAACTAGGTTAAGTGTGGTTGATTAGAAATTCACTATTTTGATCAAATTGAGGATCAATGTAACGACCTGAAATTTTTGAATAAATCTTGTTTCCTAATTTTATGTGTTATTTTATTTATTTTTATACTCAAAAAAAATGTTTCATTTGATAACATGATTATAATTAAAATGATACCGTTGGGTTTAGACAGTTATATGACCATTGGTCAATATGACCGCTGGAAACTAAACGTTTTGATTATTGTCTCTAAATACAAGTAATCTTGGTTAATTATTATATAAAGAAGATTCGATGGCCTCACCCAGAAGTCTTTGAACGATCGAAGCCCATCTAACAGAACTTGGGAAGGAGGTAGCACCACTGGGCTTTGCTCTGGACCAAACCCAAGCCGAACTTCATCGTGTGAAGCTAGAACGGAATCGCCTCTGTGAGAAGTTTAAACTGATAGAAATTACTACTCGTGTGATGTTAGCCGAGCCTCCCTCAGATTCTCTCACCTTAGCACACCTTACACTTAGGTCCTATGCTGGTGTGATAAGGGGATATGTAAGGAGACCGTAACTTCCTTGTGTAATCCTTTGTTTTAAATAAAAATTGGGATTTCTTCTTATGATGAAGTTTATGAATTTTTAAATGAACAGATAAATATAGTATGCATATTTTTTATAAATTTTAGAAAAAGGATATTTTAAAAATGTTTATGTAAACCTTAAATAATTAAAAATGTGTAATGATTTTTAAAAAATGGTCTTCTACAATTATGTTCAGTACGAAATTTAGAGTCTAATAAGATCAACTTGATTTTTGATGAATAGTAAATTATGAATAGTGATTTTATGATTAGGATTAGTAATGTGTCCAAATGGATTAGTAATCTCACTTAAATAAAGTATTAATATAATCTAGGCACCTTGATTAAGTAATGTGATTCAATAAAATGGTTAATTAACGGTTTCATAAATTATTATTCAAGTATTAATTTTTTCAGGTGAATAGTGTTTTTAATTAAAAATTTAATTAAAAATATTTAGAAAATTATTTTTATAAAATGGATTTCATTTTTGAACTCAGAGCGTCGATATTATGTTATGGTAATTTTTGGGGATTTTTCTGAAAAAATGAATTTTCGGTGAATAGTGTATCTATTTAAAAATTAAATTATAAATATTTAAAAAATTATTTTTATAAAATGGAGTTCATTTTTGAAATCAGAGCATTGATATTTGGTTAAGGTGAAATTTTGGGATTTTCTGAGAAAGTTGAATTTTTCAGTGAATAGTACAAATACAGTTTTAGGGTTTCGGTATGTTTAATGATCTCATAACTGTGTCATGATGATGTCATGAGATATTTTAAGGGATGTCCGGCCAAAGGTGATGAATTATTGTATTGGGGGCCCCATGTGTCCTAAATCTATGGTAAGTACCATGGGAGGGCCCATGCTTTTGAGAAAACCACTTTTGAGGTGTCCCTTGGCCATTAATGCTTTGTCCCCTCACTTTCCCTATAAATACCAAGAAATCCTCTCATCCTTTCGACTCCCCACTCTCCCCCAACAAAGTTCTGGTCTCATTACCTTCTAAGGAGTCCTCCCAAGGTGCCCCCAAGCCCTTAAGGTCCCAACCTTTGAGTTTTAAGAGTTGCATTTTAAGGTAAGGGATCCGACCTCTCTCTTTCATTTCAAGTAATCTCTTTTATGTCATTCCTTTTATGATCTATGTTATTATGTTGGAGGATGTTCTTTTATACTCCTCTTACTTCCCTTTTCATGTTAATTTAATGAGAGATCCCCTCTTACTCTCATTATTTCGTTTTATGAAGTTTTAAGTGACGCCGTTAGGCTGCCAAAATTTTTGTAACAGATTCTTCCTCCCTTCTCATTTTTCAAGATCTATATTCATGTAAAGTATTTCAAGTTCCTTTTTGTTATGTTGGGGTATGATATCTAAATTTATCATACTTATCTTTTATGATCATATGATGAGAGACCCCATTTGATCTCTTCAATTCAGTATTTTGAAGTTTTAAGTGGCGTCGTTAGGCTGCCGAATTTTTAAGTGGTTCTTCACCCTTCTCGTTTTGAAGTTCTACTTTCATGTCAATTCTTTCAAGTTCCTTTTTGTTATGTTGGGTTATGATCTATATATCTATCATACTGGACTCTTATGTTCATATGATGAGATACCCCATTTGATCTCTTCAATTCAGTATTTTGATGTTTTAAGTGGCACCGTCAGGCTGCCGAATTTTTTAGGGGATTCTTTCACCCTTCTCATTCTTTTCAAAGTTCTACTTTCATGTAAAGTATTTCAAGTTCCTTTTTAATTATGTTGGGGCATTATCTCTATATATATCATACTGAACTCTTATGTTCACATGATGAGATACCCTATTTGATCTTTTCAAATCATTTTTGTTGAAGTTTAAGTAACGTCGTTAGGCTGCTGAACTTTCATAAGAGAAATCTAATTTTTGTCTTTCTTCCATGTTTTTCATCTCAAATGGTATTTCCTTGAAATTTCATTACCATGATCATGTATCCTTCTTATTATCTCCATCTACTGTTTTATGGGTCATTTATGAATGTTTGACAAATTTTCCCTCTCTTTTTAATGTCTTCTAGAACCTCGTAACATAGCCGTTATGCTGCAAAATTTCCCTCTAAAAAATGTCTCTCTCTTTTTCTAAAGTTATTTTATATTATTAAGTGAATACTCAAATATATTTCTTCTAAATGGGTATTCACATATATACCAAAATGTTCTATTTTAAATTCTGGGATTTACATACATGAGACCCACCTTCCTTTTCTGTGGGTTTTAAAGTGATGTAAAGATCATGTCTTTAAAACAGTTTTTAAAACGTTGTGATTATGAAATAAAACCCATTTATTTTATTCTATATGGGTTATTTATGAAATGTTTGATGATGATATATTTGTCTCACATGATAATAAAGGCAAATTTAAGGGTGCACCCTGATAGCTCTCTAATGCATTGGGTAATGATGTAACCACTAGAGATTACAATTTTCACGATACCTTGGTGAATAACCTTGGTAATTTTCAAATGACACCATGGGGATGGACCTTGGTGATATGTTCATGATTGTCTATGTTAAATGATGTAGCCACATCTTAAAGTTATGAAAAATGTTATTTTTATTATGATATGCCACATGATTTTTTTTATCATGCCTTAAAGTTCTTGTTTATGACATAGTTGATGTATCTCAAGTTCACATGTTAAATGTTTCCCTTGTTACCCTTACTGGGCCTTCTGCTCACCCTTTCATTTGATGTATGTCCCCAGGTTATGAGATGCAGTAATGAACTTAGGATGAACATGAGGAGAAGCCTTTCAAGTGTTTAATAAGAATGTTTTATGTTTTCATGTTTTAAGTTCCTGGTTTCCAAGACACTAAACCTTAAAGGTCCTTAGTTTTATATAATGTAATGAAATTTTATGTGATAAAAAGGCGGTGGTTTCCAAGACACTAAACCTTAAAGATACTCAGTCTTGTATAATTTAATGAAATTTTATGTGATAAAAAGGCGGGATGCTATAGTTGGTATCAAAGGATGGTTTAGTTATTTGTGGAAATTAGGATATGAAAACTTTAGGAAGAAGCCAATAGAAAAGTTTATATATAGGAAATCTTCCTTGTATTTTGGTGAGTATTGAGTAATGGGTTGCCAAGAAAATACATCCCTGTCTGGATACGAGCAGGTAGAGGTGGATCTGGCACAGATGTACATAGGGGTAAAACCCGAAAACACCGCTTTGAGCTAGAGTCAAACGGGAACTGGTACACGACAACGGGCCTTGCTGCACTCTTGGTTACGACACTCCCGGGGGATATGCTTTGGTAAATTCATAAGCTTAGTATGAACCATTGTTAAAGGAACAAAGATAAAGTAAAATAAAGATTCACATAAGAATATATGATCATGGATAACCTAGATGAGAACCTAGGGGATCACAAGTTAGGGTATACTTTTCTTCTACAAGTTATCCTTATATGCTTTAAGTTCCTTTTCATGATTATTAGCTAAGTATTTAAGCCCCTAATTATACATTCTATTCTTAGTTAATGGTGGGAAATGGAATAACATGTCCCAACAACCAATGTGATAGGAAATGCGATGATTTCTGTATTAATATGAAAGAGATGATTAGGGGATTAAAAGATGATTATTATTTTGGAAGACATTCACTATTTTGGGGACCCTATATGATCGAGGTAAATATATTACTATGGTATTTTCATTGAGGAGTAAGGTTGACTTATATTTTGAAGAATCGATGAATTTAAGGTGGACTTATAGTAATTTAGGTTACTTATGGGAATGATTAACCAATCTTGGGTAAAATGTGTTTAGGTTAGCTACTTTTGTTATAAGATGTTAGGAGTGGTTGATGTTGTTTGGAGATGAACAATGAAGTTTATTTTGGAAGACTATGTTATCAAATCCTTCTTGTATTTGGGTTTCAATCTTAGTTTGGTTTATTTTGAGGAATCTTAAGCACCATTATTTATGGAATGGTCTATGATGAACTTTGGGTAGTACCATGGAACTTTGAAGATTTAAAAGTAGTTTCCATTCTTATGGGATTCCTTTTTTTGAAGAGTTGTTTTACCTTACCCTTTCTGTTTTTGGGATAATGTTTAAAGATAGAAGAAATAGATAGTTAATATTTTGTGGATTATGAAGATGATTCTTGTGTTTTGATGAGACCAAGTAGTTTTGAATGCTCATAGCTTGGAGAAAATAATAGTTTTGGGTAGAAACTTATTAAATGATGAAACTCTACATGAAGATAGGTATATTTTCTTATGTTTTTGTTTTATGTTGTAAATGAATTCCTCAAAATTATGAAAAGGAACGTAAAACAAAAACGTTGTTGGTTTACGTTTCCTACTAGGTAATCAAAGACCGTTTACACACATCATAAGTTTGGGATTTTCTTATGGTTAACTTTCTCCTAACCATGTTCTCTATCACTCTCCCCCAAAACTTGACCCTTTTTTTTCTTCCATGTCCATGTTTTCCTACATGGAATCCTAGTGTTGGTTAACTCAGTTGACCTTTGTACTTCCCTTTCTTTCTTTTAAAGTAATAATTTTACTGACTCCTTTTCCGATGTGGGACATTCAATGAAATTTCAAAACCCAATATTAAAAATTACGAGGACGCAATTTCTTAAGAGGGGAAGAATGTAACGACCTGAAATTTTTGAATAAATCTTGTTTCCTAATTTTATGTGTTATTTTATTTATTTTTATACTCAACAAAAATGTTTCATTTGATAACATGATTATAATTAAAATGATACCATTGGGTTTAGACAGTTATATGACCATTGGTCAATATGACCGCTGGAAACTAAATGTTTTGATTATTGTCTCTAAATACAAGTAATCTTGGTTAATTATTATATAAAGAAGATTCGATGGCCTCACCCAGTAGTCTTGGACCGATCGAAGCCCATCTAACAGAACTTGGGAAGGAGGTAGCACCACTGGGCTTTGCTCTGGACCAAACCCAAGCTGAACTTCATCGTGTGAAGCTAGAACGGAATCGCCTCTGTGAGAAGTTTAAACTGATAGAAATTACTACTCGTGCGATGTTAGCCGAGCCTCCCTCAGATTCTCTCACCTTAGCACACCTTACACTTAGGTCCTATGCTGGTGTGATAAGGGGCTATGTAAGGAGACCGTAACTTCCTTGTGTAATCCTTTGTTTTAAATAAAAATTGGGATTTCTTCTTATGATGAAGTTTATGAATTTTTAAATGAACGGATAAATATAGTATGCATATTTTTTATAAATTTTAGAAAAAGGATATTTTAAAAATGTTTATGTAAACCTTAAATAATTAAAAATGTGTAATGATTTTCAAAAAATGGTCTTCTACAATTATGTTCAGTACAAAATTTAGAGTCTAATAAGATCAACTTGATTTTTGATGAATAGTAAATTATGAATAGTGATTTTATGATTAGGATTAGTAATGTGTCCAAATGGATTAGAAATCTCACTTAAAGAAAGTATTAATATAATCTAGGCACCTTGATTAAGTAATGTGATTCAATAAAATGGTTAAATAACGGTTTCATAAATTATTATTCAAGTATTAATTTTTTCAGGTGAATAGTGTTTTTTAATTAAAAATTTAATTAAAAATATTTAGAAAAATATTTTTATAAAATGGATTTCATTTTTGAACTCAGAGCGTCGATATTATGTTATGGTAATTTTTGGGGATTTTTCTGAAAAAATGAATTTTCGGTGAATAGTGTATCTATTTAAAAATTAAATTAAAAATATTTAAAAAAATATTTTTATAAAATGTAGTTCATTTTTGAAATCAGAGCATTGATATTTGGTTAAGGTGAAATTTTGGGATTTTTCTGAGAAAGTTGAATTTTCAGTGAATAGTACAAATACAATTTTAGGGTTTCGGTATGTTTAATGATCTCATAACTGTGTCATGATGATGTCATGAGATATTTTAAGGGATGGCCGGCCAAAGGTGATGAATTATTGTATTGTGGGACCCATGTGGCCTAACTCCATGGGAAGTACCATGGGAGGGCCCATGCTTTTGAGAAAACCACTTTTGAGGTGTCCCTTGGCCATTAATGCTTTGTCCCCTCACTTTCCCTATAAATACCAAGAAATCCTCTCATCCTTTCGAATCCCCACTCTCCCCCAACGAGGTTATAGTCTAATTACCTTCCAAGGAGTCCTCCCAAGGTTCCCCCAAGCCCTAAAGGTCCCAACCTTTGAGTTTTAAGAGCTGCGTTTTAAGGTAAGGGATCTGACCTCTCTCTTTCATTTCAAGTAATCTCTTTTATGTCATTCCTTTTATGCTCTATGTTATTATGTTTGAGGATGTTCTTTTATACTCCTCTTACTGCACTTTTCATGTTCATATAATGAGATATCCCCTCTTACTCTCATTATTTCATTTTATGAAGTTTTAAGTGACGCCGTTAGGCTGCCAAATTTTTTGTAACAGATTCTTTCTCCCTTCTCATTTTTCAAGATCTGTATTCATGTAAAGTATTTCAAGTTCCTTTTTTTTATGTTGGGGTATGATCTCTAAATTTATCATACTGATATTTTATGATCATATTATGAGAGACCCCATTTGATCTCTTCAATTCAGTATTTTGAAGTTTTAAGTGGCATCGTTAGGCTGCCGGATTTTTAAGTGGTTCTTCACCCTTCTCGTTTTGAAGTTCTACTTTCATGTCAATTCTTTCAAGTTCCTTTTTGTTATGTTGGGGTATGATCACTATATCTATCATACTGGACTCTTATGTTCATATGATGAGATACCCCATTTGATCTCTTCAATTCAGTATTTTGATGTTTTAAGTGGCGCCGTCAGGCTGCCGAATTTTTTAGGGGATTCTTTCACCCTTCTCATTCTTTTCAAAGTTCTACTTTCATGTAAAGTATTTCAAGTTCCTTTTTAATTATGTTGGGGAATTATCTCTATATATATCATACTGAAATCTTATGTTCACATGATGAGATACCCTATTTGATCTTTTCAAATCATTTTTGTTGAAGTTTAAGTAACGCCGTTAGGCTGCTGAACTTTCATAAGAGAAATCTAATTTTTGTCTTTCTTCCATGTTTTTCATATAAAATGGTATGCCCTTGAAATTTCATTACCATGATCATGTATCCTTCTTACTCTCTCCATCTACTTTTTTATGGGTCATTTATGAATGTTTGACAAATTTTCCCTCTCTTTTTAATGTCTTCTAAAACCTCGTAACATATCCGTTATGCTGCAGAATTTCCGTCTAAAAAATGTCTCTCTCTTTTTCTAAAGTTCTTTTATATTATTAAGTGAATACTCAAAGATATTTCTTCTAAAGGGGTATTCACATATATACCAAAATGTTCTATTTTAAATTCTGGGATTTACATACATGAGACCCACCTTCCTTTTCTGTGGGTTTTAAAGTGACGTAAAGATCATGTCTTTAAAGCAGTTTTTAAAACGTTGTGATTATGAAATGAAACCCATTTATTTTATGCTATATGGGTTATTTATGAAATGTTTGATGATGATATATGTGGATCACATGATAATAAAGGCAAATTTAAGGGTGCGCCCTGATAGCGCTCCAATGCATTGGGTAATGATGTAACCACTAGAGATTACAATTTTCACGATACCTTGGTGAATAACCTTGGTAATTTTCAAATGACACCTTGGGGATGGACCTTGGTGATATGTTCATGATTTTCTATGTTAAATGATGTAGCCACATCTTAAAGTTATGAAAAATGTTATTTTTATTATGATATGCCACATGATTTTTTTATCATGCCTTAAAGTTCTTGTTCATGACATAGTTGATGTATCTCAAGTTCACATGTTAAATGTTTCCCTTGTTCCCCTTACTGGGCCTTCTGCTCACCCTTTCATTTGATGTATGTCCCCAGGTTATGAGATGAAGTAATGAACTTAGGATGAACATGAGGAGAAGCCTTTCAAGTGTTTAAGAAGAATGTTTTATGTTTTCATGTTTTAAGTTCCTGGTTTCCAAGACACTAAACCTTAAAGATCCTTAGTTTTGTATAATGTAATGAAATTTTATGTGATAAAAGGCGGTGGTTTCCAAGACACTAAACATTAAAGATCCTCAGTTTTGTATAATTTAATGAAATTTTATGTGATAAAAAGGTGGGATGCTATAATCAATGTTAGTGTCCTCACATATTCTATAGAAGAGTAAATTGGGAAATGTTCTGGGAGTGTCGCTGAGATACTAATAAGGTACTTTAGTAGGAAATTATGATGGTGGGAGTACCATGGTTCAGAATTAACCATTGAGAGATAAAACCTATGGTGGGGATTTATATAGGTTGGTTGATAAAAGATATGATTATGTGATCATATATTAGGTTTTATAGTCTTGATTAATCACCATCGTAGTGTTCTGGCAGTAGCTATGAGCGTTGGTTCTGGTTTAGTGGTTTAAGCACTAAATTCTTTAAGTGATTCTTGGAGGAACATAAGGATTTTGGAAACACTAACTATCCATTTAAATGATAAATTCATGACCTAAGTAGGTCAGGTGATGTTTTCATTGTCCAATGGGGCTTCTAGGGGATGATAAATTCTAAGTTGGGGAGGTTGTGAGATCATGTGTTTTGGACCGGTTGAAAATTTTTCTTAATGAATTTGGGTTTTTAATTTGTTGGATGGGATAAATATTAAATTGAGACATGAAATAAAATTCTATCAGTTGGTACACTTAAACATGTTTATTCTAGATGGTATTTAAGGCTTGAGAGTTTTCTTGGGATCATGAATGTGTTTTGGAAGTTTCAGGCTTTGAAATCCCATTTTTTTGGAAATAAAAGTGGAGGAAAATGATTAGAATATGATTAGTGATAATATTTCACCTAAAATGTGCAACCCTATTGGGGTGTCACATGGTTTATCAAACGATGAACCTAAGGTTTCATGACCGTGAAATACCTGCAAATAATTTTTGGTGTGAACCATGCGACTTGTGAATGACTTGTCTAATCATGAACCTTTACCATGTGGGGTGAGGGGTGTGATAACAGAAAAATGCATGGTTTTCACTTGATTTGTGTAACTATGAACATGAACTATGAGAGGGTGTGTCTCTTGGATAGAGCGATCTGGATGGTTAACTCATGTTTTGAAAAATCATGTTTCCAGAATATATGCCACTTTAAATAGTGGTAAATAATGATTTTAGCCTACATCCCTTAACCGTTAATACACCCCTTTCCCCCTCCTTTTTCACAATAGTGAATCATGGGAGTTACCTTTTCCCACTCTACTAGTCTTTGATGGTTCTACCTCTTTCAAGATCCAATTTAATCATTATTCATCATGTTGGATCCCCCTCAGTTAGTATCTCAACCATCTTACTATTTTTTCTCTTTTCCTTTCCATATTGGTTGTTATTTCCATGTGAGATCATATGCCCTATTTTTAGTGAATTTATTCATCTTCTTATATTTCTATCATTACAGATCAAATCAAAGCCTGATATTGGATGATTGAAGCTTCTTAATTATAAGATAGATGGTCTTTGACTTTTCCCTCAAACTCTCATTGTTTATATCATGTTTTCATTACGTTGTATGAAAAAATTTCCACACCTTGTTCCTAAAATTTGAAATATCTTAAATTAAATGTCTCGACCATATAATTTATGTTATTTAGACCACTTAACATCGTTTGAGGTTGATACATTATTATGAACCACCCTTTGGGTGTGAGGTGTTATATTCCTTTGATGACAATTTCTTGAAATTAACTAAAACACTACTTAGTGTGTTTATCCTAACCCTTAAAAATGGAAGTGCTTAAATTGGACTATAAGATTATTAAATGGAAAGTAATTACCCTTGAATGTACCAAAATTATTAAACATAATTCTTGAAACTTTTTCACTCATAATTGAAATGATAAATATAATGAAATGAATTGTTAGATGGGTTGGATAAACCCCTTTGGCCATTGATGATTTACTTTTTGTTTGACTGTTATGATGGACCGACCTAAGTGGGTTAATTGAATTTTATTATGGCATGTATACTCACATGTACCTTCCTATCACATGTATATGATTTTATTAATAAAATGATTTAAGTAATGGTTGATCATAAAGTGAGATAGATTACTCTCTTGGATTATGTTTAAGTATTAAATACAATACTTGGTTTTTACTATGGGACCTTAATTAGGGATGTTTCACATGATTCTTGAAATCCCCTTGGTTAAGGATGATGGATATAAAACTTTTCATGCTTATTTGGATATTGTACATGACATTACTCATCATTCCTTAGAAATTTTTGGACATAATGCTTCATAATCCATTGGTTTATGATGTTGGACATGCTACACCACATCATTGATTGAGATTTTCAGACATGACATTCCATATCCCTAGTTAGGATGCTTGAGATGATTCCCTCTTATTTTAAAATATGATACCCTTTTTTATATATGGTTCCAATTTTATACCCAGATATTAACTAGAGAATGTACTTAAACTTTGTTGATATCACTATAATGAAACGGAAAGATTTCACCCCTTGGTTCACACTCAAACCCTTAGAGCCAAACTATCTTATTATTTTGAGTTTTTCTGACCTCCTATGATCATAGATGCCTTGGTTTCACCTTGGACACTATATGATTATTATGATTTTAAAAACTTAACTACACTTCTTGGTTCCTTTAAAAACTACTGGTCATCTATTTAGAGACATACATCTCAGGACGAAGTAGTTATAGTTGGCTAGGCATCCATGAGGAACCAAAACTCAACTTGTATTACATTTATTTATTTCATTACACTACTATACCTACACACTACTTCATTTTATATTTATAGACTGGATCTTCATTAGACACCACTGGTGGTGGCCTACTGAGTTTTACTCACACCCTGTTCAGGTTGCCAATTAGTATTCGAACAGATCTACAGACTATAGTTTAGGATCCAACTCATGCTTATCTGCTGTTGTATCTTATGGGATAAGACTTGGCATGGGAGTAGTAGCTGAGCATGTACTTAGGCTGCCTTCTGGAGATGGAGTCTTTTATTTATTTATTATTTAGTCATTCTAACTCTGTTTTATGTATCACTAGTTGTATTTTGTCTACCTTATATTTATGTATTTGTTTGTTTATTTATGGTTTATTTCATTGAAACTTTTTGGGTTATCGGTTATGATCATTATTATTCAATAATTTATTTACCTTCCAATATTTATTTCATTTATTTATTTCCTTTACTATTTCGTACTAATCCAGAGGGTATAATTTCCACACTATACTACCTTTAGACCCTCGTTGTATTTCATTAGCCTTTGGTGTATGAGGAGGAGTGTATGAGACCTTGTCACCAACTAGTATGGTTACTGTTTATAGAGTAGAATGGGCTAGGATGTGATACACAGGCTTTGTGTCCCTTAGGTCCTTGATGGTTTGGAGGATCTATGGCCGAAAGGCCAAATTTTGTGGCCCAAAATACCATTCATGGTGAATAGTACCACTATTATTGTTCCTTGCTACAACACCTGCTACAATACTCACACTGATATAGTGCTATAGTAATACTACAGTCCTATGGAATTTCTCTCCTGCCCAATTTTGAACATAGGTTTCATGTAGAATTATAGGGAAACTTTACCACTTAGGTAATCCCCCAATAGTTGTAAAAAAACAAAAACAAAAACATATATAGTATAAAAATGTTAAATATATATATATTTAATGAACGAACTATAAACACACACACACACACACAGATATATATATATATAAATAAACATGTACATGAACAACCATATATATAACTCTCTCTCACACACACATATATAAAAATGTATATTTAAATGAACATGTATACAGACACATAACTATATATATATAAATATTTATCTCTCTCAAAAACAAACATATAAAAATATATACTTAAATAGACACACACACACACAACCAAATATATAACACTCACACACAACCATACACAAACATGTATATATAAAAAATATAAATAATGATCTATAGAAAAAAGAACATCATAAACATATATAATGAATTATGATTGAAATGAACTATTTATTGGAAGATTTTTCTAATAAAACCAAGTATTAATGATTTAAAATGATAGTTTGATAGATTTTAGTGATATAATTATGAACAGGAAGAAGAAAAATGAAAATAAATTATAAAGAGAAATCTATTTCTCTGTGCTATAAGTAAAAGTGCTTAGAAAGAACACCTTTCACTTCTAGTAGGAGGGTTGGTGGAGTATGTGAAGTTTGATCTTGGAATATTTGCAACCAATTATTGATTATTTTTGTTTATAGAAAAATGATAGGTGGACACTAAAATTTATAATTTATTTCAATTAAGGACCTTTCTAGTTATTCTTTTGAATGTATTTTTAATTTCATAGGTACTTCGTTGGAATAAATCCCATATTTTCACCTTTTCCAATCATTTTTCCATAACAAAAATCCATGAGATGTTTAAACATAACTATTTTTTTATAAATCTTCCAAAATATATTTTTTACATTTTGAATTATAGTTTTTATTGATACAAAAATATTTAAAAGGATAAAAATGGAATTTATAAAAGATATGCTCTATATGGGAACCCTACGATTGGATAATTATCATATCTCCTCTCTCATTATTAAATTTTCGAGTATTTTTTATATTTTTTCACATGAATTAGTATTCCCTAGTAAAAAAATCACTTGGATTTTTTTACATTGAGAAAAATAAATTTTTTTAAATATTCTATAAAAAATTAATAACATTATTATCCCTATATATATATTTTTATGTTCATAGTTAATTATTATTTTTTTCATACTTTTAAAAAATAATGTATATATATATATATTAAAATTAATTTTTAACTTAATTCAAAAAAATATGAAAAATATTTACTTTAAAAAAATAAGAAATTTTAAATCATTTTAAAATTTATTAATTTTGTTATCTTTTTATAAAAATATTTTTTATGACATTAAAAATAATGTATATTTATATTTCAAAAAAATAATAATTTTTAAGTTAATACATAAAAATTAATAAATTGATAATCTATTTTATATAATAATATGTTAGTATAACTTTAATAGTATAATAACTATTTCATTTCACACATGGAAAAAACCCCTTTAATTTTTTTAATGTTACTTTCCATATTTTCAATTTGTTTGAAAAGGAAAAAATTACATTCAATTCATAAAAATTCAACTTTAAAATTACATTGTAATTTTTTTTGGAAAATTTTACTAAAAAAATACATTAGAAAATTTCATTAAAAAAATACACCATATAAATTTCAACAAAAAATTAAACTAGAATAATTATATTTAAATTATCCTTTGGGAAAATTTAGATAAAAATAACACATTAATTTTCTATAAGAAAATTCCCATAAAAAATCATTTAAAAATTATACTAGAATAATTTAGTGAAATTATCCAATGAGAAAATCCAATAGATAATTCCATTGGAAATTTATATTGGATTTACCACTATAATTATCATATATAATTTTCTAATTTATCTTGTATTCTTTTTAAAAATCAATAAATTTTCAATTAAAATTTTCATTTTAATAATTTTACATTTCATTTTTTCACTACTATTTTTCACATTGAACTAGTGAAAATTTTATAATACAAAATTTATGTATAAAACTCCAATTAAATTTTACACTCGAAAATTATATTGGTATAATGTGACTAATTCTAATGGAAAATTCCAATGCAATCATTTGAAATTTTAATCCTTTTTAAAAAAAATACATTTTGAAAGTTAAAATTTTCAGTGAAATTATCATTGGAATTTTTCATTGTAATTTTCAAGTGAAATTTATAAATTGAATCTGTGAAATTTTTTAATTTAATTTTTGTTGGAATTTTTCATTTTGAATTATCCACAGTAATTTTACACTAATTTTTTATTAAAAGTTCCCACTAAAATTTTGTATTTATAATTTACAATAGAAAATCATTATAACCAAAAAGATGTTTGAGAGTGATTATTCCCCAATAAATGTGTGTTTTATAAATGGAAATATTATTGGTTGATGGATAATTTAAGTGTATGTGATTTGTAACATTAGGTTTTTATTTTATTGTCAATATTTTTTTGAATAACTTATGAACACATGAATCACATTCAAACTTAGATCAATTTTTTAGGTTTAGATAAATTTTTAAAAGAAGTTTGAAAGTGAGTAATAGAGTTTAGAGCTATATGGAGTGAAGGTAGACATGTTTATTCTATGTTTTTGTCAATACCATGTCATGGTTCATGTTATTGAATAGAATAAAATGTTAAAACCTTGAAATGGGTGTTGTGGAAACCATAGTTTTTATTAAAATACCTATCCACTGTAAGACTGATCTCTATGTCTTGGTGGGTTTATTGTGATTTTTTTAAGTTGTGATAAAATTTAATTCATTATAATATGGATCGTGCATGTCGATTATGGTATGAAAATTTGAAATGATCATGATTTACTCAAGGATGATGGAAATTAGGATTGAAATGGCATACTGGTTGTAGTGGTTGTACATGAATTGAAATGGGGAGAAATATTACATGGTCTCACTTGATTTTCCATGGTTAAATAGTACTTTCAAAAGAGTTTAAATAAGTTGAAGTTTCATCATGCCTTGGATATGGCCTCATCATGCTATATTCAGAGAAAATTTCCAGTTTCGAGTGTTATTACTGATGTGGGTTAGTGTATGAATCAAGGTCTATTCAAACTAAATTATTTAAATCTCATAATCATATCAAGGTTGTTTAAGAATTTTTGTGTGATCTAAAACATTATATAAAAGTGGTATGAGTTTTAAGAGAAAGTTATATTTGAAATTTTAATTTGAAATTAAAATTTCAATGAATAATAAAGTGTGGTTTTTGTAAAGGAATAGAATGAGAGAAATATGTTACAAGATTTTGATAAATTTTAATAGATGAATAGGAATGATAGGGAAAAAAATATATTAAAGATGTGAACAAGTTATTTATAAACTCGTGTATTAAATTTAAAATAATTGAATGTGGTAATAGGGGATTCCCTTTAATAGGATGAAGACTGCTATGTGTGCGAAGAAGTTAAGTTAAGGTGTAACTTGTTTATATAAAATTGGAGTCATAATTTTGTGGTTTAATACACACTTTTTTGTATCATTTTAATATTAGAAATATGATTTTATGGGATCATGTTACATCAGTTAAGAGACATTTATATGTAACATGAGTTTTAAGATAATCCTTACTCATTTGTATCCATAATGATTAGTGGATCACGTGACCTTATATTTTCTTGATCATACTACGGATATAATCATTAATTTTTAATGGTGAACCTTGTAAATTAATTATGCTCACTATGATTGTTTTTTTGGGTGTGTTATTTCTGAATTAAGTGTTTAATATCATCAAAATTTAGCGAAGAAGAATGAATAAATTCAAAAACAAAAAGCAATTCAATCACTTTAATAGGTATCGAATATTGTTTGTTGGTGGAATGTAAATGAAATTTATACAATGATTCACCCACTTTCAATGTATCCTTGAAAATTTTAATACACATTTTTATTTAGGTATCTACATTTAGTATCAAGGTTTTATTATAGGTTTCCTTTTAAGGTATTTTTTTTCAAATATTATAATTGAAAAGTTGCTTTTATTTTTAAAAGATTTATAGGTTATGAAATTTATATCCACAATGAATCAAATAAATTCAATGAATAACAAGGTTATTTTTATGTTTTTTGGGAAAAAATATCATATTTGGAAGGATAATATACTTTCATACCTATTATCTATAAGATTAAATGTGCTTGAAGTTTCTATAAATTGGCATGTTCCTCATGTGGAATGTGATACAGTGACTACAGTTGATTAGAAGAATACAAAGAATTTTAGTTGAGCATATAATGAATTTTCTTCATCATTTTGAGGGAAATTATTTTTAAAGTCATGGGGATTATGATAGTGAAAGTGATATGGGATAAATTGGAGAATATCCGTGAAGAAAATGTGAAAGTGAAAGAAGATAAATTATTTATTTTGAACTTGAAGTATGAATACATTCAAATACATCATGATGAGCCTATTTATGACTTCCTCAAAAGAGTCAATGGAGTGTTGGGAAATAATATAGGTTTTAGTGTGACTCTTAAATATTCCATGATAGTTCAGAATATATGTTATTTTTTTTTGGAAAAAATTGATGAAAAGGTATCAACACTCGAGGGACATGATTCTACAACATAGCTATTGGATGATTTGAATAACTTATTAATTGATTATGAAATGGGAAAATTTATCAATTTTAAAAATAAGTTCAAGGATAAAAAGGAAATATATTTTAACACTATAAAGTAGAATAGTTTCCAAAAAGAAATCAAATAGTAAAAGGAGAATTCAGATAATGATGAATATGATGAGATAAAGTTTGAAAATTTAATTCCATTCATCTCAAAAAGTTAATTAAAGATAATTATTTAGAAAATATTCCACTAAAATATTTTAAATGTGGATATATTAAACATATTCAATCAATTTTATTATTATGAAGGAAGAGAAAAGTGATAATTAAGTCAATTAATTAATAAGTTCTTTAAATAAGAAAACTACAAAATTTAACAATAAGATGTTTACATTCAAGGTAAATGGTAATAATTTATCAAAATTCAAAAATTTAAATTTCTTAACTAAGTTATATCATAAATAAAGTGGTGAAGAAAAAATTAAATTTGATACTTCAAGTGAAGTTGTATAAAAGGTAGTGATCACTAAAGTAAATGATAATGATTTCACCAGTGATGAAGCTGATGGGGATGAAAAAAGAAAAAATTGAGATATATTTTATATTGAAGATTGAGTTGAATTAGTTTTTTTAATTATCTTAAAGTTGGATAATGAGGAATATTTTTTTATAAGTAATCTTAATCGTCCAATTATATTGATTCTGTACATGTTGAAAAGTAATCGAAGTTGCTGAATGATATTGAAGATTTAAATTTTTTACTCACTAAAGAGAATAATATAAATAATAATATGTAAAATAAGGTTAAATAGAAATAAAATGAACTTTAAAGTGTTTAAAAAAATCTATTAGAAGTATAAAAAAGTGAATAATTTCGTGTTTAACTTTTAGAAGTCCATTCAAGAAGTTGGAGAAATCATGAAGGGAATTATCAAAGGTGATGAAGATGCATATAAGTGTGATGGTTTTGTAAAATATAAAAAATACACCACTCAATAGGTGTGAAAATTCTTGTATGTGTGGACGAAAATAATAATTTGAAGTTAAAGTTAATGGAAGTGAATATTGTGGTAAAAGAAGAAAAATTCTAGAAATAGGGAAATGTTGAAAATGCCAACTTGAATGAAAATATTCTAAAATAAAATATTTAAAAATTTAAGTTAGAATTTTGAAAATTAGATGATTTTTTTTCTAAGAATCCAAGTTTCTTTTGTAAAAAGGTGCTAAAATCGGAGGTCAAGAGGCTGATGAATAGAGGATTACATAGTCTGGATAATGAGCTATTAATTGAAGAAAGTTTTCATTTTATGTATATTACTAGTGGTGTAGTGGATCTGTATTTATGGTAAGAATATTTTATTTTTATGAAGGTTATTCCTATGAACATAAAATTTTTCTACGATAGGATTTGAGGGGGATTTGGGAAACTCAAAGAAAACAATTTCATAGGAAAGTAGAATTTTTTAAAGTGAAAATTGAAAATAAATTTTAGATACTAAAAGAAAAATATGGAAGGTATGAACAACTGGGTTATAGATATAAAAATTTTATTACCATCTTTTTAGATAAATTTATTAGGAATTTTAATAGTCAAATAGTTAGGAATAAAAATTATAAAGGAAGAAACACTTCTAGTGGAATTCAAATTTAAAACTTCATAAAAGGAATGTCCATAGATTATGAAAAATGTGAGTTCACCAAACATGATAGGTTATATAATGATTTAACTTTTTTAAAAATTCAAGGAAGGTTTAGTATTGTTATGGAATAATGGTTCACTCAAAATTAAAGAAGTTTTATCAATGTATATGGGATAGAACATGTTGAAATTGAAGAATACACATTATATTGATGTGTTGAAGAAAATATTTCTTAGTGTTTCTTTACTTTTATAGAAAGGGAATGGAGTAATTTTTTTAAAGTATGGATGCTTATTTAATAGGTTAAAGTACATTTATATTGTGGTAAGAAGATAATTAATAATTGTTAACTTGTTTCAAGTTAGAGATATACAAAATTCTTTCTATTTGAGTGTTAAGAAGGAAAATGAATTGCAGAATTGAATATTTATCCACCATAGAAAAATACCATGAAAAAGATTATAAAGAGATACAATTTTCATTATATTACTATTTTAAATAGAGAAACAATGTGTATTTGTTCCATATATCAAAATGTGAATATTTTTAACTCTTTACACAATAAATAATTGATTCAAACTTATCATCCATTGAAAAACGTTAATTTGGATGTTTTTGGACCTATGAGGAATAAATCTACTAATAGAGATAACTAAATAATCTATTTTATTAATTAATTTACTTATATTATTTTTATAATGTTTATGAATCATAAATTATAGGCCATAAATATGTTTAAGAGTTTTAGTAGAAGTGTAGAAAAAGAATAATTTTTCTCTTTCAAGAGAATTATAATGGATAACAGAGATGAGTACATAGGTGGAAACTTTAAAGTGTATTTATAAAATAATGGTATCTAATATTAGTTTAGTTCACCACACACCCCATAAAAAATGGTGCCACATAATGTAAAAATAGAGGCTTGGTGGAGGTGGATCAAACAATGTTGGTGGAGCATAATACTTCATGAGACAAATGATTGGGATAAAAATGTATATCCAAAATAGTTTCTTATATTTCCAAAATTAATACATGTATCCATTTGACATGTTATATAATAATAATCCTAACTTAAATCATTCAAGGGTATTTATAACACTTTCATCATAAAAGTGAAATAAAAAAATATTGGAAAGTTTGTGAAAATATGTACTGATGTAATTTTTCTTGGTTAATATCCAAATGGATGAGGATATCACTATTACAACAAGGAAAAAAGGAAAATTATTAATAATTATATTGTGATGGTGTTATAACAATTAAGAAATGAGTGTGAAAAAAAATGTTTGATAAGTGATGAAGATGAAATAAAATCTATTTGAAAACATAGTGGAAATTATGGAAATGTAGAAGATTAAATTAATGTTCATGAAGAAGATAATGATTAAACCTAATATATTGATAAATAAAAACCAAATTCAATTCATACAACATTGATAAAGCTAGTTTATTTCTAAAATATCATTATTGATCATAGACAAGTGGTTCAAATAGTGAAAACTTTTAGAAAAAAGACAAATACATTAATGTTTTCTTAAGTTAAAGCAATAATTGTGAGTGAAGAATTGAATAATCAAGAATGGGTTAATGTTATAAATGTAAATATAGATCATATTGATAATAATAACACTTGGGAGTTGGTACCTAAGATAAAAAATAATAAATTTATTATAACAAAGTGTATGTTCCGTAATAAGTTGAATGAAAATGGGTGAAGTGGTGAGGAATAAAAAAAATAACTTTAAAATGTTAATCTTAGGTTAAAGGGATTTTTATTGATGTGATATTTTCTTTGATTGAAAGTCTTGAGACCATACGTATTTTTCTTTCTATCTCTACTTAAATACATCACAAGATTTTCTAAATGGACATTAAGTCAACCTTCCCAAATGAAGAACCTAAATATGAAGTGTATATAGAGAAACCCATATGATTCATTCTTAGATATGATAAATGAAGAGTTTATAGGTGAAAAAAGGTGTTTTATGGGTTAAAACAAGATATGAGATATTGTATTCAAATATTGAAACATGTTTTAATGTGCTATTTTATAAAATACAAGAGTGTACAATAAACTATACATCAAAGATAATTAACATGTAGTCATTATTATTATTATTATCCATTTTGATAATATCATATTTTTTAGAAATAGAGAAGATGTATATAATGAGTTTCACTCAAATAAAGAATATAATTGATATATCTATGTAGGTATACATTAATTACTTCTTGGGACATCAAATTTATAGAGAAGGATCATATATTTCATTCTCAATATAATTATTTATAAGAACTTTTGATGAAGTTTATAATGGAATGTGAAAAGTAAGAATCTACTTCTATAGTAGTGGGTACAAAAATTTCTAAGGACTATGATGGTAAAGATTTGAATCAAATAGATTTTATAACACACTTTGGAAGTTTATTATATTTTAATGCTTCAAGACTAGAAATCCTATATGCTGTTATGTTATGTCAAAGGTATGAAAGTGAACTAAAGGAATCTGGTTTCATTGTATAAAAATAGATTATAAATTCTATAAAATGAACTCTTTATTTTGGGATAACATATTACAATAAATATAAGTTAGATTTATATAGATTTACCAATGAAGATTGAATTAGATTTATTGATGATAGGAAGTATATATATAATAGAGTATTCTTATTAGGAGATAGATATGTGTCTTGGAATATGAAGAATAAAAGTTCTTTTACATAAGGTAAAATGAAATTAAATTATATTTCTTCAACTTAAGCAATAATTCAACTAATGTGAATGAGAACTGAACTTAAAGATCTTAAGGTGGAAGTGAATTTTCCATTATTAGTGGGATATAATAATCAAAGTGTTATTAATATTTTGAGAAAATAGGTTTAGAATTATCAATAAAAGAACATATATATCAAATACCACTTCATATGTAAAATGTTTTAGAATGGAGTTCTGAATTTGGAATTTGTTACTATAAATGAGAAAGTGGTGAATGTATTTACCAAACCATTTTTAAAATATTTATTTCAAAGGTTGAGGTTGATTATGATAGTTTAACCCCATTCTTCTCAAGGATAAGGTACAGTTCTAAATCTCATCCCTTATTGTATCTGGTTTTTTATTATTGGAATGGTAGGTAAAAATATAAATTTAATGGAAAAATTTTTCTTTAATGGGGAGAATGTATTCAGAAGAAGTTTTTCAAAAGAGAAAAGATATAAATTTAATATTTGTGTGTTAGTGTGTTGGAGAATGTGTGAGTATGTGTAAAGGAAAATTTTTGGCCCATGAAAAAGATTTTTTTTGATATGATGTGATCTATTTAGAAGTACTAATAACTATTTGGAAATTATTTAAGTTATTCTAATGTAAAAACTTGATAATGATATTCATTATTCATAATTCCTATATTGAGTTCACTCACACATTCTTAAAATATTTTAATGATGATTCATTGATAAGGTTTATAGTGATTACTTTTCAATTATTGATAAAAAATCCAAAGGGGATATTATTGTGACCAAAAAGATGTTTTTAGTAAACTTGTTTTTTTTTCTGTTTGAGCCTTTAGAATATTTTAAATAATTTTTTGAGGCTTTTTTAGAGTCATTTTTTCATTTTTTGTGTTTAACTTCTTCAAAAAAACTATATATTAAAAATTCAAATAAAGGTGATGTCATAAAATTAACATTTATTTCAAAGAATAAAAATTTATTTAATGTCTTGAATGTTGTTGGTTGTTTCATGAAGATTACCAAAATGTCATGGCCTCATCTGTCGTAACATAAAGCCCTAAGGTGGGTTGATGTTGCAAACCCGCCCTTTAATGGATTAATTAAATTAATTAATTAATTAATTAATCTTACATTGGATAACCCTAATCCCCAAGTATTTAAACCTTGTTATAGAATTAAATTATGGTTTAACATATACCCTAATTAGGGAAGAGATAAGTGGAGAAGATTTTGAAATTTAGAAGCTGCCAAAAGAAAAATTCATTAAGGATCAACATCAAACCTATAAAATCAACATGATCTTCTTCAGTAATAAATCCAATGAGGTAGGTATTTTTTCTTTTTATATTTCTCTATTCTTCATGATTTTGATCATGGAATTTAATTCTTATGCTATATTCCTAAATTTCTTGTCCCTTTGATTTATATTCTTTATAATTATTTCTTTAAACCCTTAACCCTGCACTGATTTATTCTATATTCCTTTATATTGGTGATTAAATTCAAGATGAATAGTGTCATGGTCTTAACACTTGACACCAATTATCCCATCAAAATTTGTTCTTTATTCCCATTTTTCTTTATTTATTTCCACTATTCATTTTCATGGATGATGGTTCGATGAGTTGGTCCCAGATTGATGAGAAATTGATATTAAATTCATATGATCCATGGATTTGGGTATGAAAGTGGTGATAAAGGCATGAAATATAAATAGTAAGCAATAAAAGATCACTAGAAGGCATTGGGTTGAAGATTCTTGAAGTGTAGCGGTGTTGATGGCAATAGGGATATGTAAAAATTGATTATGAATTTTTTTTCCAGTGAGACATGGTTAGAAGATAACAGCTAGAGGAGAGGTAGTGATAGAAGG
Organism: Viscum album; assembly: GCA_963277665.1. Taxonomy (NCBI): domain Eukaryota; kingdom Viridiplantae; phylum Streptophyta; class Magnoliopsida; order Santalales; family Viscaceae; genus Viscum; species Viscum album. The sequence goes on along the minus strand of OY728156.1, from coordinate 2,049,837,889 downwards.
GATTATAATAGTGATTCAATGCTATTTAAAGGAAATTATAGTGATAGTGGGGTGACCATGGTGTATTTCCATGGTTATGATTCCATGTTGTGATGTAGGGATTCATGTAAAAACAAAGTTACTGATCCAGGATCACACCATGGTGGAATATGGTAAGATTTAAAGGTTTTATGGTGGTTAAAGGTCACTACACAGCTTAGGATCTCCATGATGTGATGGTATAGAGTGGTGAAATTGATAAGTCACATACTCATGGATTTATCCTTATGCATGGTCATGGCGTGGTTAAGGATTACATGATGTAAAGGCTAGGTTGAAGGATGAGAGGCTATAGAGTGGTGGGTGGTGCTATGAAGTGACAATATGGAAGTAGGGAGGATCATTGGTAACTGGGGAAGGGGTCACATCATGAGACATCCTTTAGGATGGACCATCATAGTGTGGCCAACACATTAACATTGTAATGATGTCTTACTAACGGGTCAATGTGATGGAGTTTTATTTTCCATATAGGATGTAATGTTGAATTTATCTTTATTATTTGAGGTGCGACATGTAATGATATATGTGGTTTAGTCTCTTTATCTCTATAGAGTTTATGATGATGATCAGACATGGTGATTAGAGCATTCATGATGTAGGTACTCCCTTGATAGTATGTTTATGTCAGGGAGTAGGTCCCCTACATCTTAGATATGGTTTAGTACCCCCCCACACACACATGGTGCATGAGTCCTCTACATATAGTTTAGATTAATACCTCGTATGAGGTGCATGTCCTATATTTGGGTTGGTACTCCCTTTATTGATACTTATCCATGGTGAGGTGTGAGTACTCCATTATAGTTAGAGAGGGGTGACATGAATTGTCATGTTGTAAGATTACTATTTTTAGGGATGCTTGATGAATTATCATATGGATGGGATATGAAGAGAGATACTCTCTTATATGTACATAGGTTTCTCCTTTAAATAATATCTGGGTTTCTCTTATGGGTTTTTCTTTACCTATTATCCTTTTGGTTTTAATATAACAAATCTTCTTATATTATGTTATTTTTTTTGGGGTGTCCTATGGGGTATATGTATTCTCACCTACATGGGAATCTCCTCTATAACGTTCTATGTCTTATGTAGATAATGGATAGTGAGGTGGATAACAGTGTGTATATGGTGTTGGTGTATTCTAGGGCTACCCAAAGTTAGTTTTAAGCGGAAGATGTTCATTTTTGGAGCTAGTTTATTGTGGGGACATCTTCATCATAGTAGTTCAGGTTGGTTTTCTCTTTATATTATTAGGTATGTATCTTTCATCTCTTTATTATGGTTTATGAAATAGATTCTCCTTTTTGTATCTTAGAATTTTTCATTTTCATTATATATTAAATTTAGTTTTATTTTTCTATTCTTCATTGTTATGTTCTTTGTGGATGTGTGATTTATGGGAGGGTGCATTTGGATTAGCATTACTGTCCCTCATGAGGGGTCCCGATGGGTCAAGTAATATCAGAGTGGTATCAAAGTAAGTCTATATTAGGAAAATATTTTGAAGGTATATGTCTTGTGATAATTTATTTAGGAATTTGAGGAAATATTTTCAAAGGGTCTTGAGTTTAGCTTTCAAGATAGGGAACATAGTGTTGGTGTGGAGAGTGATGTATCCTTTTACCAGGACCATGAGAATGTATTTTACAACTTGATATACTAAGAAACATGGTGTAGGGAGAAAATAAATGGTACATGTATTATAAAATAATGGATCATTGATTTCCATGTCCTTCTTGAGTTATCACACTAAATATGATTTGATGACCATGGTCTATCTAGTTAAATTGTAGAATGTCACCACTTAACCAGCCAACTAAGACCCTAATGTAGAGTTATGACATGACCGTGTTTATGATTTAGCCTCTTATCATTAACAATATGAGTGATGAGGCTTCCATCCAGGGACTAGATCATATGGTGATTCTAATGGGTGTGCAAGGATTAATACCTCCACCCATTATGTAGTGAGCATACACACACCCTGCAATATAGGAAAAAATCCCTCCACCTATTGTGAAGGATATAATTCTAGTGGAATAGGATGAGGATAATCATAGGATAAGTGTGAATTATGATTTTCATTGAGAGAGATCACCTAAGTTCTGTGGTGAGCCAACTTAGGTGGATGGGGATTGGCTTGAGATGGTGGTTTGAGTTTTATGTCATGTTAATACACCGACTGATCAGTTGGTAGTGCTAGTATCCAACCTTATCCATGGAATGATGTGTTTCTATTAGTCATTGATCATATAGACCAACATGAGGTGAATCTTCAATGTATTGTGTTTGAGAACATTTTTTATGATGAGTAATACCCAGAGATGTTAAGGTCCATGCACATCCATTATCTGTTAGAGTTATTACAAGGTAGCATGTAAGTTGTTGTGTATGTGGTAGATGTTTTTATGGTGTACCAAATTTAGAAATTTATAAACCAATAAATACTATAGAAGTAGTGGTAGGGTTTATCATACAAGGATAATTTTTATAGAAACTAGGTCTATCATCTTCAAAGAATATTAGGAAAATGAGTTTTCTATTATGTGAATAAAAAAACCAATAAAAATTAAATAATTATTTAAATAAAAAAAACTAAATGAAGGGAAATAAGTGTAGATAGAAGTGTCATATTATTTCCTTATTCTTAGGTACAAGTGATGAAAATCATTCAATTTTTACATCTAATTTATTATTTATCTAATTATTATTGATTTAAAATTTAATTAAAATACTATCAAGTCTCATTCTATAATGTTAGATAAAACTAAATTTTTTCTCACAAATTAATCAATGTCATATTCTCTAGTATTATGAAAAATTTGGGATAAATTTTAGTATTGAATCACTTGGTGAAATACAATTTCCTATTTATTACAAAGTTTAGGTATCTATATGCTCTATATTTTCTCACATAGGCTTAATTATTAGGCATCACCGATGCATTTTTGAAGAGTAATCACAAAATATATCAATTCTTAAATCCATATAAATATTTATTTTATATCCACTCACATTTCACTTACAATTATCTCACACATGTGATTATATATAAAAGAAATAAATTCTTTAATATTTATCTTGATTTTGATTACTTATTGGGTATCACATGAACAAGCATCAAAGCATGTGTAAAAATATCATAAAATAATTATTCAAACACAAATATAATTTTTAAAAATAAAAATACAATACAATTAAATTAAATTATAAATTAAATTTGGAAAATAAATAATGTTCATTCTTATACCATGTTATAATCAAAACTCCAACATAATGAAGTTTTCCAACCATAACATAAACACGATATGAAAAATATAAATAGAGAACTTCATATATCTATCAATGAAAGGATAATTTTAAACCAATAATTTTGATTGATGAATGTGTACCATTATTTCATTATTAACTAGATCTATAAAGCAAAAAACCATGTGTGTTGTTGATGCATGCACATGAACCATCACTAAATAAGAATGATATATGATCCACAACATAAAGCATCACCAATTATTATTAAAAGTCACCAATCACTATCAGAGACCACACACATTGCCTTATATTTGCTGTAGATGATTAAAAAGATAATTCAACTTGTATAGGGTTTGTGGGTCATTGGTTCAAGAAATTGGAAAGCTAAGATGGGTGTGCAGGCTTTGTTTACAAGGGAAGTGAACTGGTTCAGGTTGCTTGGGGTTACCATAAACAAGAGAGGAGGCTAACCTGAGAGATAAGGGTGGAAAGGTCAACCTGATGTAGGATGTTACTATATTTTTGGAAATTTAGGGAAGGAGTTAGATGGCCAAATTAGTATATAATGTGCATGAGGAATGGTAACCTACTACAAGCTTGCAATGCGCTATGACACGCAGGTTTGACGTCATTCTAGTCTTGTCGAGCTAGGTGTGACACCCCAAGATTTTATAATATATTTATATTTAATAAATAAATGTTTTTTATAGATTTTTAAGAAATAAATCATGAACTTATATGAATAATTATTATAAATTATAAAATGAAACATGTTTTGTGGTATATAGTTGTTGAAAATAATTTTTAATTCATTTATGAAATACTATTGATCCTAAAGAACTATTTTGAAATATTTTGGTTATGAGAATTGTTTTTATCATTTATGTTTTATTTAAAATTAATTTAGAGTATAAAAATTAAGAAAAAATGTTTTTACACATGAATAAAATTAATTCATTGGTTATCAATTGGTAATAAATGAAAATAAAAACATTTGAAGGTAAAAAAAATATGTTATTCTGAAAAAATGCTTATAAGCATGCAATTCATTTTTATATTAATAAATTAAATTAATAATTATTAATGAATTATTTTAGTTAAATTTAAATATAATATTTTTAATCAAATAATTTTAAATTTATTTAATTTTTTTTCTATTCAAAGAATGAGAATAAATTTAGTTTTATGCTTAAAAATTCATTTGTCTAAAAACGAGTTTCATTGAATTTTAAACCTTTATTTTAAAATGAATTTATAATAATTATATTAATTGAATTTAATAAATGTTTTGAATACTTTAAATCATCATGTATTATTTTTAATATTCCAATTTCCTTTTTGGTCTTAATGAATAGAAACTGAGGTAAAAATTCATTACTATAGTAAAGGTTAGAAATGGTTAACGAGGGGTTCAACTAGAGATATAAGGGTTAAAATAACCTATAAACTTTTCTAAATCATATTTTTTTAATTTATTTTGACCCAAACTTATCTTATCTTATAATTTGGGTTTTTTTGGTTCTAATTTCACTTGAATACGACTTTATATATTTTAATGTTTTAATTATTTACAAGAGCGCCACTCCCTTAAGTTATAAAGGGAGATCATCTCCCCCTCACTCATTAACACATTTTGAGACATAAAAACAAAACAATACATACCAAAATACCTTAAAAAATTCATTTCACACATCCTATAACTTATGGTATTCACAAAATACCAACCTTTGAAGGCTTAAATGTGCAAGCCAAAAGAGGTTTCCCAAAGAAGAGGCAATTGACTTTATCGATCTATTTTGAATTTATTTTTTACTTAACCACATAAAAATTTTATATAACCATATATACATGGTGAAATAAGTATATTTACAATTATGAAATGTTTTTAAGTTAACTGTACAACCATCTTCTACCTCCATTCCATCATATGATAAATGATATCATTGTTCATGTGTACGTGTGAATTACCTCTTCCACGAAGTGATATGATTCATTTTTCATGTCTACTCAACATGGATGGTAATATGGATATATTTAATAAAAATATATTTTATTATAATTTTGATTATGGAAATATATATTATTATTTATCTTTCTTTATTTCCATTCATTGGAAAATGAAAACATTACTCATGTGTACATATGGAGTACTGTCTCCACAAAATAATGTAATTAATTTTAAAAACCCACCTTATATAAATAGTTATAAAATTGTATAAAATTAATAAATATGATACTTATAACATGATTAATTTGTAGATATGATGAAACCATGACTAAGGTTTAAGGATCAAAAGTGTCGAACAGAAACATGCATAGAAAATATACCAATTTTCACCCGAATGTTAATTTTACTGAGGAATTATTAATAAATGGGTAATTTGAAATTATAATGGAATGAGATATTTTAGGATAAGTATGAATATATTTATTTTATAAATTTTTTAAAAATCCAAACATATTATACAGGAACTTAAGAGCACTAATGAAGAAAGTTAGGACCCGAGGTAAGAGGTTATGTTACAATATCATTTCTTTTTGGGACTGTCTATGCTAAATTTCAATTGATGAAAATTATATGATCCTTTACCTTTAAACCCAATTTACCTTTTTCTCCTATTTTTATTCATATAATTTTCCATTTTACTCTTTTTTCACTTAAAATTATTTAGAAAATTATTTTAATAAAAGTAGACCTTATTTCATCTTTGGTCGACGAATTTTTTATTCCATGTCTATGTTCTTCAAAAAATTTATGGATGTTTTTAAATATACATAAATATTTGATAAATAATATTTTTAATACATTTTAATTTATTTTTAATTTTTTAAAAGTAATATTTTCAAATGGTTTATATATATCTCACTTTTTACTTTTTATAAAAGTGTGAAAAGTATATTCTATTTTAATGTATATAACATGAATGGTTTTTCATAATGTTAAACTATTATTTTCTTTGAATATTTCATGGAAATTCTCCATGATTATTTTCAAAGAATTTTTTATTAATATTATTCTATTTTTATTAAAATGTTATCAAAATAGAATGATTTTCTTCTCATGTTTTTAAAGAAAGGCTAAAATGTTATTTTAAAGGTATATTTCATCTATGTCAGCATCGTTTGATGTTTCTTATCCACTATGGGACTTTTTCCAATATTATAGACTTATAAGTGCACCTAGACTAATGAAATTATTTTACAAGATTATGATTGTGCTACAATTCCCATGACATGTTCTTATACTTATGATATTTTATCATGGATCATGATTGATTAATGATGATTTATCATTCTTTTGACTTATATATTTTGAAATGATAATGATTCATGCTGTGAATTATGATTTATGATCTATGAATAATTGGGAAACAAATTTATAAGTTATTATCATGTTATGATACCCTTATTATTATCTTATTCTTGCATTTTATTATCAGTTAATATCTCAAATGATTACCCTTACTGAGAAACTAAGATCACCCTTTCTCATGTTTTCATTTTCTATAGGTTATAAAGAAATTTTTTAAGTAAGATATGTCTAATATGGGTACTATGAGAGAAGAAATTTGTAGTAGATATTGAATATCTTTCATGAAATTAGTTGATTATGTATCTAGTCTCCAAATACTCTAAAATTTTATGGTTATAGAGTGTGTATTATTGTGAAATGTAATTAATATTCAGCTAAAATTATTAAATATTTATATATGTTATGATTTAGATACCTAAATTGGTATTAGGGTAGGGTTTAGTTATTTTTGGAGATTAATTTATGAATAATATAAGGATATAACCTAAGAAAAACTATGCTGAATTTAAATTGATATTGGGTGAACCTAAAAGTGTTATAGATTAATAAGAAGGTTTCCCACTTTTGGACATTTTAAAAATGATTTTCATGATTATTTGATTACCCCCTATGATTATTGTAGATTTATACTTAAAATATGTTTTATGGTTTTATTAAATGGATAGAACTGAGAGGAATGATTTTAAATATGAATGTGGTGGACAATGAAATGGTTTTACAATTAATAAAATGAACGACATGGGAGCTAGAATGTAAAATATTTTTATTGTGCTCATGAAACTCTATCAATACATGATCCATGCTATGATTCCAAATGAGAAAATTAGTGACCATCACACCATTGAATATTTCATGAGTAAACATCCCCCTTCATTTAGTTGGTCTTCTGATCCACTAGTTATTGAGAAATAGATCAGTACCACTAAAAATATATTTTTTGTTCTCTAGTGATCATATAATGAAAAAGTTGTCATGGAAGTGTATCGTTTGGAAGGTGAAGCACACCAATGGTGTAATATTAATAAGAATATGTGTCCATAATAAGAAATTGAATCCATGTAATGGGATGAGTTTAAATGGGTATTTTTCAGTGAGTAATTTTCTTAAACTCTTCTAAATAAATTGGAAATAGAATTCCTTGATCTTAAAAAAAGGATGAAGAATCTATTGGTACCTATGAGGAATATTTTAAAATACATTCAAGGTATGATTCTAGTTTTATCATCGAACCTAAAATAATAATTGATCAATTCTCTATTGTGTTAAAACTAAGTATCTGATAGGCATTATCCTTAAGGGACTTTATTATCTATGAATAAACTCTAGGTATAAATGGAGAGTAGAGACTCCCATTATTCTCATGGTTATAATAAGAAAATAATGATGGATTTTTGATGAAATAATAATAATAAACTCATAGAGTAAATAAAATGAATCTTCACTCATGCCAGGAGTGTGGAAATAAGCATGGTGAAATTTTTTTTAAGGGAACTAGTAAATGTTTTAAGTGTGGAAAATAAGTCCATAGAGTAAGTGAATACCTAATAGATTTAATGATGCAAGCCAAAAAAATTATTATATAGAGAGATAAACCAAATTCACCACCAACACTATAATACTATAACTATAAAGTGTATGAGAATTATGCTAACCAGTACCAAAATCTAAGGGTTAATTATGTCATTCAATGTCAGTAACCTCTTATATAAAGAGATAAAGGGAAAGATCATGAAATCACAGCTGCTAAAGTGATTCATGAGAACAAAGTGGTGAAAGTAACACTTATCATCCAATATATATCTATAAATGTATTATTTGATTTTATTTCAACCTAATTTTTATATATGAATAATTTTATAAGGGTATTATGACAACCCTGATCTTTTATTACACAATTAAACATAATTTATTACATAAAAATCACTTGATACAACATAGAAGATCGAGAGGTCTAGTGTCTTTGGGGCTTAGAATCATTACATAACAACTTACAACATGAAAAAAACATCTTTATTGAAAACTTCCTTCACATGACCACTACATTCCCTCGTACTTAGCATTGCATGGGATAACCTGAGGACATGCATAAGAAAATGGTGAGATATAAAGCCCAGTAAGGGAATAATCATGGAATATCATGAGAAATAAAATACATGTTAGAAAATAGGTATATCAATGAAAAAAATAGAATCATAAACATAAAGGGATGATAAAGCATGATAATCATAACATGGAAATATGGAAACAACACTAAACATGGAATTAGCATGAGGCAGGGCTCATTGCACATGGGGCATGAGTAAACCCTCATTGCACATGAAGCATGATTAAACCCTCATTTATCTTGAATTATCATGAGTAAACACCCATTGCACATGACGTATCATGATACTATACTTTACCCAATGTATTAAAGCGCTATCAGGGAACACCCTTCTTAAACATTTCATTTCACGCATAAGTGTGCCACATGGATCATATAACAAGGATTCATAAAACATCATAATTTATTCCATGATAAAGTAATGTGGAATTAATACATGAAACTTTATAATCAATAAGTAAATGTTTATAAAGGTGAATACCCTTGATAGAGAAATGGGCATGGTATTCACTACATAATGACATTGGCTTATAAAATCAGTGCAATTTTGGCAGCGTAACAACGTGACGTAAGAATTCATAAAAATGGTTGATGAGAGAGAAAAAGGTGTCTCATAATATTTACATGAAATTTAAATTAAGGGGGTCATATAGATACATGTACCAACAATTGTAATGGAATTTAGATTCATGATACAAAAGAATTTCTTGAAACTATGTGAGGAGATATAAATTCCTTTCAGAATTTCGGCATAGTAACAGTTGTACATGTGAGGAATTAATGAGAGAAAAAGGGGTCTACCATTATCCAAAAATAAATAGGTAAGTATGTAGGAGGTGTTAAATTATACCCCAACATTTTTAATTGAAAACAAAAGGGAATAACAACTTAAAGAAAATTGTACAAAAAATGAGAAAGGAAGAAAAACCCTTACTTGGAAGTGTGCTTGCAAAGGCTTGAGAGATGATTTATAGAGGCTTCTTAGGAGCTTGGGGCACCTTTAAAGGGTTCTAGAGAGATGAGGGAAGAGGTTGAAAAAACTCTAAAGGCCATGACTGAGGAGGAAGTAGGATCTTGGGTGGGTTTATATAGGAAAGGTGAGGGAATTATTTATTATTTAGGTTTGGGACACCTCACATTAAACTAATCCAAACCACAAACCAGCCCATGGTTTTTTCACATGGTTTTTGGAAAAGGGAAGTGGAAAAAATATTTTATGCGGACAAAGTCTGAACTTCTCAAAATAATGGGGTTGCTTATGTGGAGGTGAGTCACACTCCCAAGGAAAACAATTTTGAAAGACAAGATGTTTAATAAGTCTTGAAGGGTTCATTAATCCTTTGTAAAATAGGTAAAACAAACCCAGAACCACATTATTTTAATGGTAAAACATATATTGGCCGAACATAAAGCTTATATTATTTTATTACATCACTATTAGGTCATTATGATGTCATAAAACACATTATATATTTAAATGGTATTTAATTTTTACCCAAAAATTTGACTGTCTCAGAAAATTATGAAAAATTAACCATTGGATAATCTCAATGTTATGATTCCAGAAATAATATTTCTTTTATATAAATAATTTTATAAATATGTTAATTTTAATTTTTAAAATAAAAACTGACATTTATCGAAAATTCACGGGTTTTGACAAAAATGGCTTTCAAACCTTAATAAAAATTACAATTGCATTCATAAAATTATAAGATCATTTATATTTAATAAAAATTAATTTAATAATAATAAATATATTTTATTAAAATATTATTTAATTCAAAAATCCAATAATTCATCAAAATAGTTTTCTTAGTTGAAAATTAACTAAAAATACTATTTGTGCTTTAAATACTATTTACAAGGTAATAATAATAAATGAAGGTATATTCATTATTATATACAAAAATAATATACATAACCATAGTGCTAAGGTCTTGTAACATAACCCCCTATAACACCCGCATAAGACCAAAGAGTAAGGTGAGCGATGGTGACATACTCTTGTAGTGGCTCAGATAACATTACTCAGGTGGTAATCTCTATCAACTTCCACTTCTCTCGTAGGCAGTCTTTCTTGAGCTTAACATATTCAAGTCTGTCTTGGGTTTGGTCAAGAGTGAAGCCCAAAGATGCAACCTCCTTTCTAATCTCTGACAAATGGGCTTCGTATGGGGCACGTCTACTGGATGAGGCAATTGCTTCCTTTGTCTGAGTAAATTTGATTTGTTAAAGAACTAAATTTATACTAATCATGTGATCACTGTTCAATGGATATATTTGCAATGGTCACAATTCTTAACAGTATTTTAAAATCCAAAAACATAAAACCAAATAAGTTGACATTTTATATTAACATTTTACATAAAGATACATTTAATTAGATCAATAGGGATTTCCATTCGTGAAAGTTTGGGTCATTACAGGTATAAAATCACCACATCAATGATTAGATGTTTAATTATCGATGGAAAATACTAATAGTATAATGATCACATCTCATGTATTTTGATACTCTATGACAAAATTTTATGGGAATATGACTCCTAAAAATATTATGATTCTCCCTCTAGTTGAATTTTATATGATCTTGGGAAAGGATTGGTGATATCTATATAGATTCCATTTCAATTGTTGAGGAAGGGAAGTCGTATTTGATATTCCAAATCAATCCATGATTATCTATATGTACGAAGATGAATCTAAACTTCCAATGGAAACTAATTCCCTTATATGGGTATTATTACCAATTCATGAGGGGTATATATCTCAAATGGTTGGGGAGAAACTCACTATTGAGGAAATGCTTATTGTTTATGAATATTCTAATGTAATTTTTGAAGAGTATCCTAGTCTTCCCCCAAATTTTAAAGTTGAGTTTTCAATAGAACACATACCTCGTTCTATGTCTATTTTAAAGACTCCTTATAGAATGACCCCAATAAATTTTCAAGAATTAAAGAAGAAAATCTAGTAGAATCTTGATAATGGATTCATTCAGATAAGTTTATCACCATGGGTTGCACCAATTATTTTGTTAAGAAGAAAATTTTTTCAATGTGTCTTTGAAATAATTATTGAGAACTTAACAAGATTAATATCCAGAACAAGTATTATATACCCAATATTTATGATTTTTAAATCAATTTTGAGGAGATTAATAATTTTAAAGTTTTACCTCTAATCTGGTTATCATTAGTTATGGGTTAGAAAGGAGGACATATCCAAGAAAACATTCTATATGAGCTACAGAAACTATGAATTTATAGTTATTCCATTTGGACCTATGAATGCCCCAGAAATTCTTATAGATATAATGACTAGAGTCTTTATAGATTACCATGATCAGTTTTTTTGGCATTTATAGATGATATTCTTGTATATTATAAGTTCAAGGAAGATCATGAAGATCACTTTAGTATTGTGTTGAATACCTTGAGGAAGGAGAAGTTGTATTAAAAATTTAGTAAATGTAAGTTTTGGATATAGAAATTATCATTATTGTGTCATTTAATTACAAGAGAGGGTATATTAGTGGATCCCTCAAAGATAGAAGTTATTGAACATTAGATCAGACTAACCATAGTAACCAAAATCCATAGTTTTATTGGGTTGGTTGGATACTATTGAAGCTTTACGAGAAATTTATCACAATCATGAAATCCACTAACCAATTTAAAATAGAAGGGAACTATATTCATTTAAAAAATGAATAATAAAAAATATCAAGGAACTGAAGAGAATGTTAGTTAGTGGACCTGTGATCACACTACCCTACATCGAAGAAGGGTTTGTGATCTATAGAGATTAATAAAAGAAGGGACTGTGATTTGTTCTCATACAAAATGAAATGGTAGTATCTTATGACTCACTCCAACTGAAGGTTCCTGATATAAATTACATGATTCGTTATTTGGAGAAAGAAATGAAATAGGAATTATATTTACAGTGAAAGTTTTTACATATATACCAATCATAAAGTCTTGAAGTATATATTCAAACAATAATAGTTGAATATATTAAAAAAGATATGGTTAGAGTTGATTAAATATTATGACTTCTCAATAAATTACAACTCTAGGAAGAAGGAAAAGGTGGATAATTATATGGGTTATAAGGAAAATGTTAGTTTTCTCGAGATAAAGATCAAAAGAGATCCAATACTTATGATTTTTTAGAGGATGGACCTTGAAATCAGAGGAAAAATAGAAATATCCTATCTTTCCCAAATGAATGTTCAACCATCTATTCATGTGAAGATTAAAGATGTGTAGAAAGAAGATATGGAGTGAAAAAATAAGGTAAGTATTGTTATGAAGTTAAACCTTGACTATGATGGATTGATCAGGTTTAGGGATAGAGTATGTGTCCCATCAATACTAGAATTAAAGAAGGAGCTATTAGTTAAAGCACATAGTTCATTATTCTCAATTCATCTTAAAAGTATGGAGATATATATAGATTTTTAAGGTATAACATGAAGATAGATATTATAGAGTATGTATCTTGGTGCTTGGTGTTCAAAATTATGGCTGAGAGATAAAAGTATAAGGGGGTGTTATAAACATTACCCATACCTGAGTGTAAATAGAAAAACATCAGCATGGATTTCACCATGGGACTCAGCAAGACTACTAAAGGGAACAATACTATTTGGGTTATAGTCATTACCTTATAAAATCATCACATTTCATTATTATCAGATAAGATTTCTCTCTTGATCAAATGAATAAGTTGTATATTAAATAAGTGGTAAGGTTTCATATAGTACCACTCTCAATAATATCTAATCGAGATTTTAGGTTTACCTCAAAGTTCTGGATAATTATTCTGTAATATTTGAAGAAAGAGTTGAGATTTAGCATTGTACATCATCCTCAGAAATATGGTCAGTATGAGAGAATAATTCAAACCCTTTATGATATACTGAGAGATTTATCTATGGATTTCAAAGGTGTTAGGATCAATACATTCCTTTAGTTGAGTATTCCAACAAAAATATATTTTTATCAATCATTCAGATGGATCCTTATGAATCCATATATTGAAATAAGTTCATGACTCCATATTGCTGGGATAAAGTTGGAGAACTGAAGGTATCGAGACTTGATCTAGCTAAAGAAATGAAAGAAAAGGCTAGATCCATTCAAAAACACATCAGGACAACTCAACATTAATATAAAAGTTATACTAACAATCATTAATTATATTTAGAGTTAAAAGTTGGTGATAATGTGTTCATTTGAATATCTCCTTAGAATAATGTTATGAGATTTAGAAAGAAGGGAAATCTAAGACCTTGGTATATCGGTCCCTATGAGATTCATGATTGTATCCGAATTGTAGATTATAATTTTGACCTTCCTATGAATATCTCCCAATTTTATGATATGTTCTTTGTATCTATTTTTTGAAAGTAAATATCATATCCTTCACATGTAATGAACTCATAGGTTATACCATTGGATTATAATCTTTCTTATAAGGAGAAATCAGTAGAAATTTTGGATTATAGAGATAAAGGGATACAGAAAAAGAATACTTGGCTGGTAAAGTTTATCAGGAGGAATTGTAAATTTGAGTAATCTATATAGGAAAATGAGTATGTGATGAGGTATATTTTTTCTTATTTTTTTATATTGTAGTGATAGAATTTTGAGGGTGAAATTATTATAAATGGGGTAGAATATTACACAATGAGATTTTAGAAAATATTTATCTTTCATAAATAAATGTGTTTGATAGTTTTTAAAGAATTAAATCATGAACTCAAGTGAATAATTCATATAAATTATAAAATGAAACACATTATATGGTATAAAAGTTTGTAAAATAATCTATAATTCATTTAGTAAATACTATTAATCCTAAATAACTATTTGGAAGTATGTTGTTTATGATCATTGTTTATTTGATATATTTTTTATTTAAAATTAATCCAGAGTATTATAATTATGAAAAATTATTTTTTACACATGAGTAAAATGAATTCATTAGTTATCAATTAGTTAAAACTTAAAATAAAATCATTTGAAGGTAAAAAGAGATATTTTTTATGAAACTTTACTTTCATGTGTGCAATGTGTTTTTATATTAATAAATTAAATTAATTAAAATTTATGAATTATTTTAATGAAATTTGAAGATAATACATTAAATTAAATAATTTAATATTTATTTGGTGGGTTTTACTTGGCAAAGAATGAGAATAAATTCAGTGTTAAAAAAAATATTTTTTGAAAAAAAAATTTCATTGTGTTTCACATGATTATTTTAAAATGAATTTCTATCACTTTGAGAAATTTAATTTTAGAAAAAATATAAATATTTTGAATCATAATTTTTTTTAAATACATCAATTTTTTGGCCATAATGTATAGTAAATGAGGTAAAAATTCATTACTATGATAAAGTTTAACAAGGGTCAATGAGGGTTTAAAATAAATATATAAGGGTTAAAATTAACTAAAAATATGTATAAATTCTATTGGTTAAGTGTACTTTTACCTGAAATTAGTTTATCTTTTATTTTGGGGTTTATTTGGTGTAACTTTCACTTGAATATGACTTTATTATATTTTAATGTTTTACGTACTCCCCTAAATTATAATAAATCTAAATTTATTATATAGATTCTTAATAGTACGCATAAAGAAAGTTAGGACCTAAGGTAACAGTTTATGTCACAATCTCATTTATTTTAAGGATTATCTATTCTAAATTTCCATTGAGGGAAATTATTTGATCCATATATTTTAAAACCCATATATTTTATTCTAATCTAATCATTCCTATAATTTTAAAGTATTTGTATCATTTCACTCTCATTGTTACTTTAAATGATTGATAAAATGTTTTTATTAAAAGCCAACCTTATTTCCTCTTTGGTCAAAAAACTTTTTATTCCATGTATATGTTCTTAAAAAAACTTTATGGAGGTTTCCATCAATAAATAAATGTTTGAGAAAAACTATTTTTACTAACTTTTACTTTATTTAAAAATTATTAGTGGGCATATTTTCAAATGTTTTATCTACATCTCACTTTTGAATTTTTATAAAAGTTTAAAAAATTGTCTATTTTAACGCATACAATATGAATGATTCTCCCATAATCATGACCATTATTTTTTGAATATCAATTTAAATTTTAAATTATTATTTTCAATGAAAATCATTTCCTCAATATTATGGGATTTCTTATTTAAAATTGTATCAAAAGTGAATTCTATTTATTATCATGTTTTCAAAGAAAGGTTTGATTGTTCTTTTATAGGTACCTTTAATATATGTCAACATCCTTTGATTTTTTTATACTTCCTTGGGAAAAAATATCTAATTATACCATACATTTTATTTCCATCGATGGATTATGATTATGTGATAATAAAATTTTTATGATTATTTACATGGATTATGTTATGATGAATTGATGAATATTTTTATGATCATGTGGCACACATATTTATGGTTTTAATTTTCAAAACTGTGATTCTTTTAAATAACTAAAATTTATTGAGTAACGATTGATTTACCATGAGATAATATAGACTATAATGAGGATTGAACCCAATTGAGTAAGGTTCTATTTCTTCCTTCAAAGTCTTGGGAGCGAATCTTGATTAAGAAAATAATGATATGGGGAGTGAACCCAATCCACTATGGGAATCTATCCACTATTATAATCTTAGAACCGAACCTTGACTAACGAAATAATTTTCTATGCTTACGATTGCTCGATAATTCCTATGACATGTTATACTGTGTATGTTATTCTCTTCTGGTTCAAGATTAATTAATGACAATTACTCACTTTTATAACTCATGTCTTTTGAAATGCTAAATATTTAGGCCATGACCCAAGATTTGTGATCTAATAATGATTGGGTATAAACTTCAGATGTTATGATCCTTCTATCATACTCTTATTCTTATATTATGATTTTATATGATCATAGATTGATATCTCCCATGTTTACCATTACTGATCATCTGAGATCACCCTTTCTTACATTTCCATTTTCTCTAGGTTATGAAGAAATGTTTTAACTAAGATATGTCTAAAAAGGGTACTATGAGAAATGAACTTTGTGGGAGATGTTGGAGATCTTTCATGAAATTATTTTATTATGTATCTAGTCCCTAATGGAACTAAACATTTAGGTTTTGGGGTGTGTATTATTATCAAATGTAATGAATATTAATCTAAAATGGCACAATATTAATGTATGTGATACTCAACCCACCTCATCTAGTCTATCGAACTCAGGAGGGTGGTGATGATGATTCACATAACTAGTATTACGCCATGTAGTAGTAGGAGGGTTTTCTATGGGTGAAGGTCATCATGGATATGTACAAGGATGGGAGACTGGTGTAGAGCGCCTACATTCCCCCACCTGAGATGGAACCAACTGTTGCGGTGAAGAAGGTGATCCCCCCAAAGATGGTGATACTCCTACATGAAAAAATAAAATAAAAACAAGTTCAAAAATTAAAATTAAAATAATACATTATTCGATAATAAATATAATAAATCTATTATTTTCAATTGATAAAATAATAATTAGTACTACAGTTAACTAGATATAATTATTATTATATATATAATTAGGTATATCAAGGTTAATACATAAATTATAAATATAATTAGATAAAATTATAATTATACACATGATAATAATATAATAAAAATACTACTAAAATATGATATTATAATTTAGTAATAGAGATAATAATAATAATAATAATAATAATGATAATTTTATTAAAAATACTAATACTAATAATAATATATTCTGGTAATATATATTTATATAATAAATAACTAATATTAATATAAAATTAATTATAAATTTAAAAAATAACTAAAACACTATGAAACTACAAAAAATAAAAAAAACACTAAAAATGGTTATACTAATTAAATAAACTAAGTTAAAAATTTATAAAAATATTAGTAATTTCCATGTGAATAAAATCCCCCATAATTAAACTTTTTTACTCATGGGAAAAATAGTAAAAAATAAAACACAAATTCACCCTTAGTCAAATTAGAACAACACATTCATAAGTTCAAAAGTTTTTGATCTTTTTACCCAAGAAAATATCATACATCATTTGAAATCCCAATGTTCAAAAGTAATTTCTATTCCATTCAAAATATTTTAAAAACAATCATCCACACTCATGCATCATGTGACCTACCTTTCCATCACTCTCTTTGCTCAAAATAATTTTAAATAAAGCTATGATCAAAACTCAAACATATGAATGCTTACCATATAATTAACATTAATTTAACATCTCTAATAGTGAAAATCAATATAATGAATTGATGTTGAGATCTTAAAATTTTGTTCAAATGTCCCTTGAGGCTATAGGGTGGTGTGTTATAAAAAAATTGACATTTTTGGGGCCAAAATAGGAGTTGAACCTTATTATGAATGCATGATAAATGTAAATCCTAATGTATCCTTAAAATTATCACTCCCCTAAACTTAAAAAATTTATTTTCCCAAATTAAATGACAACATTTACTCACAATATATACATGGTTATATAACTCACTCAAACAATGGAAATATAAACATGATAATATCAGATCCAAAGCCCCATGGAATAGTTATAAGACAATATCCCAAAGGAAATACCACAAGTTTCTCATAATATATGTAATATCAATTAAAGTAGGTCTTATAAAAACTCTCTATCTCCTAGATTAATGGGTTATCACATTAAAAGGTATCCTTAAAGGTAAGATTTACCATGTAATAACCAAAACTGTACTAATGGTTGGAACCAAACAAAATTTACATTCCTATATCAAAATATAATTTCAAGTAATGGATCTACTATTAAAAGAAAAATATATAAAATGATGGGATAATGTCTATTCATGTGCATTAAATGAATAAATACCCAATAAATAACCCTATCCATGAATAACTCTCTCCCCCAAAATTGGATTGAAAATGATCATGATAATATTCCAGATATGGGTAGGGAAGGATAATAGCTTTGGGATCATCCTTAAAATAATTATTTATGTCTTCTAAGGGATATACTATAAATATAATTTAAGGGTTAATTAGTGGGTCATGTGGGATAAATAAAAGAAAAAAATATCACATTCATTTTAGTGAAACTTTCAAAATTCCTATCACACTGATGGATGAAAAATAAAGTTATAGAGATCATAACATGGTTGAGATTCATTTATGAAATAGTAAAATGGTAAGTAATGTAAAAAGAGGTAAAAGTTCTCATAGGTATGGATAAATAATGTTGGTAAACATAGATGAACAAGAGTGAAAATAAGTGTCTAAAAAATAAATAAGTTTCATAAGAACATTTTCTAATAATAGAATGATATCAGTAATTATATAATTCATGGTATCAAAAATAAAATAATTTCAACTTGGAATATTTTTCTCAGATTGACCAGGGATAAAATTGGTATTTCCCAAACTATGGTAGGGATGTAATTTTTTTTATTTTTTTACTTTTTCTTGTAATTTTTTATTAGTAATTTTATATTTGTTTTTGGAAGTGTAAATAAAATATAATAGAAAACATAAAAATTTTCTATGTAATTATAGATATACATAAATAATATCCCTATATCCAATGAAGCTACAGAAATGATGAAACCTATAAAATCTACACATATATAGCACATAACGACATCCTATTAAATAACACCATAACCAAAATCATGTGAATGATAAAAACATGTATGATGAATTCAGATCCATTATATTGTTAGGATAAAAATAGTTTCATATAATTTCTTGGAATTTTATAACGTAAAACTAAATGAAATAAATATAAATGCAGTGAAATAAAAACCAACTCATGATGGCTTGCATCCTATTGATCACTAAGTTTACTTAATCTCTATTTAGACTTTCATGATACTCTGTTGAGATTTAATTGAAATATATACCATGTATCTTCTTAATTCAAAGGTTTGAGTGTTGAATCTATTCAATGAGAACATAATTCTATTGTATGGAATAAAATATCTCAATGGAAACTAACTAGTAAAATAGTTGGGTGGAATGAAATAAAATTACCACAAATTAAAAGGAGTTGAATAAATATAATGTGAAGAAAAACATAAAAATATGGGTAATTTGAATAGAGGAAATTTGACTAAAGATTTCCTCTTTTAATGTACAAAATAAAAAAAATGTACTCACCAAAATCCATTAATGATTGGTGTGTATCCATCAGAACCCTGAATGTTGTGCCAGGTTGATGATGTATACCAATTATTTTTCAACAATAATAAACTACATGGGTAAATACAATGGTTTCCAACTCAATTAATTCTATACAATATCACTTATTTATTCTAGGTCAAGAGTATCATTAACACCCATGGGTATTTCAAGTGAAATGGCATTGACCTCAATACAAAGATCAAGGGGGATAAGCTCAATTGAAGTAGGTGAATCTATTTTGTAAGGACTAATATCTTCTCTAAAATTTACTTTTATATTTACCTCGTCATTTTTATCCAATGAAACATGTTTCTCCACATTCTTAATACCCTCCAAGGAATCCCATTCTTATACTATTTCTAGGATGCCACATGGGTAATCGACCACTATTACTGACTAGTTTTTTGACACTTTCATTGTTAAAGATGTTTCCATTTTGGAAGATGTTTCAAACTCTTTATTATTCTCATAAGGTGGTACGTCAATGTAATTTAAATTTATGTTCACTTTTTTGTGGAAATATATGGAGTCTTGGATCAATTCCAACTCCATCAGTATAAAAAATGGTCCCTGTTCATTGTCCTCTTTATTCTCAAACAGTGGTATTTGACATGAATCAAAGGAATCCCTTCTCAATTTGGGATATAAGTATTGTGAAATCACATTATAGGGATATAAAATCACATTATTCAATGGACCAATATATTTTATATAGTGTAAGACCATACTATCATATTCTGTAAATGTGATTGTAATGTAAGAATCAAATAGTAATGGAGAGGAGTCATCAATGGTGTGATAAAAAGAAGGACCAATCAAAGGAGACTCATCATCAGAATCAAGAAATTGATGTGGTTCATATAGAACCTCTACTACACTTTCCTAATAAGAATTGTTCTAAATTTAAGCATCAAGTTGTAGTGAGGATTCTAATTTTACTATTTGAATCATTTTATTTTCTAAATTTTTAATTGTTAAAACCAATTTTTTATTGAATTATTATTGAAGTTTAAACCTTTTATTTACCTAATTGATAGTGGTATACATTGTGTGATATAATGTTAAAGTGTTTGGATCACATAGTGATTTATTAAATTGAGTATCTTCCTTTAGTGGGGAAGGTGGTTCTTTTATATAGGTCTTTGAGACAATGTAGTAGAGTTTTAATTTTTTTTCTAAAAATTATTGTAACCTAGATATAGAGAATAAATTAATAGGTTCAAGTTTTATTAGAATATATTGACCTTGAGAATAATCAAATTATGGGTATAAAATAATTGTATAATATGGTGAAGTGTTTCCCATGGATCATGAAATTAAATTGAATAAGAATCATTAAAATAAATATAATTACCTACAAAATTCATAGGTAAAGAAAAATTATAACTCATACTATGCATCATGGGTGGTTAAGGTGGGTATTGGTTATAACTATGTAGTGCTTCCCATGCCATTCTGAACTATGGGAAATCTATAATTTCCCTACGATGACAAAATTACCCATAGTAGAAAGTTGATTTTTTTTCAAACCTAAAACACTATCTTTTAAGGAATTCCAAATGTAGTAATTATTATTAGAAATAGTGCTAAAAATTTGGTATGCACTATATCAATGTGAAAAATTTAGATATTTATAAACCCACTAAATCCCTCTTTGGTGTATTGTATCTTTATTTTTTTTAATGAACATGTTAGAGGAAAAGTCAATGTGTATTTAATATGGGAGATAAAGTGACCTTCCACCCAAAGGAGATAGAATTGAAACTAATATCTTGAATAATTGGATGGACATATTCATGATAAAAACCATACATCAGATGATTGGAGATATAATCCTCATATGAAATAAAAGTCCTAACAAGTTTGTGAATCACTATATATAACATGTGTAATAAATATAGAAAAGAAAAGCCAGATACTGTACTATTTTTTAAACAACTCTTTAGTTGTAATTAAAATGATTAAAATTGGTTCAATGTTTTGAGATAATATAGTTTAAATGGTGGATAATCCATCATTGTGTCATCAATATTGAAGGATACTATATTTAGTGAGAAAAAAAATATTAGATAAATGTTAGTGAAGGATGAAGTTAAGGATGAAATGAGAAGCTAGTGAGTTACTTGAAATAATATAACTAGAGTATTCACATGATTAAAAGAACATTGGAAGCTACATAATGAGGTTTTTAATTATTCTAATAATTCATATAATTTTTTGTAATCTATTTCTTGGTTTTATGAGTATTAGAGATAACCATAATTTGATTTGATGAAGTCTTGAATTGATTTAAATATATTTTGTAATTATATGAATAAGGATGATAATTTAATAAGTCCAAATATATGAGTTATTCAAGACTTTTCTATGAGTTTTTTTGACCTGAATATGAGTCATTTGGAATCTATGGATGTGTTATTACCAAGTATACATAGAAACTCAGCTAAGTATAAAGTAAAGTACGAGTCATTGTGACTTACATACATGTTATTATAGACTACATATGAGTCATTACACACTATGTAAAATTTATTTCAACCTCTATACTAGTCATGGGACTTTATGTATGATTCATCTATAGGCTATGTATGAGTCATGCCTTAGTGAAATTTTGTGATGTTTTTTGGGTGATAATATCTGTTTTTAGAATTAAATTTTTAATAATAAAAAAATTGATGATGTAAGATATATTCTTTCTCATTCAAAAATTCATAAAGATATTTTGATCCATGATTCAAAATTGATACGAATATTATTCAATGACATGAGAGAAGATATTATATTGTGAATTTCAAATGAGAATATTTGAAATTCAATATTGGTGATCAAAATTTGAAACAAAATTAGATGATGTTGGTGCTGATTTTATTGTTTAAAATATCCAAAAATTAATTGCAATTCTAGAGAGAGAAATGAGAATCAGATATCCAAGTCTTAGAAAGATTAAACCAAATATAGATTAATTTTTGGGAAAAATCAATAAGTTTTCAATTAATAAATTTCTGACTAGAATATTTATAAAAATGACCATTAAGATTATTATATAGTAATGTGTTTTAAATATTAGAAATAGAATTGTGATTCAAGTTAGGATGAGGAAAAAGTTTCTAAGATTATATCTAGAGTGTATGGACTTAATCTTGAGTCTTCACTAGTTTTTATGGATTATCTCATGCCGTGAGAAGTAAGAGCCTTTCTGAAAGTTGTACTATTGTATTTTTATACATATTTTAAGATTTTTTTTATTATGGGTGGTGGGGGAATATTTTGAGAAGAGGAATATTTTGATCCTAATGATATAAATAGAGATCTGATCAACCAAAAAATAGATAGAAAAAGATATGAAATGAAATAAATGATTATTTTTATTATACTTTTGGAGATAATGGTTTAAATAAAAATGAGGAGAACTTGGGAACACTCCCATGTGTATCCATTGATAAAAAGAAATTGGAGGATTTTAGATGTTATTTATTATTATTGAATGATATATATGATATATTTAAATTCTTGTAAATTGAAAAAGTCCATGATAATAAATGATACTACCTATATATAATGATAGTTAATGAAAGAAAATAATAAGTTAGTGGGTAACTTCTTGAGGATAATGAGATGTCTTATTGAAAATATATCTCTTAATAAGGAGAAATTAATGAAACTAAGAAGTTAAAATATAAATAGGAAGTCTTCTTGAGGAAAATTAGAAGAATAATTTGATACTGAATCAAGACCAAAAACATCTATTAGTATCGAGGAACAAGAAGGCACCGAATTATTTTTGTCAGTCAGATACAATCAAGGTAGAAGAAGAAGATCAGTCAATCCTCTGCTAAAATAAATACCATTTGGGTATTGAATAATATGAAAAGTATAAGAATAATAATAAAAAGGATAGTTTTTGTACCAGTGCTTTCTACAATCAGTTTTGTAGAAGTTTTAGAAGAATAAATAAGAAGAGGAAATGGAACTTCAAGAGTCCGCATGCAGTGAGCCAGAAAAAAACCATGGACTTTCATTTCATACTAATTAGGTAAATTTATTAGGATAGTTTTATAGAATATTAGTGATAAAGGAAAATATGTAGGAGTTAATATAGAATATTTTATGGCTATAAAATACCTTTGAGTTTGAGTTGATAAATCTTAGTGAGTTATTTCTGATGAAGAACTTGAAATCATGCATTTTTCAGAGACCGAGTTGTATACATGAGTTCTTGAAGATCAAGAGGTAGTAAAGTTTTCAATATTTGGAAGGATATATAATCTTGTAGTTTTTGTGAAATCCTATGTAAACTGGTGATCTAATTTAATAGTTTTTGAAAGTATTGAAAACTCACTGGAGCCAGTATAAAGAACATGTAGGTTGCATCTTATGTACACACATGTAATATTGTAAACAATCAACAGTTTAATATAGTGATGAGATTAAAGATGTTCCCTATAAAACCCATATTATTTTTATGATAATATATATAGTGTAAAATCTATGACCCAGTGAAACTAGATCATATAAAGGATTAAGTTTCCCACATCAGGGTTTAACCTTGTATAATCACATGTGCCATATTTTACGTATTTACTTTCATTTCATGTGGTTTATATTATTTAGAAATAAAAACAAATCTACCTAAATAATAATAATATACTAAGGTTCAAAACCAATGTGGTTTTAAAGATAAAATAGAATTTGTGATTTGTTAAAAATATTTGGCAACACTTGATTCAACCCTCTCAAGTGTCTACACCGGTCTATTAGGAATAACAATTGGCATATGAGCACAAGATTCCCTATGGTTGGATCTATTTTTAAAATAATTTCTTTTATTGAATAATATAGAGTATATATATAATGAATTTATTGAAGATACTCATATGAAATAATTTGTTTCTATTCATATTAGTGATAATTTAGAGGTTTCACCCAAGACATTAAACAACAAGAAGAAAAGAGAGTATAAGAAGTTAAGAAATAAAAAAGGTGATGTAATAATAACCACTAGTTAAAGTTAGTAAAAATGGTAAGAGTATTAATAAATAAATTGAATATTATTCCTATAGTGAATCAAGTTCAAGTTGTGAATAAGACATGTTCAATGAATCACAAAATGTTTTTTATTCTAAAATTAATGATTATAGGAAGAAAGTCCCCATATAATTTGTCACATATATATTTTCACATATATAAAAACTTCATGATGGGAAGTCATAGCTAAAGAGGGAATCTGATATAATGGAGGATGCATTAACTAAAATGGTAAGCATTTTTAAAACTCTAACAAGACTTATAAAGGCCATGAAATAATCTATCTCACATTATAATTAAAGAGTTTCTTTAGTTGATGAAAATTTTAAGTGTTATTTGTGAGTTTTTTTTGAAAATATTATTAAATAAGTGATCCATACATTTAAAAATATCTAAAAAGTCTCTATTTATATCATAACTACTTAACTAAAAATTAAGGAAAAAAGGATGAAGGGTCTTGACAATTTGTTTCTAGATTAAAACAAGAGGGTATCCCATAACTCACGTAAATATATTTGCACTGAATTGTTTTTAACTATTAGTGTAGGAGTATAATCAGAATATATAAAAAAATGTATAGTGAAAAATATTAAAAAACCCTCCATATAATCAAGTATAGAGCTAAGAATGTACAAGAAGTACAACATCCCTACGAAAGTCCAAAAGAGTGATGAAAACTGTAATGACCTGGATTTTCTGTGAGGTAGGTTTTATTTTTAGTTTCTTTAAACTAGACACTACAACTTAAGTTGGTTGGTTTTATTATTGGAAGAATGTTAAAGAGGTTCTGAAACCTGGTTACAAACCAAACAAAGAATGTGTATTTAAATACATAGAGTGTATTAAATATACAATGTGTATTTGGCTAGCTAGACCCATTCATGGTGTGTAAAGGGGTTTTCCCCATTAGGGAGAACACAAGATTTACACAACATGTAAAGATTTTACTTGTCATGAAAATATCCAGGGTTTTTTAAAATATGAGTTAGGGCATCATATTTTTTTAGAAAACCCCTCCTCACTTCTCTCACATAGTAGGAGCCACCAGAGAGTTGCCTCTCCACCTCAAGCTAGGTTCCACTATTTCTCCTCTATCTTGGATCCGATCGGACTATCATCTATCACATTAGATCTGAAATGGTAATAGAACTAATCCTATTAATTATTATCATGGTTCATCTTCCCATATATTGCACTATTTTTTTTCAATCCCATATGACCTATTTACAGGGCATTGGGCTGTTCTTCTGATTTATTCCGTCCTTCTTCGAATTAAGGGATGATACCTTATGAGTGGTCATCTATGGACCTAATATAGGTGGTATTATAATTTTAACTCAAGGTTTAAGTGTTTTCATATAATTTTATGATGTGACACATGTTAGTATTTTCCATGCAGTGCTTAGAGTTTCATTCTTCCTTCTTTAATTAATTAAACCATGATGTGATACTCCCAGAGGCCTCTATTAATTTATTAGAGGATAAACACCAATTTATTTCTACCCCTTTGTGTGTGATAAATGAAATTACATTTTTTTATAATTTTTTAAAGGACAAAACACCATCTAAGTGTTTGTATTGACCATCAATTAGTATTTTCATTTCCTTGTAAATTAAATTGATTAATTTAAATGAATGGGAATGGGTGGAAAGGCTAAACCACATGTAATATAATTATAAACTTGAATTATATGAATTTTAAACCCTTGGATATTATGTTAAATAGTTATAAATTAGTTATTGGTGATCCCTCATGTTATTATTATTACTATTAGTATGCCATTAATATTAGACAAGGAACAACAGTCGAGGGTTATATTGAGTATGAAATTTCACGCTCCCTTACATTGGGGGTTGGGAATGTTGTCTCACACCATTATACTTCTATCTAGATAATGGGAAGGATGTTCAATGTTCAATTGTTTCAGGTGTTGGGAATGATGACTCACCCACCATATTGAGTGATGAGCATGATGTCTCACATTCATATGATATTATGGGGTTATACCCTTACTAGAGCCATTAGCTCATTAGACTAGTTATAGATACCCGAGTTATGCCACATGTCCATCTAGCACCTTGTATCCATGTATATAGATCTAAATTTCCTCACCTATAGCATACATATACATACATAAATATGAATACTATATATATATGGTCATTGATCAGACTCATTTCAGCCTATATCGAAGCAAGTAGAGCCAACCAAGTGTCCTATAGGAACTTGAGTTGGTTGGTATTTATTCTTTAGTACTATTTGTATTTTTCTACCTTCACACTACTATGCTATGTACATTGGAACCATTGATGATGGCCTACTAATTTTATCTCACACCCTATTTGGGTCACCTTTGGCCCCTGAGTAGACCTTATGACAATAAGAATGGATAAGGGAATGCACCTAGCTATAAATACTTGATCTTTTTTACTTATATCTCGGATCATGGGAGTAGAGGACCAAGCATATACTTGTGATTCTAGAAGAGAAGCCTTTGACCTTTTTTTATTTCTATATAGCATGTTGTGTATGACTATCAATTGTATCCCTTGTTTCCCTTTTGGTATATCTACCTTCCATGACATTATAATGTATATGACTCAACCTATAGGATTTTGATTACTATTACTACTACTTTTTGTTTACGCTTCCGTAGTTGATTATTGTATTTGTTTCTATTGTGCTATTATTTGTTATATTATGAATTCACTATTTATATTTATTATCCCTTTTTTGTATCGATTGTGCCGCTTTGATATGGGGATATAGTCTCCCCACTATACCATCTTAGACCCTCAATGATAGTCTAAGACCAATGGTGTATAGGGATGCACGCTTGAGGCCATGTGGCCCAATTTAGTAGGTACTATTCAGTACTGTAGTAGCTGGAACTATTCACCTTGGGCCATCGGTTTGGGCTTGGAGTCCTTAAGGCTTTCGGGCCACCCATGCCTTCGGGTCAGTGGGATTTCAGGCCACCTTTAAGGCATTCGAGCCCCCTCAAGGCCTTTGGGCCACATGCAGTTTCCCTAGACACACTACAAAAAAAAAGAGCAGCCCTAGAAGAGGATTCAGAGCAGGTGCACTCACCAAAGTATATCCAAATGGATTTTTTAGAATGAGAGGATATGACTATGCCACCAGGACAAGCCTATGCTTGCACGAGAAGCCTAGCCAGACAACCATGCAAAAGTGGGGAGCTACTATCATGATGCAGATGCTGGGGTGGGACAGTTCCATGTAGATAGTCTAGTTGAATTCCCTAAGACTTTCGGGTCATGTAATCTCCTAAGCCTATGGTAAAGGTACTATTTGAGCCTATGAGCCTTTTAAGGGTTCCCCCTTATCTCTTGAAAGGGGGTTTATCAAAAATCAATAAAAATTAAGTCCTTCGGGCCATTCGGGCGGGGGGGGGGGATTAGAGATTTATTTTTCTTTTTTCCTTACTATTTAGGTATTAGAAAGGAGACAAGGATGTAATAGAATTTGTTAATGAGCCAATTCCTAGGAGTAGCTAATCTACATATAGGTGAAACCCAAATTATCTGGGATGGGTTATTGATATTATGATTTTTCTCCTATTACAGTTGATTTGATTTCACTGTTG
Organism: Viscum album; assembly: GCA_963277665.1. Classification (NCBI taxonomy): domain Eukaryota; kingdom Viridiplantae; phylum Streptophyta; class Magnoliopsida; order Santalales; family Viscaceae; genus Viscum; species Viscum album. The sequence goes on along the minus strand of OY728156.1, from coordinate 2,049,809,312 downwards.
GGTGGCACACATGTTTTATGATGTTATTAATATTAATATTTTTATTTTATAGAATTCATTTTCCTTGGCCTTATAATAAAAGTAAATAACATTTCATGCATTGTTATTGGAACCTTAGGACTAATATTCCATTATTTTTTTCATTCCACATATACTTTTTTCATGCATTTTATTACTACATATAGTTTAGTGACTTGATTCATATATACTTAGTTGTGATAATTATTATTGTAGGGATAATATAATTGTATTAATTAAAGTGCCTAAATAAATCTAAATGGTTCTTTCCCACATAGATTGGCGATGACACCTTAATTGGAATTTTATACCATGTTGTGGGTTCTGGACCTACTAGTTCCATGGACTAAGAAAACATCAATTGATTGGGTTACTTGAATGAAAAAGGAGATTTAAGGATAAAGTACTTATATAAATCCTAAATAGTAATCTAAGTAATCAAATCTTTGCTTATGACCTATTACATCCTGATATTGGAAGTAAAGGTTAGTTTATGGTTAAATGATGTGCCAATTGAAATTTATAAGGTGTATGACTTTTATAAATTGGAAATGGTGATGAATCTAACTAGACCATGATATATATATATATATATATATATATATATATGTTTATACAATAATTATGGACTAAAATGAAATTTAATCTTTAAAATTAAATGTTTATCACTAAATGGGATTCCAATTACAAAGTAGAGGGATTTTTCCTCTATACCTTATAATTGACACTCCATATATAAGAACCCCTATCATGTGATATGAGACCTAATCCTAAAACTGGCCATAGTAGTGGGTAGGTGGGAGTGTATCTTATATTCTCATGGCATGTTATGGTTTTTCTTTAACACCTAGACCTAGATTTTGGAGGAGGAACAGAGGTTTGAACTTTTTTATAGGAAGGTTGTGTGCCTGTCCTATTATATATCTATAATATTTTTGATTGGAATGTTATTTTCTACGGCATGAATTTAAAATTTTAGAATCATGTCACCATGAAAACATCAAGTCTTATACCAGGAAGGCGGTAATGACCATGACCTAATGGTGGTGGTCTCCAAGCCTCCAGTGATACCTCAAATAGTTCAACCTATGGCACCATATTCTATTCTTGATATGGGAGTTGAAACCAAATTTTGAGAGGGATTTCTTCAATTTATGCATAATATGTAAGGTGTTACTCAAACTACCATGACCATGGAAAATCTAACTTGAGAGTTCCAGTAGCAGAATCATCTCACCTTTTTGGGGGATGGAAGACTGCATGTTGTAGAGTCATGGATTGAGGAAATGCTTTCTATTTTTGAGCATCTGGAGATGCCTCCAGAGTAGAGGATCAAGCTCTCTACCTATATGATATGTGATTCTACTAGGTGATGGTTGGATGTAATTACCTAGGTAGACCAACATTGAGATATGATATAGCCGGTTTTCCAAACAGTCTTTTATGATTACTTATTTCTATAGAAACTAAGGGATGATAGGGATGGATAATTTATGAACCAACAGTAGGGAGCCATGTATGTCATGGAGTTCCTTGATCATTTTACTAAGATGAGATGTTTCACACCTACTTTTTCTGTTGATGATATTATGTCTACCAGGGAATTCAAGTATGGGATGATATATTCCATCTGATTGTATGTCAATGTTTTTTTCTTGAAGACTGTTTCTGAGATAGTCAACTTGGCCCTCATTACTAGGAAGAATATTAGGGAAACCGATGGAGGGAACCAGGGCGGTTTAGCACCCAGACCTAGAAGTGTTTATTTTAGTGGGAGAAAGCGATGTTTAAAGGTTTCTATCAGGGTTAGTAATAGTTAGGTGATGCATATTGACAACTTCCTTATATTTCACCAGTTTTGTAAGCCTGGACACACAAAACCTTAGTTCATGTAAGATCTAATGGAGTGCAGAGTTTGCAATAGGATGAGGGCATATCTAGTGTTTCTATAGTACTTTTTCATTATTTCCTAAAGAGAGGGGATCAAAACCTACACCACATTTCAGAGTGGGGACAATAGTATCTCACCAAGTAGGCATCTAGAATACTAGATGCATAGGCCAAGGTGGTGGTCAAGGTAGAGGGAACCAGACTCAGAAATTTCAGCATCAACATAGAGGGATAACTCAAAGTAGTTAGATTATGACTCAGAGCTACAAAATGGTCCAATTACATGTACTGAAACCTATGATGAAGGAATAGATCGCCAAACCTTCTACTATCCGAGGTACTATTCTAATAGTCTCTACTTTGGTGTCTGCTTTATTTAACATAGGTGAATCAAACTATTTTATATCTGAGCCAATTATGGAGAGTACGGGCCTCCAGATATTGTATTTATATGGTGTCATGAAACTTGATACCCCATTGGGTATTAGATTAGAGATAATTCACTGATTTAAGGATTTTACTCTTGAGATAGACAAATATCTTTTCCCATGGAATATTTTCATTGTCAACATGATAGGGTTTGACGTATTCCTTAGAATGGACTAGTTAGTTCCTTATAAATCCCATATTGAATGTTATCACTAGAGGGTTTTTTTACATCACCATAGGTAGTTATACATATCCACAATGGATAATAAGATATAGATGTGTCTCAATATGGAATTGTGCATGAGGGGATGAACAAAGTGTCTAACATGATTGCTAGTATTTTATTGGATGATCAGGGCTTACGACCCATTGTTTTTCTTTCTGTGGTAGATCAGTTTAGGGTCATATTTCTTGACCACTTTTTGGGATACCTCTTGTGTTAGAGGCATAGTTTTCCATTTAGATAGTGTTAGGAGTAGAACTATTGTTCATTCCTCTTTATAGGATGACACATATAGAACATTTGGTGCTCAATAAATAGTTTGAAGACTTGAAATCTAAGGGTTTTATATTCCCTAAAACTTCTCCTTTGGGTTCACCAGACCTTTTTTTCCAAGAATTCTTACAATACCCTAAGGCTCTATGTGAATTGATGTTGGTTGAACAAGATTACAGTAAAGAATTAGTATCCACTGCCTCAAATAGACAACCTATTCAATCATCTACGAGGAGAGAGGGTGTTTTCAAAGATTGATTTGAGGTCAGGCTATCATCATGTGCATGTAAGTTATTCAAAAATACCATGTAAAAATTTATATAGAAGGTATGGTCTTTATTTTTACCCAGTAATGTTGTTCTATCTCATGAATGAACGTATTGTTTTCATGGATTTGATGAATTGGGTTTTCCACCCGTACTTTGATTCATTCATGGTAGTCTTTGTGGATGACATCTTAGTATATTATCATTATCAAAATGACCATGACCAATATATTGAGATCATGCTGAATACAATGAGAAAGAACTAGATTTATGAAAATATCACCAATTTCCACTTTTAGATTGAAAAAGTTCACTCCCTAGGCCATATCATCTCAGAGTCAAGAGTATCAGTAGACCTAGAGAAGGCGAGGGTTGTAGTTTCTTAGGTGCATCCAAAGAACTTCTTTTATATATAGAGTTTCTTAGGGCTATCCAGGTATTATATACGCTTCATATAGGATTTATCTCACCTAGAAACAGCTCTTATGGGATTGAATAAGAAGGGTGTCAAATTATTATGGTCTGAATCTTGTGAAAAATCCTTTCAAGAGTTGAAATAATGATTGAATTAAACACCGATTCTAATTATACTAGATCCAATAAGGATCTATACTATTTATTGTGACACATAAGGTATTGGTCTGGGGGTAGTTATAATATAGGATGGGTGAGTCATTATGTACATGTCTCTTTAGTTATGACCTCATGAGAAGAATTACCCAATGCACGATCTTGAGTTGGCTACTATAGCTCACGCTTTGTGTTGTTGGAGGTATTATTTACTTGGGGAGCATTTTTTGGTATTCATGGATCAACAAATCCTCAATAACATCTCTACATAGTGTGATCAAAATATAATGAAGTGTAGATGGGTTGAATACCTACAATCCTTTGTTTTTTATCTTGCCTACACACTTAGAAAATGAAATGCTATAACTAATGATGTAAGTTAGAAGACTTAGACATAGAAGGTTTAGGTGGCTAGTGGTGAGTGGCATCTCATGGACTTGTTTTCAAAGGTTTATGTTGAGGTTCGAGAGGATCATTGTTTGACTATCATCTCATCTTTTTTAGTGACCTATAAAATTATGGAATTGGTGATAATGACGTAACTATTAGATCCCAAAGTATTAGTCCTGAGGGAGAGTATCTCAAATGAATATTCATATTTTGGTTGGACTGTGGTTAAGGATGAGACCTTACACTATAACAGGCATGTATGGGTCCCATGAAACATCCGAGAAGAGTTTATGTGGGAATTTCATGCATCATCTTGGGCAGTAAATCTTGGTGTCACCAAGATGTATTGGGAATTATTTCACCAGTATTGGTGTCCTGGTATGAAAAATGAGATAGCTATCTTTATAACTCGGTGTTCCACTTGTTAACAGGTGAAGGTGGAACATCAATGACTAGAAGTACTTTTATAGCTGTTTTCCATTACTGAGTGGAAATGTAATGATGTTTCCATGGAATTATGAACTATTTCCTAGATAAACTCATGGAAATGATACATTATGGGTAGTCAGTGATCGGTTGATGAAGGTCTCACACTTCTTACCTGTTCGAGATACTTTCTTGGTATACGAGATAAGGAGGCTATACATCAGAGAGGTCATATATATTCATGGAGCTCCATGTTCTATGATATATAATAGGTATGCTCACTTCACATCTTGGTTCTGGAAGGGGTTATAGAAGGACTTGGGTACATAAGTGATTTTGATCATATCCTATCACCCTAAGATTGAAGGATAGAAAGAGGGAAAGATTCAGGAGTTAGAGGACATGCACCGTTCATGTGTCCATGAATTTGGGGGTTCTTTGGAGAAACAAATACCCCTTTTTAAGTTCACATATAATAATAGTTTTCATGATACCATTCATATTCCCCCTTATGAATCCTTATATGGTAGGGATTTTTTCTCAACATTGTGGGGATTAGAGGTAGGGGAGGTATATTTACTCAGATCATGTATCATCCAGGATACTTTAGAGTAGGTCCAGTTGATTAGGAAGCACATGTTGATAGCTCAGTTCAGGTAGAAATCACATTCCAATATGTTGATGACCTCTTTAATTTGAGGTCGGGGACTGGGTTTTATTGCGTGTTTCTCCCAGGTTGAGTTGTTGATGAATTCAGATGTAGGGTAAGATATCACCTAGATTTTTTAGTCCTTTTGAAGTCTTAAAGAGAATTATAAAAATGGATTACTAGATAACACTTACTCAGAGATATTGATCTTTTCATATTGGAATCCATGTATCCTAACTCCTTCAATATTATCCAAACATGTCACATGTTTTATAGCCCAATGAGGTTGAGTTAGATGTGGATGATTCCTTTTAGGAGTATCCATTGTGTATCATGGATCGAAGCATGAAGACACTCTAATGCATGTTAGTTCCTTTAATAAAGGTGTTATGGAAGCATGAACGATTATAGGATGAGACTTGGGTGTGGTTAGCTGACATACATTACCAATGGATGGATCTTTTCTTAGATAATCCCTATTTACCCTTAGAAGGCTAACTAGGGAAAAAGTTTCTTTAAGGACGGGGTATTTCAATGGACCAAATTTTCAATGGGGTGCATTTTATTTGTGAGTTTTTCATAAACCGAAGAACGATTCTTCAGAAGGGTTGGTTTTATTTAAAAAAAAGGTTATAGTGGGGATGAAACCTGACTGCAGACTAAATACATGGTAAGTACTTAAACACACGACATGTATTAAATACATGACTTGTATCTGGATAGCCAAAACCATTCATGATGAGTAAAAGGGTTTTCATAGGGGGAGGCCCTATGATTTACATGTTGTGTAAATTACCAATTCATTTTTTTAAATTGGAGTAAAGGCCTCATATATTTTTTTATAGAACCCATACTCTTCTCTCTCACATAGTAGGAGACACTTGGGAGTTCCCTACCCACATCAACCTAGGTTTCACCATTTCTCCTCTATCTGAGCTTCGATCAAACCACCATCTGTCATGTTGGATCCACATCAGTATGATCCCTAATCATATTTCTTCCTATCATGGTTTATCTTCCCAACTATTTCACTATTTTGGTGCAAGATTGTATGCCCTATTTTTACATCATTGGTCTATTCTTCTGATTTCTCCAATTATTATTTAAATCAAGGTCTAATAGCTAACGATTGGTCATATACAGATCTAAGGTAGGCATTCTAGTAAATTTCCCTCAATTTTTAGGTCTTTTAATAGAGTTTTTTTATGTGAAGCATGTTGATATTTTCTATTCAGTGCTTAATGTTTCATTATTCATTGTTTTATTAATTAAACTATGATGTGATACTTCCACAGGACCCTATTAATTTATTAGAGGATGTATACCACTTTTCTTCCACACCTTTGGGTATTCCAAGTGAAATTACCTCTTTTATATAATTTTTAAAGGAACAAAAACCATCTAAGTGTTTTTCTTGACCCTAAATTGGTATCTACCTTGCCTTGTAAATTAAATAGATTAATTTAAATGAATAGAAATGGATGGAAAGGATATTCCACATGTATTATAATTATGAACCTTAATTATATTAATTTTTTACCCTTTTAAAGTATGTTAAATGGTTATAAATGCATTAGAGGTGATCCCTCATGTTATTATTATTATTATGAGTATGCCATTACTATTGGATAGTGAATAATGATTATAGTTTATGTTGAGCATGGTGTTTCATGCTCCCTTATGTTCGGTGCAGGGTATGATGTTTCAAACCATTATAATTCTATATGTATGATGGGAAGTATGTTTCACATTCCTTTGTTTCGGGTATTGGGAATGACAAATCACCCCACCATCTTGAGTGGAGAGAATGATGTCTCACATTCATATGAGATTATGGGTTTGTACCCTTATCAGATCCATCGACTCATTAGACTAGTTATGGACACCTGAGTTACACCCCGAGTCCAGCTTGCACCTAGTATCCATGTATATGGCTCTAAATGTCCTCACATATAGTGTGTATACACATATATACATATGATATATATATATATAAATACTATATAAATATAGTTACTAATATGACTCATTATGGCCTATGATGAAGTATGTAGAGCTATCCATATGTCTTATAGGAACCTAATCTGGCTATTATTTATCATTTAGAACTGCTTATATTTTCTTTACCCACACAATTCTATTCTATTTACACTGTTTGGAATATTTCTAGACACCTTTGGTCATGGAATACTGAGTTAATCTCACACCCTACTCAGGTCGCCTTTAGTACCCAATTAGACCTTATGACTACATATATGTATAATGGAAAGCTCCCTACTATATATGCTTGATCTATTTTACTTATAGATCAGGGCATGGAGGAAGATAAATGAGTGTAAGATCATGATATTAGAGGATAGGTCTTTTGGACTTATTTGTATTTATGTATAGCATGTTGTATATTCATGTCCCCTTTATCCCACATTTCCCTTTTCTTATATCAGCATTCCATGACATCATCATGTATATGACTTAGCCTATGGGATTTTTATTACTATTAATGTTACTTTGTTTTTTTTACTTTCATTATTTATTATTGTTTTTGTTTCCAATGTGCTATGATCTATTATAATATGCTTTTACTATTTGTATTCATTATCCATGTTTTCATCCATTGTGTCACTATGATATGAGGGAATAATCTCCCCACTATACTACCTTAGGCCCTAACTTCTAGTTGGAAGCCTCTAGAATATGGGTTTTGCACTTGAGCCCATGTGACCCACTATCTCAGGGAACCGTTTTAGTGGTTCCCAGGCCAGGATGTTACAAAACCACTCAAATATTGTAAGGTTTTAAATCTAGAAAATTTTAATTAACTATCCAAATAAATATATTTTTGGGTATTTTTGGCACTACCAATGGTTTGAAAATATGGATATCATGTTTTGAAATAATATTTTAGTATGTGTAAATTGAAGTCTTGAATAAATGGGGACCATAGATAAAATTATAAAATCCTTACTGGACAAAAAAACTTCACAGAATAGGATAAAACACTCCTCTAAAAATAGATTTGGAATCTGGTAGAGGCTTTGTTTTTTTGAAAAATGTATGGTCATAATTATGTCGAGTGATGGAATGTAAAAACCATACATCAATCATATGAAATTGAGAAGAGAAGACCATAATAGATGTGGAAAAAAATATAAAGGAAAGTCATTATACCTTGGGATATAATCAAATTAAAAGAGATGAAGTAACTGCTCCCAATAATTCAATTAAGAAAGTTGATGTGGATGTTACCATAAAAATAATATGCTTCTATTGTGATAAGAGAGTCCACATCATGGACTACTAAAATATGGTCATGGAAATAAAATCTAATAGGAGTGAGCTAGAATATAAAAAAATAGAGTCATTCAAGAGAGGTATAACGTAATTAACTTAGTTGTCGACACTAAAAATGATAATCATGAATTTATTTAGAGGATTTCAAATAAATATAACCCAAAGGTTACTTAAGATATGTGTGGAAGGTGTAAGTAGGCATGAAATGTGGGTATAAAATGTATAACTTTTTTCCGGGTAAATACAGAATATTGGGAAAACATTAGTTACTTATAGTATTCAAAGTGTTTCTATTAGAAAATAATTTACACAAAAAACATGGTTGATCACATGAAAAAGTAATGTCTAACCATATGTCTATCTTAGTTGGAATAGTATAAGAATATAGAGAAATTTGAAAGAAATTAATGTACTCTAATTTATAAAGTATCTAAGACAAAATGTAAAAAAGGAAAGAAATACATGCTTATAAAAGAGGTTTAGATATAGAAATATAAGGATAAAGCTACCATAAATAGTCACATACACTTTATAACCTAAAAAGAGGGATTATATAGGTTAAGAATCAATTCTCATCTCTATTTATCTCATTAAAGTGAATATGGAAGTCCACCTTATTCCCATACTTGTATATTTGTGTTACATTGAATTTGTAATTAATAGTGAAGTATAAAAGAATAAAAATGGTGGAAGACATGCTGTCTATAAAACTATTGATAATATATCATGTAATATTTCAATTAGTTTTTACCTCATAATTGGTATCATGATCTAGTTGGTATCATACATGTTTGGAAATAATTTTTGATGAGAAAAACAACCATGGTTAGGTATGGAGAGCATCTATTAAGGAGAAGAAACCAAAGTGATGAATCTTCTAGATATTTGTTCTTTTTTTAATATGGAAATATAGATAGATCTAGTAAAAACAGAAAAATGAGGTATTATTTTCACTTTCCTTTCATTATTTTGATATATATTGATTATTTTTATAAAATGGGAGTAACTATATAATAAATGGGGGAGAAAAAATACATTACACTTGAAATATTTTGATTTGTTTGTTCAAGTGAATAAAGGTTCATAAAAATTATTGGAAACCTATTTTTACAGCCCCTAAGAAGTGAATTTCTGAGTTGGTACCACTTTGTGAATATTTATAGAAAACATTGTAGTATAGATTAGTCACTTTTGTTTTCTATGTCAAGTTAGCCTAAGTAAACTTAGAGTTGATTATTTAAAGACTAATTGCTAAGAGAAAATGTGGTTCAAACCTTCTATTGAGTAGAACATGATTGAATCTCTGATGATTGGGGGAGAAAATGGAAAATGGAAGAAGAAAAGGGGAGAATACTTTTTTTTATCTTTACAAGAACTTTTTTTATATTCATGGTATCTACATAATTGGTAAAATAATATACATTGACCTTTGTATTTACTTTCAATAGGGGGAAATACATTGACTTTAGAAATTAAGTTTGTATTGATAATAAATAAAAAGGATAGATTTAAGTAGCCTTGGTTGTATTGTGTTTATATTTATTATCAATGTATATATTGAAATAAAAGTCAACATTTTCTAAAATGAGAAATGAATTGAGTTTCTACTAAAAGGAGATAAAAGTGTGGCTATTATATTTAATACTTGGATAGATAGATTCATGATAATATCCATTCATAATATTATTAGAGAGTAGATCCTCATGTCAATGGAAAGTGCTAAAAATTGTGTAAATCACAATCTACAACATGTGTAATAAAGTTAGATAAGAAAATATGGATGTTGGAATGTTTATTGAATAGATTATATAAATGTCATAAGAAATTTTAAAACAAGTTCTAATATTTAACAGAATTTATCATGAGTGGTGGATATTCCATACTTGTGTCACTGAGCTTGAATGATACTGTATCGAGTGAGGAAACAATCCAGGATGAAGTTTAGTTGAGGCTAAAATTAAGGATGAAATGAGTAGGAAGTGAGCTGCTTGAAATAATCTAAATTGAGTATTCACATGCTATAAAGAACCATGGAAGTGACCTAAATAGGTTTAGAATGATTATAATAATTCCTATAATTATTTTTAAGCTGTTTTGAGGAGTTCTAAGTCTTAGAGATAACCCAAAGTTGATATGAAGAATCCTTGAATTAATTTGAAGAAATTATTGAATTATGTGAATAAGGATGAATATTTTATAATTTTGTATCCATGTATTAATCATTTATAACCTATTTATGAGTCATATATTAACCACGTATGAGTTATTTGGAATTTATGCATGTGTTATTTCCAAGAAGACATGAACATTCAGCTAAGTATAGAGTAGTGTATGAGTCATTGTGACTTAAATACATGTTATTTTAGACTTCCTACGAGTCATTTCACACTTCGTAAAATTAATTTTGATTCACATACAAGTCATGTGACTCTAAATATGAGTCATCTATAAGCTATGTATGAGTCATGCCTTAGTGAAAATTCAATAAGTTTACTGGATGAAAATATGAGTTTCTAGTATTAAATTTTGAAGAATAAAAACACATTTGATGATGCAAGAGTTTTTATTTCATGTTCAAAACATCATGAATCTATTTTTATCTATGATTCAACATTGAGATGAAGAATATTGAATTATACGTGACATGAGATAATCTTTATTTATATTTTAAAATTCAAATGAGAATATTTGCAATTCAATATTAGTGATCAAAAGTTAAAACCGAATCAGATGATGTTGGTGTGGGTTTTTAGGGCTTAAAATATCAAACAATTTGTTATGATTCAATATAAATAAATGAGAAGACAATTTTCATGTCGAAGAAAGATAGGATCAAATATGGATGAGTTTTTGATAAAAATCAATGATTCTTCAATAAATAAATTCCAGATTGGAATATTATGAAAAAAGGAATATTAAGGTGATTTTCCCATGATGCATTGTTTTAAATATCAATAACTGAATTATTATTTAAGGTAGGATGAAGAAGAAAGTTCTAAGATACTTTCTGGAGTGTATAGACTCATGTTTGAGTCTATACTATTTTTCAGGGAGGCTCTCACTTTACAAGAAGAATAAGTTAATATACAAGCTATACTGTTGTATTTCTATATAGATTTGAACAAAGATTTTATTATGGTTGTTGGTTGAATATTTTTATGAGAATATCATGTAAATATTTGTAAGATAAATGGATATCTGATCGACTAAAACAAGGAGAGAAAAAATGAGATGAAATAAAAGAAAAGGGTATTTTTATAATACTCGATGAGACAATGGTTTAAATAAAAACGTGGAGAATATGGAAACATTCCCATGTGATAACATTGAAAAAAAAATAAAGTGTAGGAACATGGATGTGATTTTTTAATATTTAATAATATATTTATATATTTCAATTCATGGAAATTAATAAAGTCCCTAATGATAAATATCTTAGCCTGTGTAGAATGGTCATTACAAAAAGAAAATAAAAAGTTTTTGATCATGCATCTTGAGGATAATGAGTTTTCTTGGTGAAAATACATCTCTTTAGAAGGAGAAGATAATATAGATAAAAAAACTGAGAAGATGTAAGAGAACCAAGATGACCTCTCTAGTAAAAGGAGAATAAGAATATGATATTGAATAGAGAGCATGAACAACTACTGGTATCAAAGAATGAGAAGGTACATACCTATTTCTACAGGTTAGATATAGTTGAGGAAGAAAAATTAGAATAAATGATCTTGTGATGAAATAAATATCGTCTTAGTATCAAAGAAAATGAGAATAATAATAATAGGAAGGGTGGTTTTCACACCAGTCCTCGATACAATCAGTGTTGAATAATTTTTAGAAGAAGGAAGAAGAAGACCCAGACCTTCAAGATTCTGCATGCAGTGAGAAAAAATAGACTAGAGACTTTCATTTTTTACTCACCAAGTAAATTGTTGGGGCTCTGTTTTTGGAAGATTAGTGAGTAAAGTTGATATATATGAGTTACTACAAAATATTTTATGGCTATTTAATACTGTTGAGTTTGAGTTGAGAAAGTCTAATGATCAGTTTCTAAAGAAGAAATGGGAGTTATACAATTTATAGTGATTGAGTTGAATACATGTGTTCATAAAGATTAGGAGGTAGTCAAATACTCTATTTGAGGAATAATATTTAATCTTTTGGATACTGTGATATCTTGTTCACACTAGTGATCTTCTTCAACAAGTAGTGGAAGTAGTAACAACTCATGAGAGTGAGTATAAAGAACACGGGGGATGAATATTATCTTCACATATGTAATATTATAAAAAATCACCTATATAATATAGTTATAGTCCTTAGGATGATCCTTGGAAAACTAGATATATTTTTATGACAATATTTATAGTGTAAAATTAGTGACTCAGTGAAACTTGATCATAATAAGGAGTAGGTTTCCCACATCAAGGCCAAAACATATAAAAATATTGTTACATTATTTACTATATTAATTGTATTTCATGTTTCTCATTTGATATGGAAAATAAAAATAGACCCCACATACATCATAATAGGTGATAGAGGTTTGAAACCAAAGGTGTCTTAATGATAAAAGAAAATTTTTAATTTGGTAAAAATATTTAGCAACACCTGATTTACCCGATGCAAGTGTCTAGATAGATCCCTTAAGAATAAAAACTATAACTACTATAGTTATTTTAGTAAGTTAAACCCTACATCGAGAATGTGTGTAGACACTAGTAATATCCTCTTCAAAAAATATTTCATAATTGAGTTTTATTTTATGTGATTAAAAACTAAAACCAATAAAAATTTAACAATAATTTAAATTAACTAAAATTAAACTAACTAAAATTAGTGATGACAAATGTGTTAGAGTATTTCATTTTGCAATGTTTCATGTGATTCCAATTATTCAATTTCTACATCTAATTTATTATTTATCCAATTTTCACTAATTAAAAATTTAATTAAAATAATTTCAAGTCTCATTCTCTAATGTTGGATAAGAATCTATTTTTTTCTCAAAATTTTTCAATGTCTCAATCTATAGTGTTATAGAAAAATTTCATGTTATTTTAGTGATGAATAACCAAGTGAAATCAATGACTAGTTTCTCAAAAAGTTAAGGCATATATCTATGCTAGTTTTACTCACACATGTTTTCTTATTAGGTTTCACCTATTCAAGTTTGAAGAATAATCACACAAAATATCAATTTTTAAACCCATATAATTATTTATTCTATATCCTCTCACATGTGAATTATTATTCTATCACACATGTGATTAAATAAAAAATAAATAAATTATTTTATGTTTTTCCTTCTCATGATTACTTATTTAGTTTCACATGAACACGAATCAAAGAATGTGTGAAAATATCATATCATTATTGTTCATACATAGATATAATATTAAAAAATAATAATACAATTACATTAAAATCAAATGGCTATTGAACATGAAATATAAACAATGTGCCTGAATATATTTTTTCATAATCAAAAATCTGATCCAATTATTATTTCTTAATTAGTACCATCATTCCTTCAATTACAGGACCAACAAACAAAACACCATGTGTGTTTTTGACACATACGTGTGAACCATCACTAATTATGAATGTGATATGAGCCACAATATAGAGAACTACCAACGCATGACACAAGTCAATACTCACTCTCAAATACTATATGTAATATCCCATCACCAACTTTCAGGTACTTTTATCACTTAACATTATCCACCTTCAGTTTGGATGTTTTTCTGAGAATAGTTTTGAGTTTTTATAGGTTTTAGGTGATTTTTCTATGGATGAGAGTGGTTCAAGTGTGGAGATAGAGTGGCTCTTCCATGGGAAAGAGAACTACATCATGGATCCTTAGGGGGGGGGTGATTTTGGAGGTTATTCCATTTTAGGGGGTAGTTATGCTATGAAGCTAAGATATGTAATAATATATTTATTTGAATATTTTTCCGACGATGTATAGGGTATGGTTGTATCATGGAGCCCCGAGGTGTTTTTTTATGGATTTTCCTTTTTAGGGGGTAGCTATGGCGTGGATGAAAGGATGTAGTGTAGCCTCTTCTTGGCGGTTGGGTTATGCAGCATGGAATTTCCTCCTGCACTATAGACCCTTCCAGGGTTTTCTAGATCTATAGTGTCGAACTCATTTTTTTAGATATATTTTTTTACTATCCTCACTACATTGTGGTATCTTATATTTCCTCATTGTATGACTATTTTCATCACTTTTATCCCATGGTTTTGTGGGTTATTTCGCGGTATGCTATTTCAAAATTTTAAAATTATAAACACCAATTTTATATTCCAAAATCCTCCTACATGAATCCTAACTAACCCTTTGTCTTATGGAGGCCCCCAAGAGATGATTTTTCTCCTCCAACCTCTCTTCTTATTGGATTGAAGTGTCGGTTGATGTGATTGATCTCCCTCTGGTAAGTGTTATCTTCTTGAGTTGGTATCCTATGTGATCATATTATCTTATGATTTAAGAGTGATGTATAATCATATAATTGGTGGATCTAAAACTTAATTGTATGAGTTTTAATTCTAATTATCCCTTCTTAATATTATTCATTTACAAATATCCGTTGGTGGTTCCCATTTTGGGTGATTGATTGCTTGATCATGTGAAAAAATGTAGGTGGTTCCGTATGTCCTTTCTATGCTTATGAAACCTTGATTTACTTATTGATTTTAAATGAGTTATAAGTTTTACTTATAAAACTTGATTTAGTTAATTTATAAAGGTATGTAATTGTGAAATAAATTAAATTTTCATAGTATTAAATAAATTAGATGAATTTTGAGAAAAGTGGTCATAGAAGGAAAAGTGATTTGATGAAATGATTTGAAGTTTGATCTTTGAGAAAAAGGTATTTAAAATAAATATAATTTTGAAATTCATGAGTTTGATGAAAACCTATGTTTTGGTTTTGAAATTTAAATGGAATTTTGAAACATAAATTTGGGAATTTGAACTGTGAATGATGAATTTCTTTGAAATAAATGTTTTCCCGTGATTGACTGATTGATTGAAGAACATGTGTACCTAGATAGTTGGTGGGTGATTAGGATAATCATTCTACGATTCTGACTCCTTATAAATTGATTGATGATGAAAAATCTAAGTAAACCACGTTTGGCTTGATTATCCCCAATGGGGTGTTGAATGATTATATCTCGATGGATTGAGCCTTAGGGACATGCACACACCTTGAGATGTGATGATTGACTGAAATGTGTGAGTATATTATAGCCATAAACCTAATAAACTCACGGTATATAACCATGGTTATTTTCTTATTTTATTATTACATGCCAGTGATTATAAAACTATTTTTATCCATTCCCTTAAGTTTTATTGAAATGATCATTTAAGATAATTTTTATATATTTTGCATATACTTGATTTGAAATCATGTTTTCACCAAATGTGTACAATGTTTTTCCATTTATTTTATTTATATAAATTGAAGCATATGTGTTTTGTTTGTTATATAATTTCTTATGGGACACTTGGAGAGATCCTTTTAGGTTATTTTTCTCAAACCATACCTTTTCCTTTGAGAGTTAGTATATTTTTTTATTCAAAGTATAAGAAAATGGAAAGCACAACTTGGAGGTGATGAGTGTGCATGATGAATGGGACATTAGTTGGTGATGGTGATGATTGAAGGTGCGATCTACTCATTACATATATATTTTGAGTTTTTGAATTGATGTATGTTTTGTTGTCATTTTGTATGAGGTATACCTTGTGATCATTATCTAAATTTGTTATACTATTTTCTCATTGAGGAGTGCTTGGAATAATGACTATTCATTGATTTATATTCCACTATTATATGTTTTTGTATGTTATTGGGGATAAATCACTCCCTATATCTTTTCATGATGCCTGAGAACTAGTTTCTAGCCCATGTTGATGGAGAACACCCTCTAATTAATGTTATTACTAGATTGAGTATCATTGTAACTGTGATGGTTACACCATAAGGTCGCCATGAGGGTTACATCATAAGGTAGATATGAGGGTTAAATTTTAAGGTAGCCATGAGGCTTACAAATTATACTGTATCCCTAAGGGTTAAAATATTAATTAATTAATTCCCCAAGTTACCTTTATGGTATTATTTATGTTTTCTATGTTTTATGGAAATCTCATGTTTTCATAAAGTAACTATATGATACTTATTGGGTGAGAACTATGTCTTTGTGAAAATGATTTCGTATGTTAATAAGCATTCATGTAATAACAGTTTATATCCTTCTTTTTATGCCCCTTACTGATATTTTTATGCTCAAAATTATTTTAAAATGTTTTTCACATGGTATAAGGATGGGTAAGAGAAAAAGATAAGCTAAGATGAATGTTGTGAAGAATTTTCATGAATTTTTTTCATTCTTTTATTAAAAAAAATTACATTATATAAGAAATGGATACTATTTTAGTTTTAAGAACTTTATATTCTTGTGGGTTGATATGTAATAATTATATCCTAATTTTCTAAAACTATAAACCTAAAAGATCTTTGGGAAAGTAAAGAAGTTAATTCTAAAATAATTTTCTGGATTATGTAATGCTTAAGGTCATGTCCTTAAGTTGGTATGAGAGAATAGTTTAGATAACTTTAGGGGCTGGGATGATGTTAATAGAGTACCATAAATGATTTTTACCTTTTTTTTTATGTTTAAATGATAAATCATATTAAGATTACCATGTTTCTTTATCTAAGATATGTCTGTTTATAATGGTTTTCCATAGAAGAAATAGTGAAGCTAATGTAGGAAGGCACCAAGAGGATAATATCTTTATGAATCCATAGCCTAAAATTATGGGAATTATAAAAAAATAGTTTTTGATATTAATGGATTAGTTGAAATAAGATATAAATGGTGGTGTAATCCATGCAAGAGAATAGACAGAGCTACCATAATGGAACATGAAGATAGTGGAACATTTTATGAGGCAACACCCTCCTACTTTTAGTGGATCTTTTGACCTAGTGGTGGTTGAAGGATATATTAAATTAATTGAAAAGATATTCAATGTTATGGGGTATTCAGATAATCAAAATTTTAGTCTTTATATTTATCATTTTGAAGGTGAAGCTGACCAGTGGTGGTTAATGGTCAAGAATATCAGGGATAGTGAGGAGATTGATTCCTTCAAATGAGATAAATTAAAAAATATTTTCCTTGGAAAATATTTTCCTAAGGTGGTTTTACTTGGTATGGAAAATAAATTCCTTGAGTTGAAACAAAATAAGGAGGATTAAATAGTCGTGCATGGAGAAAAATTCATCCAATTGTAAAGGTACACTCTAAATCATATTTTGGATCTTGATAGAAAAATAAATCATTTTTACCAAGGATTGAAGCAAATATATTGAATAGAGTTGGCCTCCTATGAATTAAAAAGTCAAAAGAAACTTTCTCAATGTGCCAAGAGTGTAGAAATAGATTTTGATGATGATCACATATACTTTAAAAACAAGAAAAAGAGGATGTCCAGATGGAATGCGATGGGTAAAAATCAATCAAGGAAATATGAAGGAAAGGAAGTCCAATTTCTAGTTTGTGAAAGGTGTGATAAAAAGAACCCAAGGTAATGTATTAAAAAACAAGGAAATGTTTTCTATGTGGTAAGTTTGGACATATTCTCTGAGATTGTAATGAAAATTATCTTAAGATTAATCCTGAAAAGAAAAATATAAAGTGTTTTAAATGTGGTGAGATTGGTCATTATACAAATACCTATCCAAAGAAAGATCTAAATGATGGAACAAAGCTATATTATAAAAAATGTACAGTGATAGCCTTTGCGACTATGTTAGCAGATTTCAGGCTATTCAATGAAGTGGTATCTGGTACTTTTTTTAATCAGATTTTTATAATGTATTATTTGATATAGGGTCCACACATTCTTTTATTTCTAAGATTTTTTTGGTAAATTGGAAATTTTACATCAAAAAATGATACCATAAATTATGTTTAAAACAATAGGGGTAAATATTAAAATAAGAATGAATTATAATGATCCTCATGTTTTTTCTGTGGGAAGACATTAACTGAAAAACTTTTTTCCCCTTAGTATAGTTTTATGTTATTCTAGGTATGGATTGGATTTCTATTTATCATGTTAAGATTGATTGTAGAGATAAAGAAGTTTCTTTTCAAAAATATTTTCAATTTTTATACAAGAATAAACCCATACAATTGATGATATATCAGGAAGCTAAGAAACTATTATAATATGGAAATGAAAATTATCTTTCTCATATTATTGAAAACAAAAAAAATGTTTAGATTAATGATGTTTCTATGATAAATGAATACATAAATTTTTTTCCTAATGATTTACCTAGTGTTATACTGGATCGAGAAGTTTAATTTACAATCGACTTTGTTCTTGATGCTAATCCAATTTTAAAACCCCCTTATCAAATGGATTGAGTGGAACTTAATAAATTGAAAAATCAGTTGTAAGAGTTTTCTGATAAAGGATTCATTAATCGTAACACATCACCATGGGGTGATCCTATTTTGTTCATTAAAAATAAATATGGTTCTATGAGACTTTTCATTGATTAT
Source organism: Viscum album (assembly GCA_963277665.1). Classification (NCBI taxonomy): domain Eukaryota; kingdom Viridiplantae; phylum Streptophyta; class Magnoliopsida; order Santalales; family Viscaceae; genus Viscum; species Viscum album. Next base: position 2,049,790,282 of record OY728156.1, on the reverse strand, counting down.
AGAGCTTTTAATAACAATACTTTTAAGAATAACTATTCTTTGCCACATATCAATGAATTGTTTGATCAGCTTCAGGGAGCTCAGTATTTTTCCAATATTGATTTGATATCCAAGCACTGTTAGCTGAAGTTTAATGAGGAAGATATCCTAAAAATATATTTTCATTTAAGATATAAAAATTATGAGTTTATTTTTTTGCCATTTGGTTTGACAAATGTCCTAGCTATATTTATGGATCTTATGAATATAATATTCTGTGAATATTTGGATAATTTTTTTTTTGTTTTTATTGATGATATTTTTTATTTTCAAAATTTTTTAGGAATATGAATTTTTTTAAGGATTTTCTTGAAAACACTAAAATAAATAGTGTTATACAAAATATTTAGAAAATGGGATTTTTGGTTGCAACAGATTTATTTTCTTGGGTACATTGTAAATAAGGATAGAATAATAGTTGATTCCATAAAAAATAAGTGGATGATAAATGAAAAAGACCTAAAATGTTATAGATATTTGTAGTTTTCTTGGATTTGTAGGTTATTACAGATGGTTTGTTAAAAACTTTTCACCGTTATCTATCTCATTAAATAAGTTAACACGAAAAGGGGATAAATTTATTTGGATAGAAGAATGTGGTGTTTGTTTTCAGGAACTAAAGAAGAGAGTAGTGAATGATATAGTTTTGGACCTACCATCCAGAGATGGTGAATTTTTCATCTATAGTGATGCTTAATTGAGGGGACATGGTTGTGCTCTGATGAAGAATGATCAAGTAATTTATTATGCTTCAATACAACTGAAACCTCATGAGTTAAATTATACCAAACATGATTTGGAATTATTAGTGGTGGATTTCACTTCAAAGATTTGGGAGAATAATTTATATAGAGCCAAATGTGAAATATATATGACCATAAATTTTTAAATTATATATTCACTCAGAAGGAATTAAACATGGGGAAGAGAAGATGGATTAAACTGGTAAAGTATTATGACTTCATGATCAATTACCATACTATAAAAGAAAACAAAGTTGTAGAATCCTTGAGTCGATAACATCATAATTTAGTATCCATGTTACATTCGGAATAAGACCCCTTGATTAATTATTTGATGCATTTTTTATTGGATGTTATTGGTATAGAAAATTCTTCTAATTTGTTTCAGGTTTCAGTGCAGTCATCTCTATCAGATTGAATTAAACAAGAGCAGAAGGAAGATAGTGAGTTATAGAAAAAGTTAGAATTTGTGAAAAAGGTTAAGTTTCCATAATTTAATATTGATAAATATTGTTTTATGAGATTAGGGAAAATATTATGTGTTCCTTGTGATTCAGAGTTGATGAAATATTTGTTAAGTGAATCTCATAGTTCTTCATTCTTTCTTTATCCTGACAGCACAAAATATATAGAGACCCTCGGGAGTATTATTGGTGGGATGGAATGAAAAAAGATATTTAGCATTTTACCTTGAAATGTTTGACTTTTCAAATGGTTAAAGTAGAGGGACAATTACCAAAGGGGATGCTTCAGAATTTTCCAATGAAATATTGGTAATGGAAAAATATATCCACAGACTTCATGGTGGGACTACTAAACAATTCTTAAGGTAACAAGTCAATTTGTATTTTTTTTGACCGACTGACTAAATCTGAGCATTTCCTTCAAATTCAAGATACTATGTATTTGGATCAGTTTTCTTGACTATACCCCAATGAAATTTTATGGTTACATAATTTTCCTCTTTCCATTATATAATACTATGATCCTAGGTTCACTTATAACTTTTTTAAATTCCTTCAGAAGTTGTTGGAAACATTATTAAATTTATGTACTACTTTTCATCCTCAATATGACGGATAGAATGAGTGAACAATTAAAACATTAAAGGATATGATTTAAGCTTATTCAATGTATTTCTAGGGAATTTGGGACCAACATCTTTATTTAGTTGAGTTTTATTATAAAAACTACTTTTATTCTAGTATACAGATGGAAACTTTTGAGGAATTATATGGAAAGTGGTGTTAAAATCAATATTTTTTGGATGAAGTTGTGGAAATGAAGTTTATCGAACCAAAATTGGTAGAGTAAGTGACTAATAAAGTGAATATGATCCAGCAACACATGATGAAAACTCAGAGAAAGAAAAAATATCTATATATAATAGGAGTAAAGAATTCTATTTCGAGTTAGGTGATTATATTTTTCTTAGAATCTCACTATGGAAAAGTGTTATGTGTTTTGGTAAGAAAGGAAAGCTAAGTCTACAGTTCATTGGACCTTATGAAATCCTAGAGAAATTTGGACCATTCACCTTCCGAGTATCTTTTAATCTTAGTTTATCTTAGGTACACAATGTTTTTCATGTTTTGATGTTGAGAAAGTATGTGCCAGATTCATCTCATGTTTTGAGCCCACAAATAGTTCAGTTGGATAAGAACCTTTCTTATAAAGAGAAAAATATTCAGATTATTGATTGTAGATTGAAAGTATTGTGGAATAAAGTAATCCACTAGGTTAAGGTTTTGTGGAGAAACCACATTTTTGAATAAGCGACATGGGAATCTGATAATTCCATGAGGAAAAGGTACACTCACTTGTTTAATAAGTAAATAAAAATTGTGAGGATGAAATTTAAAAAAGGTAGAAAGAATGAAACAACCTTGGTACTTATAAAAAAATTTATTTTCATTATGGAATTAAATAGTCACATTCATTATAAATGTATAATGAAATAAGAGGAATTAAAAAAAATTAAAGAATTTATAATGATGTAATAGTAACTTGACCTTAGGAATAGTAATATGGCCAATATAATGGTAAACTCACCTATGAAAATATAAATAAAATTCATGTAACTTAAAAGTTAAAATATGATATATTTATATCATGGAATAAGTAAATAAATGTTTTGAAAGAGATAAATTAAGTGTTGGTGTTTTTGTGAAACTTAAATGTTTATTTATAATTTTATAATTAATATAATTATTGAAAACAAAATATTCATTTATAAAATAGATTCATAAATTAATATTTTATTGTCTTATTATTATAAGATAATTTCATGTGACCTTAATTAATTTTTCAAAAGTGTTAAAAATTCAGTTATTGTTTTAAAATTGGTATTTTTTGAATAAATTATGTTTTTAATTAAAAATTAAATTTATCATATTTAGAAAATTATTTCATAAAATAGAGTTCATTTTTTAATTCTACACATTTAGAAATGGTTAGTGTAAATTTTTAGTATTTTTCTGAAATACTTGAATTTTTGGTGAATACTGAAATACAATAATTTATGGTAGAAGCTAAATACTTGAATTATTGAGTCATAGATGATTTAAGGCCGATATAATCTCAAAATATAAAATAATACTTCATTATCTGAATATATTTAGTGATAATTTTTAAACTATTCATAGTTTTGAGCCAAAATAAAAAACTAATGAATATAATAATGAGAAAACACCCCTATCGTTCACTATAAATACAACATCTCACTACCTATTCTCCTCACACCTCAAAAACTTGTAGATTATTTAATTTCTACCCAATTCACTTCACAATACTCTTACCCACATCCAAGACCTACTGGTATCATCCAAATCCTAAAACCAAGGGCCTTAAGGAGGTTCTTAATGAGGAAAATGTATGAGGTAAAGTCTTCTTTTATTATTATTTTTTCAATTATTTTTATTTTCTTATACTCTCCTAACCTACCCTTATTAAAGTGAAATTAAAACTATGATATATTATATATGATATAATTTTTTCATGTTTATGAAAAAAATCATCATCAAAATTCTTTTCCTCTCCCATTTATTCTAAAAATGAGAACATCGTCCATGATGTGTCAATTTACAGCCATCACAGACAATACACATTCATTTTTCATTAGCGCCTTCAAGTTTGTTTATAAAAAAATTATTATGGTTAAATAATATTTAATTATACATATTATAAATTATTTAATTTTATATAACCAATATATAAACATGATATTGAATAAAATGATATAAGTTCTTGATGATCATAAAAAACACCAAAATAAATTAAATCATTCTCATTAATGTTTTATATAATGATCCATTATCACATAAAAAATGATATATTGTATCATTTAAAATTGTAGAAAAATATTAACACCATATTATTTAAATTTTTTAGTTTTTTATTCCATTCAACAAGAAAATACAAAATGGACCAACCATGAAAACGATGAAATAAATGCGTCTAAAACAATGAGAATAACAAAATATTATTAATAAATGGGTGGAAAGATTTTATAAGAATATCATATAAGTAATTATAAATATTAATATGGTTATTTAATATATTCATAACACTTTTTAAACCATTATACATGAGGTTTGAATATGTTTTAAGTAAGACAAACCTGAGGTAAGGGAACTCTTAACCCAATTTCCATTCTTTGGGTTAACCTTGTACTTCATTAATTATGTGGTACTAAGATTATTTGTAAAATTAATTTTGTTTATATTATGTTTTATTATGTTTATTTATAGTGTATACACAGATTATATTCATTTTATTAATTCTCACTTCAATTATTTGATAAGTGTAAGAGAATTTTCTTTAAAAATCTTCTTTTATATTTCTATTTTTACAAAATTCAAAAGGAATATTTTTATGATAGTATTATTATTTTATGATTATGTTTCATGGGAATCATTTATAATGAAGGATATGACCTATATCTCCCTCCAATGCATTGGTTATGTTTATGTTGGAGGTTAACCATATAGTTACTCCAAGTGTAACTGCGATGGTTACACCATAAGGTAGCCATGAGGGTTACATTATAACATAGTTGTGGGGGTTACACTACAAGGTATCCATGAGGGTTACAAATAATATAGAAACCATGAGAGTTAAAATATTAAGTAAGTAATTCCCCATGTTAATTTTATGGTATTATTTATTTTTTCTATCTTTTATGGAAATCCCATGTTTTAATAAAGTAACTATATGAAACTTATTGGGTGAGAAGTATATCTTTGTGAAAATGATTTCATATGTTTATAAGTTTTCATGTACTAGTGGTTTCTATACTTATTTTTATATACCTTACTGAGATTTTTGTGTTCATCCCATGTTTTAAAATGTTTTGCATAGGGTTTAAGGATGGGTAATAGAAAAGAAGAATCCAAGATAAATGTTGTGAAGACTTTTCATGAAACGATTTCATATTTTTGTTAAAAACTTTTATATTATTGAAGAAATGTATACGTTTTTTTAGTACCCACTTTATAGGATCATGGGTTTATATGTATGAATTATGAACTAATTTTATAAAACACTAAATCAAAAAGATATTTGTGAATGTAAAGAAGTGAATTATGAAAGAATTAAATAGATTATGTAATGTTTAAGGCTGATTCCTTATGATATTATTGGAAGAAAATAACTAACCTTAGGGAATATGACCATAGTGCTTATTTTGATTTGATTATTACATGAAATTTATTATAGAACTATTTTTATTCATGCCCTTGTATTTTATTGAAATGTTTGTTTAAGCCAGTTTTAATATATTTTCCATCTACAAGATTTGAAAGCATGCTTTGAATAGAAGTGTAAAATGTTTTTCCATGGCTTTACATTATTTAAATTGAAGAATATGTGGTTTATTTGTTATATAATTTCTTATGGAACACTTGGCGAGATTCTACTAGGATATTTTTCTCACACCCTACCCTTTACATTGGTTATTTGTATATTTTTTAATACCTAGTACATGAAATGGGAAAACACCACTTGGAGGTGGTAGGTGTGCGTAATGCATGGGACATTAGCTGGTGATAATGAAAAGTAGTGATGTGATGTAGTCATTGCACATAGTTTCTAAGCTTTTATATTGATGGTTTTTTTGTCATTTTGGATGATGTATACCACGTGATCGTTGTCTGACTTTGAGGTACTCTTTTATCCTTGAGGTGTGTTTGGAATACCAACTGTTCATTGATTTATCTATCACTTTTATATGTTTTTGTATATTATTAGGGTAAAACCATTCCCTATACCTTTTTATGATTCCCATTAGCTAGTCACTAACCCGTGGGGATCAGGAACACCCTTCAAGTTTTGTCAATTTTGACTTGGGTACTAATGTGCCAAGGTATTCAGGTTGGTTCGAGACACCACACACACTGCCTTACACATTTTATAGATTTCAGTAAAGAGAATCCATTGTGTCTTAGGTTCAAGGGTCATTTTTTTGAAGTTTTATGGGTTTTTTAGTTTTTTTCATACAAATGGGTATAGGTTTTTAATTTTTTTTAAAAACATATGGATTTAAAAAGTGATGATGCCCTCAAATACTTTTTCATTTAATTACATGAAAGGAATTTGGGGAGACAAAACCTTTCACGTAATAAAATAAAAAAGGTATTGATGGCATCAACATCTTCTGCCTCTACCCCTATAAAAGTAGCACCACCCCTTTCTTCTCACTCAATTCACTCAGCCTTTTGCCCCCCTCTCAAACTCTCATGATTTTTTATCCCTTTTCTAGTGTTGAAGTTAACAACTCTTTTGCAATAGACTTCAAGGAGTAAAAAATTTCTCAAGATTCATTTAATGCTATTTTTTGCTAATTTAATTTAATTTAATTAATTTATTTAGTTGTTTAATTTCTAATTTATTTCAAAAAAATTATTAACATAGTTATATAATTAATTTTATGTAATTTGTTAATAATAGTTAATATTAGCGAGTAATAAATTATTATTCAATAACTGCTAATTTGTAATTACTTAATAATTAGACTTAGTTGGTAATTTAATAATTATTATGAATTAATTAATATTTAATATCACTTATTAGTTAATAATAATTAATAAAAAATAATTATTAATTAAATTCAGTTAATTAACTAATCATTATTAAATAATAATTAATTAACTAATAATTAATTACTAATTAATTAATAATTAGATATTAACTAATAAATAATTATTAGTTGTTATATAATAATTAATCAGTACTTTACTAAAAAAAAACCAATTAATAATAATTTAACAATTAAATACCAATACTTAATTCCTAATAATTAATTACTAATTACTAATTATAAAATAATAATTAATTAAATGACAATTAACTAATAATTAACTAATAATTAGTAATCATTGATAATAATTAAATAATTAACAAGTAAATTATAATTGACTAATAGTTAATTAAAAAATTATTAACAAGTAATTATTTAACTAATAATTAATTAATAATTAATTAATAACTAATAATTCACTAATAATTAATTACTAATAATTAACTAATAATTAACTACTAAGTAATTAATAAGTAATAATTAACTAATAATTAGTAATCATTGATAATTATTGTTAATAATTATCTAATAATTAACTTATAATTATTTAACTAATAACTAATTATTAATTAATTAAATAAAATTAATAACTAATAAGTAATGAGTTATTAATTAATAAATATTTATAATAATTATTAAATGGTTACAAATTCATATTAAATTTTTTTATTTAGTTACTAACTTATAATTGTTTAATAATTATAAATAATTTTTAATTAATAGTAGTTATTAATTAATCATTAATATTATTCAACAATTATTATAAGGTATTATATTAATATATAATTAATTAGTATTTAGTAATAATTAATTATTTATAAATAATAAAAAATAATAATAATTATTAATCATTATAATAATTAATTTCTAATAAGGTAATTAAATTCTATTATTACTATTGAAATTAATAATAATTGGTCGCAATTTGTACATTATTAATTATTTTAAATTAATTAATAATTAATATCATAGAGTAGTTGATAATAATTATTACTTATTATTAATATTTATTAATTATTTATCAATCAATTAATAAAGTAAATATTATGTAGTTATCTGAGTAATGACAACCCTCTTTGGATATAATCAAGTGGATGCAGACTCCTACACAGATGCACCTAGGGGTAATAACCCTGAAAAGTCTGGTTGGGTATTAACTCGATCTTCACCAAGTGTAAGATAAAGAGGCCTAATTGTACACTTTTTTGACACTCTCAAAGGATCGACTTTGGATAATTCACATTCTATTTATAAACTATTAAATCCAATGTTTGTTTTCTTAATTATATCCTTGCACATTGAAATAAATTTACACAATTATCCCACAATCAACCCTACATTACTATTCCTCATAATGAATATTATTTATCAATAAATTAATAAAGTAAATATTATGAGGTTATCTGAGCAATGGAATCCTTGACTAGATACAAACAAGTGGATGTAGGCTCTAGAACAAATGAACCTATGGGTAACAACCCTAAAAATGATGGTTGGGTATTAAGTCGATATTCACCTCATGCACAATAAAGAGGTCAACCTGCACATCGGGTTTGACTCTCCCAGGAGATCTGTATTAATTAATTCACATGATATTTATAAACTATTAAACTCAATTCCTATTTCTTAATTATGTCATTGTATCATGAAATAACTTTACACCAATATTCCATTGTCAACCCTATACAATTATTCCACACAATTAATATTTTTTGTCAATCAATAAATAAAATAAATATTTTATGGTTATCTAAGTAATGATATCCTCATCTGGATAAAAACAAGTAGATACCATTTCTAACTGAGATGCACTTAGGTGTAATAACCATGAAACAGTTGGTTGGGTCTTAACTTGATCTTCACACGGTGCATGACACAAAGGCATAACTACACACTTAGTTTGACACTCCTGGGGGATTTGTTTGGATCAATTTTAATTCTATTTATACACTATCGAACTCAATTACTATTTCAAAATTATAACCTAGTACCATGAATTAACGTTACAGAAGGATCTTTCACACATGCAGCTTTGGGAAATAACACTGAAAATGATGGTTGTGTATTAACTCGCTATTCACCTAGTGCATATTAAAGCGGCTTAACTACAAACCTTCTATAACACTCGCAAGGAATTGTTTTTGGTAATTCACATGTCCTTCATATACTATTTAACTAAACAACTATTTCTTAATTATATCCTTATACTAGGAAATAAATTTATGAAATTATTCTACTGTCAACCCTACATGATTGTTCCTCATAGTGAATATTTTTTGCACTTTTAAAATCATGATCAGAAATAATTTCTTGAAATATACAATCATATCTTCCCATGTATTTTTCTATGGTGAAGTTATTCAAAATGATCAAGGGTATTTATATATTAGAAAACCAACATGATTGGTTATCATAAGTGATTATGTTACCCTAGGATAACTTCATGACATAATTTTGGTTGGTTAAATATGTGACTTGATCAAGAGATCTAGTCTATTAGTTATAGAACTTTCAAATTCTAAGAAAATATATAGAATATAGATTATCTAATACTTAGTTATTATAATTGGTTATATGCAACAACATTATCTAACTAATGTTCAAATAATGGTTTAATAAAGTTACACATGGATGTTTCTACTATCCAACAGAAAACTACTATTGTAGGATGAAAAAACCATACCAGAGTTATTAAATAAGGTCTATACCAAGATTATATGATTGTTTCATATCATGTGGATGAAGAAAAAATAAATTGATAACCTAGAAATATTGAAAGATCAATTTATTAATGAAGAAGTGTTTACTTATGGAACATAAGGAGAAGATATAGATGATGATTGTACGTTCATGGATTTTCAGAGAGGTACATATTCTTTTAAAATTTTGATAAACCTTTTATTTTATATAAATAAATGTACCTAAAGGGTTAAAAAGGTTTGGTAGAGTCAAAGTATTTTTTGGAGCTCAAAGCTATAGTTTTTGGAGAAACAGACTGAGGTGCACATTTGGCACACAATTAGTGCTAACCATGCAGATCAACCATGTGGGACAAAAGTAGAATTGAAAAATCTTTTTAACCATGTAAGGGAGGCCACATGAACATGTGATAAACTACAATGAATTGAATAAGTGAAACACATGGTCAATGCACAGTTTTCTAACCATGTACCTAATCGTAAGAGGGGGGTGTTCTTCATGGCTAGTGAGCACGCACAATCTACACACAGTTTTTATAGTCTTGAACCAAGATCATGCGAGGTGTGTTCCATAGGATAGTTTTTAGAACATGGTTAGCACACATTTTGTCTAATTATGTGCCCAACCGTGCATCCCATAAAAATTAATGAATTTACATTTTCCCCTTAAATCCTTAAAACCCTCACCATTTTTTTCTTCTTTCTCACACACAAATGCCTCCCACATTGAGATCTATCATCCTCCATCTCCTCTATAATTAGTGATACCTCCTACATCTACTAGTTGGTCTATAACTTTTACATAAAATTTTAGGTGTTTATATTGTGTTACCATTTTGTCATGTGCTAGACTTACCATGCATTTCCCCTTAAATATATTATATATTAAATTTATCACCTAGAACTATAATTGAAATGATATGTAACATTGATAACCAGTTGGTGGTTAATAATATCAAACCAAAAAATACCCTTGGATGGGTTCAATTAAATTCTTTGATAACTTATTTTCCCCTTGGGACCAAAACACTACTAAGGTGTGTTGGCTTGAACTTATCGAGGGAGATTTTTAAAATTGAAATGATTAATTAAGATATGGTATAGATATACCCTTGGATATATTTATTAAATATAAATGAATTAAATAAATTTGATTATAAATGCAAGGGTGAAATTATTTAGCCTTGAATGCAATTTTAAATGGATGTGATTACATAATTATTACCTTCTATTATGGGAAAAACAATTCCTTATTGATTATTTATAATTATATACATGATATTCCTTATTATTTATTTCATATTATTGAACATCACGTTACTAATATTTATTTTAAATTAATGGACATTATTTTCTTTATTGGTTATTGGAATTTATGGATATGACATTCTTTATTATTATGTGGAATAAATGAACTTGATGTTCCATACTACTTACTATTGATTAACATACATGAAATTCCCCATCCTCTATTTAGAATTAAAGGACATAATGATCCTTATTATTTATAAAGTAAGAAATTTTCCTAGACATTTAAAAATAGTTTGAAGTAGGTAGTATCAGATTAGTGACATGTGAGTAACCAGAGCCAATGTGGGTTTTGTTTAGCTCATTTGTTTTCATCGTTATTATTAGATACACATTTCTTTATTATATACTCATAGACTGGATTAGTTATGGACAAAATTGGTGGTGGTCTTCTGAGTTTTACTCACACCCTATTCTTTCTACAGATTGGTCCCCAAATAGATTTCATGGATGTATGTTTGGATAAGGGAAAACAGCCTACTATGGGTGAAAAGTTTTCTATTATAGGCTGAAGTAAGTGAGTAGAGGACTAAGCTAGCATGGTTGATGCTATTTGAAATATATTTTGGTATTTTGTTCATTTTTATATAAAATTTACTATTTATGTATACTACCATATTTCCTTGAATCCACATTTTTTAAATAATTATGACATCATCATTTTCTTATGATACTACCTATGAATTTTGGATATTTATTGTTATCTGTATGCTTACTTCCACTACCATATGATTTTACACTATTTATTATATTGTTTCAACCAATTATCAATTATTATCACCATTTTAATCCACCCGGATAAGTATTGTATAGTCACCCCATTGCAACATCATAGACCCTAGCAGTTAGTTAGAATCATTTGGCATACGTGGAGGTGCACATAAGGCCATGTGGCCAACTAGGTTCAGTTACTTATAAGTGAATCAGGTCCTAGATATCACTAAGATATATCCAAAGTATTTTATTTTTTTATTACTATTTTGGGATGGTATATAGGAGACTATGAAGTGTCAAAAAAAATTAATGAGCCTATTTTAGGGAGTATCTAAACCATGTACAATAAAAATCCATGTTACAAGGGACGTGAATTGATGAACTGATTTTCAACTATTACAATTGTATTAATTTCACCATTGGGTTAAACAAATGAATTTTATAATTTATTATCATTATGTATTTTCTTTTAACTTTGGAATGGTACAATAAGGAATCATTTTTTATGCATCATGATAGGAACCTAAGGATTTATACTTCATGAATATGCCATGTCATGTTTATTTATTGCGTGCATTGCCTACAATATGTTGTAGTTCCTTAAATAATATATTTTTCAATTTTACTAATGTTTCATGAAGGGAAAGGATAAATGATTGGTTTATTAAAGTGGCTACATTGATCTAAATGATTTTTTCCCACATATCTGGATGGTGGAACCTTAAATAACCAATAATGGCACGTTTGATCCACGAACCACTGGTTGTATGGGATGAAATGTTAGTGGTTGAAATTAAATGGATTCTAATTTCAATTTATAAAGTGTATGGACCTATATAAATTGAGAATGGAGATATTTATAATTAAAACATAGTAAAAGGTCAGTTGAAATTATGTAAATTACCAATTGAAACTTATAAAGTATATGAATTTATAACTTGGGAATGACAAACACATCTAATTAGACCATGATATACATATATAAACAACTAAATTGTAGTTATTGAATGAAATGGTTTCCAATAAATGGGTATTTCAATTGAAACTTAAAAGGTTTTTTCTCTATAACTTACAATTTAAAATCGATATAATAGATCCATTTATATAAGATATGATGCCTTGAACCAGACCTAACCTTAGTAGTGGGCGTTGGGAGTGTTTATCATGTTCCTTTATGATCTTATAAATTACATTGACATGAATTTATGAGAATTAAAATGGGTATTTACTCTTATATAGGAAGGATTTATTCTTGTTATATTCCTTTATTAGAAACCTTTTTTATTATAGAAACTCATTTTGGGGTTTGCATTTGGCATTATAGATATATACCTCTATGATGACCTCAAATATAATGCTAGGAAGGTGGTGGTGACCATGATCTGGAGGTGGTAGCACCTGCACCACCAGTGTTACCTCCAATAGTTCTACCGGTGACCCCTCTTATTATACCTGATCTTGGAATTGATGCCTTATTTTGAAAGGGTTTCCTACAATTCATGAAGAACAAATATGGATCTCCATATCCTGACCCTACCATGGAATTATTAACATGATAATTTCAAATGTATCATGCACCTACATTCTTGGGGGATGTTTCCCCCCAGACTTATGAGTCATGGATAGAGGCCATTTTAGAAATTTTTGAGCATCTAGAGGCACCCCTAAAGAGGAGAGTGAATCTGATAGCTTATATTGTTTATGGATTTACCAATTATTGGTGGGATATTATTACATAGATATATCAATATTGGGATATAGTTTGGAGAGATTTATAATCTAACTTATAAGATTAAATGTTTTCGAAAACTTTTAGAGATGAATGGTATAAGGAGTTTATTCACCTACATAAGGTGTTTTTTTCCATAATGGGCTATTCAGATTGCTTTACTAAGCTATAGTGTTTCATGTTGACTCTTTATAGTGATGAGTTGACCAAAAATAGGTAGTTTGAGGATAGGATAGTATATGAAATCTGTTATCTGGTGATCATTTTCTATTTGAAAACTATTTCTAAGATAGTGAACTGGGACCCCAATTCTGAGAATAACTTGAGGGAAGATGGAGGTATGGGGAATGGGGATCAGTTCTTAGATTGGGTGGTAGTTAATTCAGTAGAATTAATCATCATTTTGAACTTTATCATTAGGGAAATAGTATATAGAGTGTGTATCTTGGTAGCCATGTGATATGTATTTATTATGGGAAGTCAGGTCACACAAATCCTTAGTATGATAGAGACCCTGTTGAGTTTCAATCCTAAGAAAAAATGGAGAATATTTAGTGATTTTTAGAAAATTTTCACCCAAATTATAATGATATTGGATCCACACTGAATCAATTTTTAGGAGCGAGTTCAACATCTCCTCGCCTGGCGGGAAGCTAGAGTACAACCAGCCATTTAGACCGAGGAGGTGGTCATGACTGAGGGATCTAGACATGGGATATATAGTTACATCAGAGTAGACCAACCTAAGGTAGTTATGTTGTCTCTAAGGTCTATGGATTATTCTAGATATATGTTGTATATGTTGTACCTGAGGAGAAGTGTGTCATCCCATCTATAGTCTAAGGTATGATTTTAGTAGTTTATACTTTAATGGATTATTAATTTGACATAGGTTCTTCATATTCATTCATATCAATGGCCATCATGGAAAGTATTGGTCTTGATATCAAATAATTTTTTAGAGTGATGAATCTTGATACTTCACTAGGAGTCCAATCAGAAGGTGTGCGCCAATTCAAGGAGTTCCCCTTGATATTGGTAGCTACTGTTTATTATGAAATTTCTTTATCCTTGAGATAACTAGATTTGACGTCATTCGTGGAATAGACTGGCTAGTTCCTTACAGAGAATATATTTATTTTTATCATCATAGGGTGTCCTTATCACCACTAAATAGTGGTAACTATGTATACAAAGGTGAATGCTATGTTCGGGCAAGTCAATCTAAACCTGAGTATCATGGGATGGGAAGAGTGATAGCCCAGATTGCTATTATTTTTTTAGTGATCAGAAAACACATCAGATAGAGTTCCCTCCTATAGTGGATGGTTTTAGGGACATATTCCTTAAAGACTTATCTAGGATACCTCCTAAGAGAGTTATAGTGTTTATAATATTTATTATTCTAGGATTAACATTGGTATCTATTTCTCTTTATAGGATGAATCCTATTGAGATTTAGAAACTCAAGAGATTGTTAGAAGACCTATAATCAAAAGCTATTATCTGACCCAGTACTTCATCATGGTGTGCACCCATGATTTTTGATAAGAAGGAAAATTGAACACTTATTATTTGTGTGTATTACTAATATTCAAACCAACTTATAGTAAAGAACCGGTATCCACTACCTCATACAGATGATATCTTCAACCAAATATGAGGAGATCAGGCCATCTTGAAGATTTATTTGAGGTTGGGCTATTATTAGGTAAGATTTAGACCCTCAAAATTCCACATACAATATTCTTTAGTTTATATGTCTTGTATAATTATTTATTTATGACATTCAATCTCACAAACACACCCTTTTTCATGTATTTGATTAATTGGGTTTTCCACCCATACTTGTATTATTTTTTGGTGACTTTTGTGGAAAATATCATGGTGTTTTCTCAGAATAGACATGATAAATCCAAAAAACATGACATTATATTTAATATACTGAAATAGAATATTTTTTATTCCAAGATCAAAAAATTACACTTCTATATTTATAAGGTTTACTTCCAAGGTCACATCATAGCAGAATCACAAGTATTTTTTGATACATAGAAGGTGAGATCCATTGTTTCTTAGGATCATTACAAGAATGTATTTGATATATAGAGTTAATTTATTAGGGTTATCTAGTTATTACAATCATTTTATTCATGATTTCTCACACCTTGCAGCACCTATTATGTGCTTATCAAGAAGGAAATCAAATTTATATGGTTGAATACTTATTATAATTCCTTTTGAGGAGTTTAAAGGTAGGTTGACCTTAGTACTAATCCTAATTTTACCTAAGAATAGGTGAGGCTATGCAATTTACTATGAAATTTCAGGTATCGGGATGGGATCCATTTTGATACAAGGGTATTGAGTCATGGCATATGGGTCTTGGCAGTTAAGGCCTCATGAGAATAATTACCTGATTAATGTTATTAATAATGATATAGTTGTTCATTCCTTGCATTATTGGAGGCATTATTTGTTGGGAGAGAAGTTCATTGTATAAACATACCATAAAAGTCTATAATATATCTTTAATCGGTGTGAATTGAACCTCAGGCATTGAATATGGGTTGAATACCTATATTATTTTGATTTTTATCTTTCTTATATGTTTGGGAAAGGTAAAATAGTGTCCAATTCTTTGAACTAGAAGAATCATACATAATCAGTTTAGGAATCCAATAGTGAGTGATAGTTGATGGATCTCTTTTCTAATATGCATATTGGGATTCAAAAGTGTCATAATAAGCCTCTTCTTATATCTTTTAAAATAACCTCATCACTTATGTATTGAGTAAAGATGATACAATTATCTGATCCTGAAGACTTTTTCCTTAGGGAGAGTATTTCTGGTGAGGCTCCACCTCATTGGTTGAGTCATTTGTGAGGATTTGATATTGAATATTCATGGAAGAGTTTGGGTTATTGAACACATGGGAGAGAAGCTAATACAAGAATCCCATGCCTATAAATGGGTTGTGCATCCCAAAATTACAAGATGTAACATGAATTACATCACTAGTATTGTTGGATGAGGATGAAGAGGAAGATAGTAGGTTTTGTTACTTTGTGTTCCACCTATCAGTAGGTGATGGTGGAACACTAGTGACTTGATATTCTCTTACAAATTTTAACCATTCCAATGTGTAAATGAGTATATTTCACTATAGATTTTGTGACAGGATTACCAATATCACCTCAGGGTAGTGATACAATATGGGTTATCATGGACATGATAATGAAGGTCACCCACTGATTTACTTTTTGAGTGAACGTTTTGGTGGAAAATATTGGGTCTCTCTATGTCCAAGAGATTATATACCTTAAAAGTTTTCCATGTTCCATTATATCATATAGTGATGCTCATTTTACATCATAGTTCTAGAAGGGTCTATAAAAGGCTCTGGGTTCAAAAGTGATCTTCAGAATATCCTAACACCATAAAAATGAATGTTATTTTGAGCCTATGATATTGGTGTTAGAGGAAATTATCTTGGTATGATTCCTTGATTTTGGACGTTCTTTAGAGAAACATTTACCTCTTGCTAATTTTTCTTAAAATAAAATATTCCTAGTAACATTACAGATGACTCCATATGAGGCCCTATAAGGTAGGTCGTGTCTTTCACCTATGTGCTGGTTAGAGTTAGATGAGGAATTGATACTGGGACCACATCTTGTTTAGGAGGCATCAAAGTAGGTAAAACTTATTAGAAAGCATAAGGCTTCAACTTAGTCTAGGTATAATTCTTACGCTGATCATTTCTTCCAAACTCTGAAGTTTGAGGTGGGAGATCAGGTATTATTTCATGTTTAACCTAGATTGGGGAATTGATAGATTTTTGGAAAAGGCAATATAGATCCTAGGTTCATTGTACCCTTTTATGTTTTGGATAGAGTTAGGCCAATGACCTATCAATTTTAGTTACCTTAGAGGTACCGATCCAAGCACAACGTCTTTCATGTTTTACAATTTCATCGTTACTATTATGAATCATCTATTTCCATTAATCTAGAGGATATTGAGTTAGAGACTATTAATTATTTTGAGCAGTATCTGGTTTGAATTTTTTATCAAAGAATTAAGGGACTTGAATTCCTTCTAGTTCCTTTAGTACAGGTGTTGTGGCAGCATGACTGTGTACATGATGAGACCTTGGATAGAGAGAGAGGTTGATATACATTATTTGTGGAATTAAATATTATAAAATGATTTTCAACTTCCCTTATAAGGGAAACTCTGGAATGATTTGTTTCAAGGATGGAATATTATAAGATCCTTTATTTTTGTAGAGGTACATATTTCGTTAAGAATAAATTAACCCTTTTATTTTACCTAAATAAAAGTTCCTAAGGAGTTAAAAAGGGTTCAAGAGTGTTTCAGCCTTATTTGCAACATAGAGATCTACCTTTTGTAGAAAAATACTAAGGTTCATGGTTGTTTCATGGTTAGTGAAAACCATGTAGCTAAATTGTGTGGCCCAAAATAATAGGTTCATTATTTATTTAACCTTGCGAGTGAGGCTGCACAACCATGAGAAAAACTATAATGAATTGTAATGGT
This sequence comes from Viscum album, assembly GCA_963277665.1. Lineage (NCBI taxonomy): Eukaryota > Viridiplantae > Streptophyta > Magnoliopsida > Santalales > Viscaceae > Viscum > Viscum album. The sequence goes on along the minus strand of OY728156.1, from coordinate 2,049,772,410 downwards.
GAAACACATGGTTAGAATATGGTTTGTCTAACTATGTACCTAAACATGGTTAGGGTGGTCTTCTTGGATAGTGAACACACATTGGTTAACCCAATTTATTGAGACATGCACTAAGACCATGCGGGTTGAGTGCCATGGGACAATTCTAGCTAATGGTTGGTGCATGGTTTGGAAAACTGTGCATCCAAACCATGCACCCCTTAAAAAGTGATGTTTATTATGAAATTTTTGATCCCCCTTATGTAATGAATTATTTTTATTATTATCCATGTGGGGGATTATTTGTTGTGTGATTTATGTTGTGATCATGGATTGTGGATCTATTTAAGTTTAGTATTTGAGGTGGTAATGATTTGATTTTGGTGTTAGCCCTTAGGTATTTGTTATTGTCAGGATATGATATTTTATTATGGACCAACTCCTTTATTATTCCATGGGCAGACCGAGTCTACTAAGTGATAATTATTGGGATTATTTTATTCTAGTTGAGATTTATGCACTAGAAAGTCACCCCTAGTTGTACATAACACTTAGATAGTGGGATAGTCACTGGGTAGAATGGTTAGAGTGATTCAGTTAATGGATTCTTGACCGTTAATCCTCATATAGTAGGTCTACCTTTATGTGTTGGGTGTTGTCTCTTTATTCCCTATGGTTCTACCCCATTCTATATATCACATGTTATTCCTATGATTATTTATATGCATGTGATATGATTATTTTTTGGATGTACTTGTTTGATGAATTGATCCTCTTATGGATTAGTTTTAATGTTTACTAGTTTGGTTCAATCCATTTATTAGAATTCATTATGACCTTATAGGACTGTGTTATAATTATTGTTGCCCTTATTTACTTGATTTCCTTTATGTTAGGTGTTTATAATTTTTTAAAGGAAAAGGGTGAAATGGTTTGAATGTTCTAGTTTTGGTAGGAAATGAGTTTGAAATGTTTTAATCCATGTGAGAAATTGTTTTAAAAATTAGTGTTTTAAAGATAAATTACAGTTTTATAAAATGTATTGGTTTTGGTAACACATTTTATGGCATGTTTTAAAAATGGTGTTCTTTGAAAAAGTGAAATATCCATGTTTTTTTACTCTTATATCATGTAAAGGAAAATGAAAACCTATTTTTCTACATTAATTTTAAACTAGTAATTCTGGTTTCTTTTATAAATGGAATGAAATGAACTGAGGGTAGTATCCTACTAGATTAATATCTCACCATACATACTCATGTTGGTGGATATTTAGTCTTCATGTATTGTGTAGGTTTCTTTAGGCATTGGCTCTCGAGTTTGATTCGGTGTTATATTAATTGGTAAGAGGATGTTGTTTGGGATCATGGTTGTGACTTGTGGGTCTCATTGAGATAGTTGCTCGACCTTTAATTTCATATAACCGACTGGAAAAGTTATGATTTTGGCCTCATTAGTCATCTGTTCTATTTCTTTTAGCTTATGTTTTAGTGTTGTATTCTTGTATTAATTTTTTGTTTATATGAGATGTCCTTTTTTCATGTATGTTTGTATCTCTTTATTATTAACATTTCTTAGATTTTTATATTTGGTTCCTTGAGAGTGAAACCAACTCCAATGGTTAATTTTGATACCCTTGATGATTATCGTCAGCCCGAGGGGATCGAGGACGCTCATCAGGTATGTGGTGGGTTGGATTATGTGTCTGAGGGATAGAAGTCCCAAGATTGTTTATTATAGAATCAAGAAATTATATTCAATGGGAAGGGATCTTCTTTATTGTGGTAATAAGTCCCTAGAATTTTCACTATTTTTCACAAACATCGAATGTATAGTATGAAATTCATGTAGCTCCAACTTTTTGTGTATGCACTATTTTTTTTAAATTACTTCTTTAAGTTCCTATGGTAGAAATAGAAGTTTATAGACCCATAAGTGAACTAATTGTTGGCATGGGTCATCATTATTTTAGAGACTCTAGTTTAATCGAGTAAAACTTTAGAATATTACTAGGAATATTTTTGGATCTAGGCTCTATGACGTCACATAATTTAAAGGCTCGATGAACCCAAAATTAATTTTATAAAAATATTAAAAATATTTTATATTATTTAGATAATTTTTTTTCCAAAAAAGTTGAATATCTCATAAATAGAGTCTCTGATTGGAAATATGAGAACATGGTTGAACTCAGAACATGGAGGTTACCCTAGACACGACTTAAAGTTGGTCTACATGAGACGTTCAGATGGGGAAGCTGTTAGTGGGTTCATTAGATAAATTAATTAATTAAATTAATTAATTTAATAACCCTAACCTAAATAACTCATATAATTAGACTCATATGGGAAATATGAGACCACCGTTAACTTTATAATGCAATGTTTACCCTAGGCATGGCCAAAAGTTGGTCGTCACATAACTTTCAAAAGAGGCAGCCTTTAGTGGATATGTTTAATTAAAATAAACAAATAATTTATTTAATTTATATATTAAATGACCCAATTAAATCCTCTATAAGTACCCTATTGTTACAATTTTTCAAGGGTTGGACGCATAACACTTTCTAGATCTAATTGGTGGAGGAGAGTGTCCCTCGTTGGTGGATTGAGACCGAATGATGACTGATGATCAGATCAAGGTGAATCGACAATAGGTGGATGAAATGAATCATATTCATCACTAGATGATGCAATCTAACCAACTATTGACCCATAATTATAATAGGACTAATCAATTGCTCTTCCATCCACTTTGATTAAAATATTTAAGCATGATATTATCTGCTCTTGATTCTGTGATTGTAAGTTCTTTTCACGAGCCTCATAGATGAAATAAATTTATTTAATTCATTTTATTTATTCTTCATGACATGTTTCTCACCATTATTTTACTGCTACAAAATCGTTGGTCGATAATGCTTGGGAAACAATGTTTATCACCTTTGTTTTTGGTGCTCCCTCCCATTGTTCTTCGCATTATTCATCATTGGACCACGAGTTCATGATTATACATTGTCGAGGTGGGTTAGAGCATGGTCAAACCCCCAAATTCATTTTAAAGTAATTAATGACATGTCGATTTATGGTTTGTGGGTGGGTTGATAAATGAGAAGGATAATGTTTTGTGAATGGATCAGATAGATACTTTGAGTGCATGTTTGTGATTGGAGGTGGTTCTGGATCGGATTGGTGAACCCTATTTTCCAGGTTGGCATGTGGTGATGACATGTAGTGTAACAAGATGAGTTTTGAATGGAGGCCATGTGAGGATTATCATGGTAGAGGCTACTCAATGTTGACATGGAGACAACAGGACTTGGATCTCCTATGAGGTGGTCGAGCATGGTCAAGGAAGTGGGTGTTAATATTATTGTTATTAATAATGAATAGGATGGTTGATAATAATAATAAGGGTAGGGAGTTAGTTTATAAAAATAAATTCATGATTATGAGTTGAGGGGCCTTAAAGGAGGAGGGGGTGCAAGCTGGGCATTGAGGGGGAGTTGAGATTTTCAATATGGTTATTAATTGATAATAATTAATAAAATAATTAAATTAAGAAAAGGGGCATGTGGACCCATAGGATGTAAAGGAGGCACTTGGTGGATTTCCTATAGTAAGTTTGGAGAGTGTCCCTTCCATTTTTATTAAGGGTAAAAGATAATAACAATAAAATATTATTATTATTATTTATTTTGTTAGGGAAACCTTAATCTGGCCGTAACTTCTTTATACGACCTCATATTGATGAACCTTCAGTGGAAACAAGACCTAAACATTTAGATGGCCATTTAAAGACTAATGTGGGATACATTTTTCAAAATCATACCTCAGTTTAATGAAATTCCCAATAATAATAAAAAATTTAGTATTATTGAATCTTGTATATGATGTATCATCTTCATACAAAATCATATTGAAGAACCATCTACAACTTCACAAACTTGAAATTGAGATAGACTTTTCAATACTAATATCGAGTATTTAATTTAGACTCATGGCTTGAGCCCATGAAGCACCATCCGTGTGTTATGCGGTGAAATGTGACTTTTTCACTAGGTGTCCGATTTGGGAAAGTAAATTTTCCATTCCAAGTGTTTTCCATGAGGATCACAATGGTGTGATAAGTTTGTACATATGGACTTTTTTAAAGTCATATTAGTGAAATTAAATTTTTTCCCTTCATACTGACAATGAGCCTCATGTGTTCATTAGGCTTTTAGATGAAACATTTCGTGTAGTACCCTTACATAACATGTATTACTACATGGTTAGTAATATGTGTGATATAAAGGACATGTACATGTAGTATATTGAGACCACATGTAATGTGGGTACCTTACAAGTTGTGTACTTATTTACAAATCTTCAACCACTCATATCTCTTTTATTTGGACTCATATTTTGGCCCACGAGTATCCCATCCTGAGTGTTTTTTTGTGTAGAACGTGATGGTGGCCTTTATAGTGGATTTTGAGATATTATGAAATACCTTTTGAGTGTGATTCTTCTTTAGGTGGTGCTTGATGATGGTAGTGATCGGTAAGGATCATCAGAGAGTTTTGATATAGATGGTACTCTGCTATCATATCAGTGTGTGAGTCCTCTACCCATGAAGATGGTTCTATGCTGTCATATCAGTGTGTTGGTTCTCCACATTTCTTATAGAGGTAAAGATGGTACTTCACTTTCATATCAGTGTGTGTTTCCTCTATCAATGGAGATATTACTCCCCTATCACATTAGGGCACAAGTCCTCTATAATCATTGTGAAAATAAAGTTTTTACTCCCCTGTAACACTAGTTAATGAGTCCTCTATCCATGGAGATGGTACTCCCCTATTGAATTAGGGTACGGGTTATCCATACTTGTTTTGTAGATAGATAAGGTACCCCCCTTTCACACCAAGGAGTAGATCCTATATCCATGGAGATGGTGCTCCCCTGTCCTACTAGGGAACGAGTCCTCCATATATGTTGTACAAACGCAGAGTGGAATCCCCCTATCGATATAGGGAGTGGGACCTAAACCTAGAAATTTTACCCCATTGACTATGTGGCATAATGGTGATGCATGGGTACTATACTCAGTTTCTTTTGGGTAGATGCATGAGATGTTGGGAATCATTGATGGAATTGTAAAACTGTTGGCTACTATTCTTCTTAGGTTGAGATGTGATATGGATATCCTCTTACTCTCTCATTGGGGATTCTTATGACTGAGCATATATAGACTTATTATTTATCCACACCTTGGATTTGATTACTCTCCTTCCAAGGGAGGTAAAGATTCATGGGGTTTTCCATGTGCTTTCTATGTTTAGCTTCTTATGTTTGGATGATTATACTCTCCTTATATTGGCCGAAAAGACTTGATGTGTTGTCTATCTACTCACCGTGTTAATACCCTTGTTCTTATAATAGGTTACTTTCTCTCTTCATTTGGGTTGATATATTCTCTTTGACTGCATCTTACATCTACTATCTTTCAATTCCTGTTGTATCTCTTACTGCGAACCCTTTAGTTTTCAGAGCATATTACTGGTTATGTATATACTTTCCCCTACATGGTGTTTTTTCAACACATGTTGTGTCTTATGAAGATGTTAGATAGGTTGATGGTGACTTCAAAGGAGCTTAGGGATATTGGGTGATTTAGACCACATATGGTGGCCATAGCTTGGGATTCAGGAGTTGGGCTTTCTTAGTTGTTTACTTTTTTAGTTTTATCAGGTTGGGACATATTTTTGGTCGGGTGTGTATTTTGTCCCTTTACTTTTCAGTTTGAACTATCATACTCTTGTAAAACCTAGAGGTTATGCATATCTGGTTTAGTTTCTAGTTTTTTTTTGCATCTTTTACTCTTTACATCGGAAAGTTTTCATTGATATGGATTTGTGTGTGCATACATGTACTTAGGAAAATGCCTCCCCATGTTAGATATTTCCTAGACATTGGTCTCCACCCCAAACCTATGGAGGTAGGCTTGGGGTAGTTGTGAATTGATCCCTATCTTGGGTTAGTTTGTGATATATTGGTATTATAGAAATTCCATTCCTTGAGACATTGTTTATATTGGTCTCCTTAGAAGGTTTTTATTGGGATTTAGGTAAATCGTGTGAAAGTGTATCTAGTGTGGTTCTCAGGCTAGGGAATCTAGTGATGGTGCAGGCGGCCAATGTATACATTCACCTAGTCCTTGAATACCTTCTTGTCAACTCATCATAATGAGACATTTGTTGTAAGGATCTATGGTACATGAAACATACAGGATTGAGTTCTTGACTGTACTTATTGAGTTTTCTCCCCATTGATATATTTATATATGACAATTTGAGCATGGTACATATTGATCACTTTGATATGAATATTTGAAGATAGTCAGCTAGGTTGTTGAATTCTAAATCATAATGATGATCTCATAAGATATGAGGCCTTGGTTTATGGTCCATCCCGCCAGATCCTTCCTCTGGGAGGGAAAGTAGAAACACCCCCATCTATTGAACAGTATTTGGTACCAGCATAGTAGGCTGAGGATGTGTTCCGGATTAGCACACCCCATGAGTTCTAATTCCTGAGTATGCTAAGGTTCCACAATGATCCATTTCCCCAGTTAGTGGAGGTTTGTATTGAGTTGATGATCCATGTCTTCAGACTTGTGCGCATCTAGATTAATTAGATGGTTTCACTTGCAACCAGTGCTCCTCATAGAGTAGTATTTGGTTCTAGTGGTACCGTAAGATGACACAACTTTTCTTAGTTTTCATTGTAGGTTCTATAGATATAGATCACTAAGGTTTTTTGTTTATCCAAAATCCCTTCATAGGTGGTTGAGGGTAGGCCCAGTCCTATGGTTTGGATATCCCGCTTGATTAGGACTACTTTCTATGGTGATCCTCATGGTGATACATATTGAGGATGACACTAGGATTTAGTAGAGTCTTGAGATAAATATGTTTTAGTGTGGAATAAGACATGGAAGGAAAAGGGATACTCCCCCCACTAAGACTAATCCTTGTGACACGATTCAAAACCGTATGGGTGAGTTCGTGCCATAAAAAATTGGATAGTATCAAGTTGTGGTGGAGGAGATCCTTTTAATACCATGATTAGGATGTGAATATGTGATAATGTGTAGAAGTAGGCCCTGGTTGTGGTGAATGGGTGGGTAATTTAATGGATAGCTTTCGATGGTAGGAGCATGTGGCTCAGTGGATTTGAGTGTGGTTCGGGGTATAACATGTGTCTTCACTACTATATATACAGTTATAGAACATAGTTTACAACCAAATTTACCTAGAAGTAGCCCCTATATGAGACCTGGTAATGCCAGTGGTGGATTTTTTGCTTGACCCTTGTGTTGGAGGCTCCTACACAGAGGATTAGTGAAAACATGTTTCTTAAGATGGTGCGACTTGACTCTGAAAAGATAGAGAGATAGAGCCTCACATAAAATCTTTCCATAGAGTTAGTGAGAAACTACAATGTTTTCTCAGTATGAGATAGTCATTTACCATCCGGGAATAGGTTTTTTCTACCTGTGAGTGTAGTAGTGATTCTAATTGGAAGGGATAATTTTTTCCTTCTTGGATAAGGATTGATCCCTAAGAAGGGCTGAATGAGCTCTTTCGCAGGAACTTATAGTCGATTCAAAAGTTAGCTAGTATTACCCTTGGAATGGTTTATGTTTTGATAACTAATCTCCCTCCAACATTGGTGGGGTATGATGACATTTTGGGTTTACCTCCCCACTGTGATATGAACCTCTGTATGGACTTGTAGTAGGTATGGCCTAATATTTAAGCTAGAACATCAGATGACCCTATAGATTTTCTAGAGCTATTCATGTGGTTGGATGGTCTACAAACGAAGGACTTTGTAAGACCCAATTTTTTCACCTCGACACCCTTGTGTTTGTTTTTCTAAGAGTTGAATAAGATCTTGAGGTTAGGTGTGGTTTGAAATAACTTGATCCAGGTGACACAAGGAACAATATCCACCACCAAGAATCATTGAGTAATTCAACCAGTGGTTTGTGGTGATTTGTATCTCAGAGTTGACATTAGGATGGGTTCTCATCAGCTCATGGTTTAATAGGTGTATGTACCGATTGTGTCTTCCTAGATCCACTACAATTTCTTTGAGTTCTTGGTGATACCATTTGGTATATTGAACGACACAAAAAAGTTTTCAAGACTTATAAGAAGAATCCTAAACCTTTTTTGAATAAAAATGTAATAGTCTTATATAATGGAACCCTCTTATCATCGAATTTAGAGTGGAAGCACATGAGACATAGTAGGATGGTTCGAGACATGTTTTGGGAGTTCTATTCATATAATATCTCTTGTGGAGTCAATTCTAGATTTGAAGGTCCATTTGTTAGGATATTGTCTTCTTAGACATAGGAGTGAGAGTAGACCCTATAAAGGTTGAGTCATCATGAGATTGGGGGACACCAAGGGCATGTACATGGTAGAAGATACTCACAATGATGTTTTCTATCCACTATTATTGAGTGAGTTGATGGAGTAGTTAAACTCTTCTTAGCTAACCCTTGTGGGTGAGAATGGTGAAACATACCTTCTAGTCAGTGGTTGTTACCCCTCTACTTCCTTAGTGAGTTAGGGATGCACAACTTGGGTATATCAATTGAGAGATCTTACATGACCAAATATCCTTAAGAGTTTCACTTAATGGATTTTATGAAGAAGGGAATAATTTCATCCTTGTTTAGAGACGTACGATGATTCGTGTCATGTTATGAGAGGAGGTGACGAGAGAGTTTCACACTTACCCTTTGGCTTTACATCCCGATGTAGGGAAGATTTATGGAAGATCCATATGTGGGTTCTGTTACCCCATATTTCCATTAGTTTTTTCTTTTTAGGGATGAAAATCTTTGAATAAGGGAATAATGTAGAGACTCCAGTTTAGCCGTGTAAGAATTTGGAATATTCCTAGAAATATTTTCAAAGCTAGGAGCTGAGGCGACATGTGATTCTGAGGCTTGGTGATCCTGAAAATAATTTTATAAAAATATTAAATATATTTTATATTATGCATGCATTATTTTCTTTAAAAATTGTAATATCTCATAAATGGATTCTCAGATTGGAAATATGAGAACAAAATTGAACGCGGAACATGTAGTCTACCCTAAGCGCGACCTAAAGTTGGTCGGCACAAGATGTTTGGATGGGGAAGCCATTAATGGGTGGATTGGATATATTAATTAATTTAATTTATTTATTTAATAACCCTAACCCAAATAACTCATAGATAGAGACTCATATGGGAAATCTAAGACCATCATTGAGTTCAAAATGTGATGTTCAGCATAGGCACAACCTAAAGTTGGTCGGCATGGCCCATTCATATGATGCAACTATTGGTGAGTACGTTTAATTAAAATAAATAAATAAATTATTTATTTTTATATTAAAAAAACCAATTAAATCATATATAAATACCCTCTTATGAAAATTTTCCAAGGGTTGGATACATAACACCTTCTAGATATAATAGGAGGAGAAAAATCACCATTCGTTGGTGGATTGAGACCGGACGATAATCGATGATCTGATCGAGGTGAATTGAAAAGTGTCAGACACAATAGATCATCTTAATCCCTAGAAGATGCATTCTTCACCAAAGATAGATCCATAATCGATGTATGACTCGTCATTTATGGTTTCTTACCTTTTGATAAAAATATTGAATCATGATATTATCTTCTTTTGATTATATGATTGTATGTTCTTTGCATGAGCCCCATAGATGAAATAAATATATTTAATTCATTTTATTTATTTTCCATGCCATGTTTCTCACCCCATTTTCCACACCATGAAATCATTGGCTGATAACATTTGAGTAACTATGTTTATCACCTTTTCTTTTTGTTCTCACCCCACCATTATTCACATTATTCTTCATTAGACCACAGGGTCACGATTCAACATTGTTGGGGAGGGTTAATGTGTGGTTGAACCCTCAAATTCTTTGTGGTGAAACAAACAACCTGAATATTAATGGTTTGTGGGTGGGTTGATAAATGAGCGGGATGATGTTTTGTGAACATATAAAATTGGTACTACAGATGCATGTTTGTGATCGAAGGTGGTTCAAGATTGGATTAGTGAACCTCATTTTCCTAGTTGTCATGTGGTGATGAAATGCAGTGTAATATGATCAGTTATGAGTGGAAGTCATGCAAAAAGTCTCTTGGCTGAGGCTTCTTAGCGTTAACATGGCTGAGACCAGACATGGATCTCCGAAGAGCTGATTAGGTGTGGTCAACACGTTTGGTGTTAATATTATTATTATTAATATTAATAATGGTGGTTAATATTATTATTATTAGTAATAAAATGGTTGGTGAGTTAATTTATAATAATGAAATTCTGATTATGAGTTGAGGGGCCTTGAAGAAGGATTGGGCCTGAGCTGAGCATTAAGGGGGAGTTAGGATTTTCAATATGGTTTTTAATTAATAACAGTTAATAAAAGAATTAAATTTAAAAAAGGGGTACATAGACCCATTTTAAGTAAAGGAGGTTCCTAGTGGCTCACCCATAGTAAGTTTTTAGTGTGACCCTATCATTTTGATTAAGGGTAAAAAAATAATAATAATAATAAAATATCGTTATTACTTATTTTGGTAAGAAAATATTTATTCGACTGTAACTTCTTAGTACAACCTTAGATTGACAAACCACCAATAGCAGCATGAAATTAAAATTTCGATGGTCATTTTAAGACCAATGTTGGGTACCTTTTTCAAACTTTATACCTTAGGTCAATGAAATTCCTAATAATAACAAATTTTTTATTATTACAGAATATTGTATCTGACATATCTTCTTCATACAATGTCAAATTGATGAACCATCAATGACATCGAGACCCTGAAATTGAGGTGAATGTTTCAAGACCAATATCAGGTATTTAATTCAGACTCATGGATTGAGCCCGTGAAGAATTGTTCTTGTGTTATGTGGTGAAGTGTGACTTTTTCACCAGATGTATGATTTGGGAATGTTAATAGACTACCACAAGTTTTTTTCCATGAGGATCATAATGGTGTGATCCGTTTATCCATTTGGGGCCATTTTCATAGGAATATTAGTGAAATTATGTTTATTTTACTTTAGATCGATGACAATAATCATGTGTTTGTTAGGATTTTGGCCAAGACATGTTGTGTAGTGACCTTAGACAATGTGTAGTACTATATGTCCAACAATATGTGTGCTAGAAATGACACATCCAAGTATAAGAGTGGGACCACAAACCATGTGGGTCTGTTACATACCATATACTTCTTTAGGAATATGTAACCTAACGTATATTATTTAGGATTCTCTTGAATATGGAAGTGATTAGGCAAGATAATTAGAGATTTCATATAGATATGGTACTCCACTGTCGTATCAGCACACGGGTCCTCTATCCATGGAGACAGTACTCCGCTGTCATATCAGCTTGTGGGTCCTCCACATTTCCTATCAAGGTAGAGATGGTACTCCTCCATCGTATCAACTAGAAGGTCCTATATCCATGGAGATGGTACTCCCCTATCACATCAGGGTGTGGGTACTCCATACTCATCATGCAGATAGAGAGGGTACTCCCCTGTGGCACCAGGTCATGGCTCCTCTATCCATAGATATAGTACTCCTATATTGCATCAGGGTGGGATTCCTCTATACTCTTTCTACTGATAGAGATGGTACTCCCCTATCACACTGGGGTGTAGGTCCTCTATCCATGGAGATGATACTCCACTATCACATCAAGGCACATGTCTCTTATACTCATCCCGCATATAGAGAAGGTACTCTCTTAACACACCAAGGTGTGGGTCCTCTATCCATAGAGATGGTACTCCTCTTTCATACCAAGGTACGAGTCCTCCATAATTTTTCTACAGACACATAGTGCAATACCCTTATCATTATAGGGTGTGGTTCCTTTACTTTGAAATTATACCCCCCTCGACTATGTGGCACAATGACGAGGCATGGGTCCTCTACTCAGTTACTTTTGGGCAGATGCATGAGATGTTGGTCACTATTAATGGACTTTTGAAAATGTTGGATACTATTCTTCTTGGATTGATCTGTGAGATGAATATCCCCTTACTCTCTATTTTGGGATTATTTTGAATAAGAATATATATAATTCTTCTATATCCACACTGTGGATTTGGTTACTCTCCTTACTAGAGAGGCAAAGACATGTGTGGTATGCCACATGCTTTTTTTGTTTAGATTAGCATGGTTGGATGAGTGTACTCTCCTACTATAGGTGGTGAATACTCAACTTTTAGTTCATCTACTCACCATATTGAGCCCCTTATGATTGGATGAGGTTACTTTCACTCTTGGTTTTGGTTGACCTATTCTGTTTGACTGTATCTTGAATCTATTGTCATTATATTCCTTTTGTATCTGTTACTACCCGTTCATCTTTTGGGGAATCTTATTGGGTATGTATATACTCACCTCTTCATGGGATTTTCCCACACATTTCATGACTTATGTAGATTAAAAATATGTCAACAGTTACTTTAGAGTAGCTTAGTGATATTGGGAGCTTTAGACCACATATGATGGTCGTAGCTTGGTATTAAAGAGATGGACCCTTTCATAAGTTTCCTTTTCTAGTTTTTTAGTTTAGGACATATTTCTAGTTGGGCATGTCTTTTTCCCCTTTACTTTTCTATTTTCATTGCCATACTGTGTACACCATAGAATTTATGCATGCTTGGTTTACTTTCTAGCTATGTTTAATCTTCTACTCTTTACCTTTTTAGTTATTCATTGAGATGGTCATTTGTGTGTGCATGCAAGTACTTAAGAAAAGGCCTCCCCATGTTAGATATGCCTTCAGTGCCAGTCACCACCTCTAGACTATGGAGGTAGGCTTGGGGTAGTTGAATCTCGATCCCCAACTTGGGTTGGGTCATGATAATCATGTTCATCGATAACCAATTAAATTGAGAAAAGTATTATAGAATTATGATACAGATCCCCTAAAGGGTTTCATTTATTATTTAAATACCATGGTAACACAATGAGTTATCCTAGAGTGAACAATTATAAGGGATATCCTAAGAATATTTTAGATTAGTTATCATTTATCATTTACTAAATCCTTGAGTGGGTTAGTGATCTTTTGCGTATAATCCCTCACATGATTAATGGTTTATGAATAATGATAGATTTGATTTTAAGTGATTATATGTGACACCCCTATTTAAATATGGTATTTAATATTATATAATTTTGGGTTATTTTAAAAAAAATTATATAATTAGAAGTGATTTTGGTGTTTTTATAAATTTTAAGCTCTATCTGCATTACTTCATGTCATGGTATAGGGGGGTTACACTGTGATTGGGTTTTTTGGTTGGTTTGTAGTGAAATATATAGTGAATTGCGTGGCAACATGGATTAGTTTCACTGTGATTAGTGTATGATCACCTTTGTACAAGTTTTTACCATTTTTTAATTTTCAAGTGAGGGATTTTCACATTATGATGGGAGGGGTCATGCCACACTATGACCTTAGAATAATGTTTAAAATTCTTCCAAGATTTAGGGAGGAAACTTCATGTTGTGAAGGGGGAGTTCCATACCTTAGGGGCCTATCCATATAGGGTTGTCACACTATGACCTTGGGATTCATGTCCTAACATGACAAAGTAAGTGAGCACATTTTTTTCTTCCTTGGGGGAGGCATGTCACACTAAGACATGGGAGGTCAGGTCACGATGTGCCTCTACCTATTTTTAATTTTGTGATTTTATAGATTTACCTCTCTTAATTTTTAAAGGGTTTTAACCCTCGTTTCTCCCCGATAACACATGACTGAACTAGAAAATAACCCAAGGAATTATCCCTTACATCCCTTGATATTTTGAGTTTATCCTCTATTGAATCCAAGTGGTTCTTGGAGGTAATACTTAATTTCCTATTATCTCTTCCTCCCCTATTCAATTCCTCTTATATTTCCTTTCTTTTATGAATATTTACACCCATGTGGGGTGAATTTAGGGTTTTGGGATGGGTCTAGCCAAGGGGGATTGGTTATTTTGGGAATTTATTAGTCATTCACTTGCTTGTTTTGGATTCCTCTATCGAAAATGAGTGGTTCCACTTGGATGAGGTAGCTATTTATTTGAAATTATCTTTTTTAACATGTCCTGAAGTGTTTGTATGTTTATAAAATTATTTATTATGAAGTTATACTAATATGTGATACTCACGAGAAGTTTATAAATTTTTTAAAATGTTTTATTTACTTGAGTAAAGAATTTCAATGAATTTCAAAGGTTTATTTTGAACTAATTTTTTTTTCATGAAAAGTTTTAGTGAAAATTCCTATGAGTCCCTTTTAAGTAAAATTTGAAGTTTAAATAATGATTTTAACCATATTTTTATTCATAATAAAATCTGACTTGGGTTTTAAGGGGTGATTTTTATTAAATTGATGTTTGTTTTTTCAAATGAATCATAATAGAGGAAAGTGATGTTTTAAAGGAAGTAGTACTTATTGTTTTAAAAGGTTAGTTTTATAACACGACATTCCAAGTATGTTTTAGAGTCCCAGTTAGAACTTTATAAAATGATATTTCTTAATGACTACGCTAGTTGTGAGTGTTAGGCTTGATTTGTGAATATATTTTCAGATAAGTTTTGAAGTCATTGGTATGGTGTAAATTATGATAATTCTACTTCTCCTATATGAAGGGATCATAGTTCTTAGAATATATTTTCCATAACATTATGGTAGTGGTAATGGTTCAAGACCTAGAAGGAGTACTTATTAAATTTAAAAGTTTAAATCTTTCATAAGATAGTATATGTGGACATTTATGTTGAGGAGAGACAAAGGAATTACTTAGAGTCCATATAAGTATATATTTTTCACTAGGATATCCTTTTAAGGTGGTGATAACCCTTGAATAAGATATTATTTTACTGCAATGATTATATCCATGAGGTGTTCCTCCAATGATGATTGTTTGGTAGTGGAATTTTTATTATGGATGATAGATTTTATGTATGTGGGTATGGGGTCACTTTTACTATGTGTGTATGATTAAATTGGTTTAATTGATCTAAGATTATATCAGATTCTACTTTAGTATTTATCTCCCATTATAATCTATCTTGTTTATCTCTCTAGTAAATTTGTTGTTTCCTATGGATTAAGATTTTGTTTGAACCAAGTTAATCCCTTATGTTCCATTATTTTTATTTTTTAATGATAAATTTCATTTTATAATTAGAGACACTACTCAAAAAAGGTTTTTAACATTGAATTTATTAATTTTGTTATCATAAACCAATGTGGTATATTAGTTTTCACATAAATTAAAATTTAACTGTTGTTAAATCTCATGTTGGTGTCTTTTTTACATAAGTTAATTAATAACCGATGTAGAAACCCAATTTGTTTACGTCAGTTATGAAATAAATATACTAAGATGAAATTTTTATATATTTTTTAATGATTAATAAATTCATAAATCCCTTTTAGAAAAATGTTAAAACATTAATCTTATTTTATGTGTTGAGCCATGGAATCGATTTCACCCTTGACTGACCCTAATTTTCTTCCCAAACCTCCCTCAACCATAAATATATCCAATTATTCATCTTCACAACATTTCTTGTTTCCTCCCTCAATCCTCACTCTCTATATCACTATCTTCATCACTAACACTTTCTCATATGTATTCTTCCTCTGTCATTTCCTCTCTTAGATATTTCTTCATGGTTTGTATTCAGGCTTCCAATGTGTATGCATCTAAGGTTTGTTTAATTTGATGAATATATATTTTTATCATGTTTTTTATTAAATGATTTATTGTTTTTAAATTATATTATAAATATATTAATTCACAAATTAATAAGTGTTTAATGTATGCTTAATGTTTTTTAAGGTACATTTAATGGGTGGCTAAATAAATAAAATATATTTCTTATGAGGATTGATTTTTGGGGTGTGGAATTAACTATTAGGGTTCAGTTACTCATTTTATTCATCAATACTCATCTCAATGTCATAAATTATTCATGAATTTTGAGTTATTATATATGATTTGTAAATTCCTTTATCTAGAACATAGGGTTTAGTTTAACATGTTTTTCTATTGGAGGATTCATTCTTATTTTTGTGTTTTTTATCTCGATGAATTATGGAATGTCATAATTATATATGATTAGGTAGAATTATATTATCACTTATATTATTTAGTTATTTTTTATATGTTATTAATTGAGTGTGATCTATTGTGCACTTCATCAATTACAATCTTTGGAAATTACAAAATTGGGATTTTAGAACAATTGATTTTTATGGGAAATTTAGGTATTTTATAACTTTTTTATTTTTGAATAAATATTTGGTATGTTTCTATCTATCAGGTATTTTTTAAACTCGTGTTTTCATAGTATCCAAAATTAGATAATATCTGTAGAATATTTTTTTACTGCTTACATTTAATATTAATAAAGGAAACTATAGAACAATTTTACTTAGTTCATGGAACTATCACTGTACTATATTTTTATTTTATTATATTTCCTATAATATATAGAATACTTTTCACAAACTATTATATTTTAATTATAAAAAAAGATTTTTGATACTCAATGTGTTTGTTAAAACTTCAAAACATTACTAAAATTCAAAAATCATTTGGCTATTTATAATATGATATTTATTTTTTTTATAATTATTTATGAATTTTATTTTTTATTTAAATTTGAATATATTGTAACTAATATTATACATACTAAATTTGTATTAGGTGATAATGAGTTGTAGTTTGATTAATGCAAGGTGAACTAGTGA
Organism: Viscum album; assembly: GCA_963277665.1. NCBI lineage: Eukaryota > Viridiplantae > Streptophyta > Magnoliopsida > Santalales > Viscaceae > Viscum > Viscum album. The sequence continues at coordinate 2,049,755,557 of OY728156.1, read as the reverse complement.
TGAATATGAGGAAGGAGTTAATGTTATTTTTTAGAAATTCTCCAAATAAAATTTTCCAAACAACAACATATTTTTATAACTATGATTGAAATATTTAAGTATAATAAAGTTTCAAAGTATAGAAATAAAATCTCATTTATTTTTTCATGTTTTTTCATCACATCTGTGGGTAAATTGTTTAATTAAATTTTGACACTCCTATGAATTAAATTTTGAAAAATGGATTCCATATTTTGAACAATCATAATTTAAACTATCTAATGAGTTCAAATTAATTTTTTTTACCATAATTAATAGTGAAAACAATAAAATTTAATTGGAGTGGTTAAGGTAAAAATGGGTTTACTGGGAGCTAAATTAAGAAGATAAGGGTTAAAAATGATATAAAACTTATCCAAAACCCATTATCTAGAAATATTTAAACCCTATAATATCTAGGGTTTGAGTATGATCTATTTTAGATTCTTTTTTCAAGTGAAAAATGTGGGTACATATAGTTATTTTAAAAAAACCAACATGTGTCCTCTACCCCACTTATAAAAGGTTTCCCCCTCTATACACCTCTTCACACGTACCAAACCATTTATTTCACTAAATAAATACCCAAATAACATTATTAATACCCTAAAAATATTATATAGGCCATTTTTTATCATAAATCTATACTAGTAAGGTTTTTGGTGCAAAACTGAAGATGCTCCCGAAAGAAGATTTATCATTCCTAAACAAGAATTCTCATTTTATTTATTTTTCATACTCCATAAAATATATTTAAATCATGATAATTTAATTAAAAATTTATGTCCCATATATTGAAATTATATTATGTTAATGTATTAACCTATATCTATCTCCACTTCCATCAAATGTAAAATTAAACCGTTGATCGCGTGTATGACGTACAGCTGCCTCTCGAACCGATGTAGTTTGTTTTACATAACCACCTTTGAAGGATGGATATAATGATGTATTTAACTTATTTATATTATATTTATTAAATTATTATATAATATATAACTTCTTAATTTCCAATTTTTAGGGGGTATAATAATATCTCTCGTTTGTTTTGCAGACTACCACCTCATGAAGTGATGCGATTCATTTTTCATTTCCACTTTACATGGAAGGTATTAAAGATAAATTTAATAAATATATGTTATATTTATGATATAAATATAATTATTTAAATATAATATCGTTTATAACTTCTAAACTTTCCATATTTTTGAAAAAATAACATCCCTCATGTGTACGTGTGGACCACTGCCTCCACATAATGATATAAAATGATTTTCATTTTATTTTCAAATGGATAAAAATAAGGATATATTTGATTAATATAAATTCTATTTATGAAATAATTATTATTATTTTGATATTTATTTAATATTTATTTTCCTTTCATTCCATCCTTTGAGAAAAATGGAAACAATGTTCATGTATACATACGGCCTACCGCCTCCATGAAATGTCTAATCCATTTCCTATATCTAACTTTTATTGATTACTACAAATAAATATATAATGAATATATTATATATATATATATCGTGGTTAAAATTATGGATATTATAAAACCATGATCAATGTAAAAGGGCCAAAATTAATTAACCAAAACATACACGAAAAACAAAACAATTATCACCTAAAACAATGATTTTAACAAAAAATTGCTAATAAAATAGTAATAAAATACTATAATTAAATCTTATATGGTATGATATATATGAATATGAAACTTTAATAGATACTTAATGAACCTATATTCATTAAATATGATGTTCTAACATAGACAAAGGAAGTCTAACCTGAGGTAAGGGTTTCTCGTCTCACTTTTACTTTGGTGAGACAAACACCTTATTCACCACTTATTCCTTTTCTTAGTGTATATACAACCCATTTTGATATGTTATATTTTTTATATTTTTCTATTCATGGTATTTTAAAATTTCATTTGAAGTTTTTTCTTTTATGGGGATTATGATTCAAAATTTAACAAATTGGTAAGGATGTTTTTCATAATCTCATCATTATTCAAGATTGTTTTTTTTAAGTATCCATTGGGGAAATTATTTTGAATTTAAATCATGAAAAAAATATTTACTTATAATGTAGTCATTCATGAAATTTTTAAGTAATAGTAAAAAATTTCCACACCTTGGTACTTAAAATGATTGAGACTTTTTTTAAGAAAACCCCACTTTATTTATCTCTTAGATAGAAAATCCATTTTCATAAAAATACATGTTTTCTAAAACTATTTTCAAAATATGTTTTTAAAATTTAAAAAATGTTTTATTAAATAATTTTTTACACATTTTTATCTTTTTACAAAAAAAATTTGAAAATGAATCTTCATGCTGTTTTCAAAACAAGGCTCGTTTGTATTTTATTGAGAACATGAAAGGAATCATTATTTTAACTTGTAAAAAATGAATGGAATTTCCTACCATCATGGAAAATAAATGTTTTAAATATTAATTTATATGTTTCAATTGTTATTTTCAAATAAAATTATTTTCAAAATATTTTATGAACTTTTAGTTAATTTTTTTAAAAGTGAAAAGGTTATTTTCCTAAAAAGTGTTTTTGATGACATTATTATAGTATTTTTATTGATAAAAGACAAAAAAAATTTTACTTTTGATCCATTGGGAATATGTTGTATTGATATCATAATTAATCTTTCTTTGGATGGTTTATTACCAGTTTGACTGAGGATGTATAATTTTATTACCATTCACCATATTACCCTGGATGGTTTATGATTATCTTTATTTGATTGTGGGTAAGTATTAACATTTAATATGTTAGTTTTATATATGAATTTTTATATTGATTATGATTCATCCATTCCATATGAGGAATATATTTGACTTAGTAAGTGATGGGTGGGGCCCGATTATTGATATCCCCTCGATTCATCAATAGGTCTCATGAGATAAATTAGTTAGCCAAATTTGATAGTTTTCTAACCTTATAATTAAACTATATTTTGAAATGTCTTGAAAATATGTTTTAGATGTATAGAATTATACATTTCATAATTATTAGATCAGTTATTTATGTCAATGTTATTATTTGATTAGTTAGAATATCTATGGATAAGCTTCACGCTCATGTGATTATTTGTATATAATTATTTGATTATCCTTTATTCCTATCGTATTATGCTCAATTTATTGTTCAAATATCATGTGTTTCAGTTATTAACCTTTCCAAATTTATTATTCTTATTTACTCATGATATATTCTATTTTACACACACCCTTACTAAGAATATTGTCTCACCCCTTTATTATGTTTTATTTTTTCCCAGGATACCGAGAAGTGTTTTTTGATTGATATGTAAGGATATTATAAGGGGAATAATGGTATTTTCAAACAAAATACTTTTTTATTTTATGTTTTAAAATGTAATGTGAATTCATGTATGTACCAAGTTTACCATGACTACTAAACTGTTCAGTCCTTCAGGATGTGATACCTTATATCTAGTACTAATGTAATAAATTATCCACCAACTATGGGTTATTGGGGTCATGGTATTTACCATTAGTATCAGATGAGGTTTAGTAGATACCTTAAGAACTATATTTAGGAAAAAATAGATCATAGATTATAACCCTATGATTTTATTTAAGGATAAGTACATAAGATTATCCTAAAGTGTTGGTAAGTTAGAGATTATTTTTTCCCTAGAAATACATCCCAATATAGATAATACAAGTGGATGTGGTTTTAGAACAAATATACATAGGGATAATAACTTCGAAAAATGTAAATTGGTCTTGACTTGAGCATTACCTGGTACATGAAAACATGCCTTACTGTGCACCTGGTTTGACACTCATAAGGGTTATTCTTAAGATAATTCACATTTTATTTACAAATCATTATAAATGATTCAGATTTTTTTTATGATTTGGAAACATTCCCAAAGAAACCATTTTTATGATTATGAGATCAGCCGTGCATAAAATTTTCAATCTATGTTAATATTTTCACAAGTTTTGGGATTATGCATTATGTTTCATAATGTCATGATCTACTCTAGTGTATGCCATTTTTTAGAAATGGTTTCTAGATTAAGTAATGGAAAATGTATTTATTCACACACTCTGTGAAGGGATTTCTATCCTGGGCAAGATAATAAAGTTGTGGCTAGATATATAGCTTTAAATGATCAAATTATAACCATATTAGGGTAGTAAATTTAGGTTATGAGCAATAACCTTTTTTGTATGTAGAATCCTACTAATCCACCACATAGTGGAATAATTTTAGTCAATTTTATGCATTAGAAACCTTTATAATTTAATGGGACTATAAATCCATTTGTTTGTGATCAATGGATAAGTTCCTTAGTGAATATATTTCTTGATTTGGGAAGAAAAGAAAGGGAGAATGATTTCATTATATTTTATCATCTCTCAGGATATGTAGATCAATGGTGGTCATTAATTCAAAACACTAAGCATAAATAACAAATTAAAAATATGGAATGAAAGGATTTTAATGTACTCTTCTTGGAGAATTATTTTTCTAATGAGAAATAAGAAAAAATGTAGAGATAATTCCTGAATCTAAACAAAAGGGAGATGAATTTTTTTAAGTATTAAGACAACATTACAAGGTTATCAAGGGATTTTATAGACTATGTATGTAATCCAAAGTGAAATATTGATTGGTTCGTTTATGTGATTAAGTTGTTTCGTTGAAGGGCACCAGTCTCCCAATTTTTCTCATCGTACTAGGACATAATATCATGTGATATCAGGATAGAGAAATGATTCTAAAAGTGTTATATATTTGAATGGAAGTAATATAAGAAGAGGATGACATAGAAAAATATGAATAAAGGTAATAAGGAAAATAACTATTTCCTCTAAGTGATAATTGTGGAAAGAAACACTCTAATACTTTCATGAAGGTAATGAGAGATTTCTACAAGTGTGAAGAGAAATTACACTGTTCTTGTGGTTGAAATGAAAATAAATATGTTGAAAATTATCAATGATTCAACTATAAGGATATAGGGAACAACCAAAATGGGTTCACAATCATCATGGGATTATACCTTGGAAGAAAACAAAGGATCAAGGTCAAGATTATGGTATTACTATAGTCAAAGTGGAATAATTAAAGTGATTGAGTATTTTTATTCAAGAATTATGCTGTAAAAGTATTTTATTAATGATATTTTAGTAATAATAATTATGAAATGTATAAGGATTGTACTAAAATAATTTTTCTTTAAGTATTTGAGATTATATATTGAATTTTACCGATGACTAAGAAAAGTGATTCAGTGGAAAGTTAAACTTATTGTAAAACCCACTATTGAGAGAACATAACACTCAATATGTTATTTATGTTGATATAATAATGATAAAGACATTTTTATTGGATAATACTGGTGACCTTGAAATTTTTTAGTGATTTTATGGTTTATGTTATCTTTGTTGGAGTTTACTACAAGTTTGGATTTATATAATATATTTTATAACCCCAGACTTTATTTTTGGAAGCATGCGTGTTTTCATTAAGTTTTTATAGTGATCATGGTATACACATATTTGGAATGTGACATTAAGAGCCAATTTATATTGTTTGGGGAATATAATGTTGATTTAGTGACCCCTTATATTTCTTTGGAAATTTAATTTGGTCATACATATTTAGGATGAGTAGTATGGTTAACCATTTATGAAATGAATTAAGTTAAACCTTGGGATTTAATATTGAGTTATTAGAGATTAATGTATTATATTTGATAACTTGTGAAAAGTATTTTGGTTTTGTAAAATATTTGAAGACAGGAGGAATGAATTTTCATTCTTATATTGATCTAATGATCTGTTAAATGTTAATTTTAGTGTGTCAGGCATAAAAATTCTTATTAGATATTCATTTCTTGGAGTAAGAGATTAAGTGGGAATTGATAAAAGTTTAATAAAAGGATGAAATTGTGCTTATAAAATATAAATATATCATGTAATTATATTTTATTAGGTTATTAGTCTAAATGGTAAAGGAATTCATCAAATCTAGGAAAAGGATCTTGAAATGAAAATGTTATCCTAGAATCATCATTTTTAGTGAATGCAATGTTCCCTTAACTCATCATATATTTATGGATTTTTTTCATTAAATTTTCTAGATCATTAAATTTCTTATGATCAATGTTCTTTATCACTCTCCATAATTATTTATTATTTTCTTTCATGTTTATATCTTCACTTCCCACTAATTTTCTCCTATTTGGAAATTGAGAATGTGTTATTGTAGATGAACTTCATACATACCTTTATATATTATCAATAGTAAGAATTATTAACCCTTTTTATATTTTGGGTTTCTAAAAAGTTATTTTTAAATTCTAAACTCTTTTTTATAGAGAGCAAGATTAAATTGCAAGCATATAATTTATTTAAGGAAGGTAGAATGTAACACCTGGATATTTTAAAATAGAAACATCATGTTTTATAGAATGTATAACATGAAGCACTAAGATTATAAGAAAATATAACACCACAAATATTTAAAAAATATTTATTTTTTAAAAAATTCAATCTCTCTGGTATCTTGCAATGAATACAACACTTGGATTAAACAAAACATTATACTCTATTAAAATATCATTATTTAAATATGACCATTATAACTTTGTCGTCAAGTTGGAAGGTATGAATAGAACTAACTAAATTATGAAAAATATTTGGTTTAAAAATGTATAAAATAAAATAAATGGTTATCTATTAATTAGAAATAAAATAATAATCATTTTGAAGAAAGATAAATGTTTTCTGAAAAACTACATTTTTTAAAAAGATGGTTTAGTCACGCTTTGTGCACCTAATTTAAAATTAATTTTTACCACTTTTAGAAAATTATTTTGAAAATCTAAAAAAAAAATTTAAATCTAAAAGTCAAAAAAATGGGTGAATTTTTTATAATTGTCTAAAAAGATTAATTTTGAGATGAATAGTGAAAAATTCTGTTTTTAATTGAAAAATGACTTTACATTTAAATAATTTAAAATTTTAAATTATATTTAAATATTTTATCAATTAAAATTAGGTAAATTATATTACAATAAATTTAATTTATGTTAGTTTAAGCAGTTTCATATTGAATTTTGATATTAAAAACTTCTATACTTATGATAATTTTCTCTTTGGAAACCATATTTTTCATCGCATATATGGGTATAATTTGAAATTGAATTATATCAATAATATGAATTGAATTTAGAAAAATGGATTCTATATTTCGAATCAGATTAATTCAATTACTTGATAAGTTCAAATTAATTTTTAACTATAATTAATAGAAAAAACAATAAAAAATAATTACCATAGTTAAGGTAAAAATGGATTTATTGGGGGGTTAAACTAAGAAGATAAGGATTAAGAACGACCTAAAAATTATAAAACACACATTTTTTGGCCATTTTTAGACCATATAATCAATAATTTTCTATAATGATTCTTTTGGAGCCTTTTTCATGTGAAAAAAATTGGTAAATATAATTCTTTTTAAAAATTCCATGTGTGTCCTATCCCCCACTTATAAATGGACACCCCTTTCCTCTCCTATTCACATTTCCAAAACCATTTGTTTCAGACAATACCTATAAAAATACATTAATTTATCCTCTACAAACTTCCTATAGTCCTTGGTTTGATCCTAAATCCATCCTAGGAAGGATTTTGGTGAAAACTTCCCCAAAGAAGAGGTAACATTCTCAAACAATCATTTTCATTTTATTTCTTCGTTCGCCACATTAAAATATTTTTAAATCATGATAATATAAAAAAATTAGTATTTATAATATATTTAGATTTTATTAAATTAATTTAATAACCTATATACATATCAACTTCTATCAAATGGAAAATGAAATCATCAATCACGTGTATGACGGACTACCGCCTTACGAACTAATGTAGTTCGTTTTCCATAACCACCTTTCAAGGATGGATATAATAATGGATTTAAAATATTGAAATAATATTTATGAAATTATTATACTTATGTAATTATGATATCACATATACCTTCTATATTTCCATTCTTTATGTGACATGATAATGTAACTCGTGTGTACGGCGGACTGTCATCTTATAAAGCGATGTAATTCGTTTTTTTCTTATGATTTATATAGAAGGTAGTAAGGAAAAAATTATTTAATATATGTAAAATTTATGACCAAAAAATAATTTTTTAAATATAATATCACATCTAACTTATGACCTTAACATCTTTTGGAAAACAATAACATCTATCTTGCATACGTGTGGACTACCGCCTCTATATAGTTATGTGAATTTTTTTCCATTTTATTTTTAAATGGATAGTAATAAGGATGTATTTGATTAATATAAATTCTATATATTTCATAATATTAATTATTTAATGGTTATTTAAGATTTATTTTTCTTTTATTTTATCTTTCAAGAAAAATGGAAGCATCATTCATGCGTACATACGACCTACTCTCTCCATGAATGGTTTAATCCATTTTCTATATCTAAATTTTATAAATTACTATAAATACATATGTAATGAAAATATATGAAATTTATATCATGTTTAAAATTATATATATGATATAACCATGATAAAAATAAAATTAATGAAATTACTGAACTAAAACACTCATGATAAATGAAACAATTACCACTTGATATAGTGATTTTGACAAATAATTGGTAATAAAAGGTGATAAAATACTATAAGTAAATAATATATTGTATGATATATATGATTATTGTTATTTAATATATTTATAATAAGCCTATATCTATTCTATAGGAGTTTTTTACACATATAAATGAAGTCGAACCCAAAGTAAGGGTTTCTTATCTCACTTTTACTTCCATGATATTTACACCATATTCAACACTTATGCTTTTGTGTGGTGTATATAGTGCCCCTTTTTATATTTTATATCATAAATATATTTCTATTCATGTTATTTAAAGTTTAATTTTAAGTTATTCTTTCATGGGTCTTATAATTCAAAAGTTACCGGTGGCCATACTTTATTTCACAATCTCATCATTATTCGGGATTATTTTTGTGTAAGTCTCCCTTGGGGAAATTATTTTGTAATTATATCATAAAAAAATATATCTAATTATAATATAGTAATTCATTAACCTTTTATGTAATATTAATTTTTCCACCTTTTGGTACTTAAAATTACTGAGAAAATGTTTTTAAAGAAAATATGACTTTATTTCTCTCTTTGGTCGAAAAGTATTTTTCATCAAAATCCATATTTTCTAAAAATGTTTTCAATATTTTAAAAATGATTTATTAAATAATTCTTTACCCATTTTTTACTTTTTATTTTTTTTGAAAGGAATCTGCAAGTTGTTTTCAAAATAAGCCTCGTTTGGGTTTTTCCAAAAATATGTAAAGAATCCTTGTTTTAACAAGTATGACATGAATAGAATTTCCTACTTTCAGGAACAATCTATTTTATAAAGCCTAATTTATAAGTTTTAAGGGAAATTTTAAAATATAAGTATTTTAAAAATATTTTAGGAAATTTTGGGTTAAAAAAAATATTTTCAAACTGGAAATGTTATTTTCCTCAAAAATGTTTTTAATTATAATATTATAATATTTAAATTAATCAATGACATCAACCCTAAATTAAAATTATGATAAACCTATGATATGTTTTATTGATATCATCCTTATTTTTTCTTTGGATGGTTTATTATCAATTGACTAAGTATGTATATTTTTATTAACATTCACCATATTGATATGGATGGTTCATGATTATGTTTATTTGATTGGGGTAATTATTTAATTTTTTTGTTAGTTTTTTTAAAATGTTTATATTTATTATATTCCACCCATTTTATATGAGTAATTAATTTGAATTAATAATTTATGGGTGGGTACTAGTTATAGATATCCCCTTAATGCATTTATAGGTTTCAAATGAGAAATAATTTAGCTAAATTAGAAGGGGATCAAAACATATATTTAAATTGTCTTGTGAAAGGTCTTGATAGCATGTTTAAGATGTCCATAATTATGTATTTCCCCATTATGTGATCTGTTATTGATGTCTATGTGATTATTCTATTAGACAGAATATTTATGAATAAACTTCAAGCTCATCTGATTATTTGTATGGATTTAATTTTTCATCCTTTGTTCCTAAAATATCATACTCAATTTATTTTAAATGGAATGTTTTTCAGTTATTTACCTTTACATATTGTTTATGATTTTTTTTTTATGATAAATTACATTTTATGTATACCCTTATTGATCATCTGATCTCACCCCTTCTTATTTTTTATTTTTCCATAGGATACCAGGAAGTGTTTTTTGATTGATACACAGGGATACGCTAATGGTAAATAATGGAATTCACAAAGAAAATACTTTTTTTATTTTATGTTTTAAAATGTAATGTGAATTAATGTATGCATCTATTTTACCATGACTACTAAAATATTTGGTCCTTCAGGATGTGATACCTTATATCTAGTTATAATGTAGTAAAGTAACCACCAACTATGGGTTACTCCGATCATTACAGATCCCACTCCTCTAACTTCAGCTACATATCCCACTCTTATACCTATACGAGTATATCCAACTCCTACACCTTATCCTCTATAGATTCCCATATATTATGTGTTATATGTTGAGGATAAAAATATCTTATTGTTTAATATCTGATTATATGTTATATTGGGGATATTTTTTATCATCAACAGATAAAGATGGATCATCTTTAGTTCACAATTCATGATATTATAGACAAATCATTAAGTGTGCCATTTCTTATATATAATATCACTACATTAGGAAAAATTATCAACCATTTTATATTTTAGACTTATAGAATTTTCTAAACAACATCCACCGTAGTATTTATAGATTATATCCTTTATTTCATATTGGTTTTGAATTTGTTTTAACATTTTAATGTTAATATATTTACCATTTTCTTACAATAATACATTAATGGTAAATATGTACTGGTTACATAATAATGTTTACATACCACTATGGTTTCAAATATTATGCCTTATTGACTTTATAAATTATCAACATATCCATCTTTCTTGTTGGGAGTTTGTGAGATTCTAATGGATGCTAAAATTTGTGGGATGAAAAGACTATTATGATATTAAATAGAGATATCATGGATCTTGTAACTATATACTTATTTGGAATTAAAATGATTAATGTCTTTTCCATGTAAGTCAATTACCACATTTCTTATAATTATATGAATTTAATGAGACTTAACACTTATGTTTGTTTTGTATTAGATATATTTATACACTTTTTATTCAATATGATATGACATAATTATATGTATTTTTATACCCATAATTTATTTCACCAATAATGATGAAAATGAAATATATATAAATAACAATATATATTTCTGAAAGATTTCAAAATAATACAACTCAATAATGGATGTTTCCTTATCTTGAGGGGTATGGAACAAATATTTCTTAAAGTGTTATTTCTTTTAATAGAATAAAAACCCCAATTATATTTTTTTATATATTAGTGACCATTGGGTGTTGTGTTTTTTTCCAAAAGAGATGATAAATTATTTGTTATGTTGTATACATGGTGACATGTGATAAAATGTTTTCAATGTATTGGACATATATCTTTGATTATTTGAAAAAAATTATATTATAATGAATTTTAATTTTATTTCATACATATCATTTTAGAATATGTAATGGTATTTCTTTAGAGATACAATAGGAAATATGAAAAAATATCAAATATGTCTGCTCAAAGGTTACTTCTCATTTATAATTATAATATTTTGGTTATAAGTACATAAGATTTTATTTTGAATTGAAAAACTCTTGTGAAGTAAAATATTTATCATCAATAAGGAGTAAAGGAATGTGGATACTATGTTTTAAGATTTATGTTCAAAATAATTTCAACTAGTATAATTAAAAAATTCCACAAGGTTAAATTTTATCATCACATTTAACTTAATTTATCTAATAATTATATCAATAATACATTTTAAATGACTTCCTTTTAGTTTATATCTTTTTTATGACTCACTCCATTATTCAAAAAAATATCTAAATCAATTATAAGGATTATGGGTAGTCTATTTCATTGGTTTTATTGGGTTTTAGTTTATTTTTAATATATATTTTAATTTTTAGATTTAAAATTGTTAAGTCAAAATGATTTTAATTTGTGCTATTATTTTTTGGTTATATTTATGTTAATATTTCTTATTTTGTTTCTGTTACTGTACTAATGGGATGTTTTATTTGAATTTAATTTAAAAAAAATTATTTTTCACATCTCTTATAGTAAAACCGATAATGAAATATTGAAAAAATATATTTTTCCACATCATTTATTGTATAAATGATGTGTAATATAGTTTACTATGTGGTTTGTTTTCAATAATCTATATGATAAAATGTTTTTCATGTTATTTATTTTATATATGATATGAAAACCCTACCCATTATAATTTTTTTATTGATTTATATGAAGGTTTATTTAATAACTGATATAAAATGTATTTTTTCACATCGGTTTATAATAAATTGTGTAAAAAACTTATTTAAAACATCACTTACAATAAATTCACTAAGTAAATGATGTTAAAGACAAAAAAACAATTTTGGAAACCCTGTTTTTCACTAGTGAGTGTCCACTGTAAGTGTCACTTCATATTTTTGAAGGGTGTAATACCAAGGTGTGTGGATGTGTTTCAGGGATTCATAATTTCTAAGATATATTATTGTGGAATAATGTTTCTTATATACATTCTAGTTTCTTTATCCACATACATGTAGCAAAGGTCGGATTATTTAGGAAGAAAAATGTCTAACACATTAATTGGTATCAAATCTTGGTTTAATTTTCTGAAGGGAAGCTTAGAAAGTGATGTTCAGAAAACATGAAGTGATTTATATTTAACATCATTGAATTTAGTGTGATATTTTTATCTTTATAGTATGTAATCTAAAAAGATAAATTTGAGGTTGTACAGGTTTTATGTAATGGACTTTGGATTTTGAAATATGGAGGTAGACGATTACTTTTTTCAGAAGGGACTTGATCCTTCATTGGTTGGGATGAATCCAGATAAAATGGTGAAGCTAAAATGGGTAAGTATTGACATCAATTCACTTGGGGTTGTCCCAATGATGTTATCCCATAACATTTATTTCAACACTTTGGATGTTTGGATCAAATGAAAAGTTAAGGGAAAGTATTTGGATCATGTATGAGAATCCCTCAATGATGAACAAATTGTTCATGTTGTATTGAATTTTTAGAAAAATGATATTGAAAATAAGGTCAGAAAATGATCATATGAATGAATCCAACATGATCTAAATTTACTTGGGGTTTATTGGTGTGAAGTTTACAGAAGTCTTACGGGTATTGATTCTCCTTTCATCACTTCTAGAATCATGGTATGTGATGGTGATCGATGTTAATAACTTCAATAAAAATAATTACATAGTCTTAGAGGATATATATGATATTATAATTAATGAAGTCATCTAGAATCATTTGGTATCATAAAAATATATAAGTGAATTTATTTTTTTGAAAGATAGGTGCACTTATTATGAAGGAGATAGAATATAGTATGGGGAAACAAAAGAGTGAAAATATGGGGTAAGTCATCTAGTCATAGTGGCTTCACATATTTTAAATATTAAAAGAAGGGATATATATGGAATTATTTACATTAGTGGTGGTTAAACTCAATAAATGTTTCTTCTATATATTGTATAAACTCTTTATTTGATGAGAATGTTGGCACTTTGGTTTTAAGTTTCATGAGTTCATTGTATTCATGGATCCTTTTCCCTAGAGATTTATTTCACTAAACTTTTGATGGTGGATGCATGAACAATTATGTCTCTTAATGTTTTTAGAAAAAATATCTTTGTTTTGATAAGTGGATATAGTAGATGAGGATTAAAAGATACTACAGTTTTAGAACATTTTTCCTCTCTTAGTCAGAGTACATCCAAAATGTATTGGTGATATGAAATATGAGTGAGTCAAAGCCTTTGAGTACCCTCTATCAAAAACATAAAAATTTCAAAGGATAAGACACTTAAGATGGATTAGGAGGGATGGTTCATGGTGAAAGTTCTATTTTCATTGACTATGGGAAGCATGATGCACACTATGGTATGAACTAGGAATGATATTGATAACGCAATAGGTGTGGTTAGTATATTAATGGATATTATAACAAAGAAGAACTGACAAGATATCAAGTGGATCTCCTAGTATCTAAAGGGTTTATATAATTTTTTACTCTGTTTTGGGATAAATGATCCCTTTTATCAATTTGATGATGCTGACTTTAGAATATATTCTAATTTATGGAAGATCATAAATGGATTCATTTCTAATTTAAAAGGCACTACTGTGAGATATATATCATGTTTACAACCAACTATTAACTATAATGGTATAGTATATTGGGAAAATGGAATCATCGAAGGAGTTAGTGTGGCTGAAGGGTCTAATAGTGTAAATTAGAAAGAGGAATGAGTTATGTGTGATGCATTGTGACACCTAAATAAATATTCAACTAGATAAGAATTCAATATTTCACTCTTGGATAAATTATTTTCAACTGAAATACTACTTTATCTAGAGTCTTGGGAGGATGTGATGTTGGAGCAATAGATGGTTGATGGGAACTGAAATCTAATAGATATTGTATCTAAATTTATTACTCAAAAAAGTTTGAAGTAGTATTTTACTTAATTGGGGCTTGGATAACTTGGAGGTCTTATGATCTCAAAAGATCCAAAAAATAAGAAGATTTGTGATAAAGAAGAGATATATGGAAGACAATGCATATAACCTAAAGGATATGACATTTGATCCTGATATGATTTTTAAATGGGATATTGTTAGGATTAATGTGAGAAGCCTTTTTTCACCCATGTATTGAATTAATTTTTAAGGAATAACTTTAGATGATTCTATCTCCACTATATGAATATAATAAGGATCTTAGAAACGGGTTTCAAGAGCATAGTGGCAATGACAGGGGTTCAAGTGCTAAAAGGAGATAGTGATGAAGATAGAGGAAGAGTTCTTCTAGAGCTAGTACAGATGGGGATTGATGCTGGGGATATGAAAATTAATTTTATAGTCATTGGAAGCATACACTATTTGCCGGGTGATATGATTATGATAGTGATTATCATTGACTGAGTGATTCTATGAATACAAATATTAGAGCCACAATACATTCCATCTATGATATCATTTAGTGGAAGAGTTTTGATTATCAGCTGATATCTATAATATATGTGGGGACAGAGTCACTTGTACTATGTGTGTGTGATTAGATTGATTTACTTGATCTAATTGTATTCCATCTTGTGATTTAGAGTTTATCTTCAATTTTAATCTCTCTTATTTACCCCTCTAGTAAAGTTATTATTTCCTTTGTATTATAACTTCATTAAAACTATATTAATTCCTTCTACTCCATCTTTTATTTGTTTTTATTACATTACATGTTTCACTTATAGTGTACACAATGAGTGTCTCTTAAATGTTCCATAGGCTGTGAGGTCAAGGTGTATGTTTTTATGGCATGGATTCCTGATCCCGAAGATTTATTTTTGTGGAATTGTGTTTCTTTCAGACCTTTCAGTTTTTCATTCTTAATTTGAGAACTATAGGTTGTCTCATTCTGAGAGAATTGTGTCTCACACAACAATGATCACCTTGGTTTTTTTATCATGTATAAACTTTCCCTTCTTATAGGATTTGAATTTATTATTATTATAGTATGCTTTAATGTATGTTTTAAATGTGTGGTTTCATGTGATGTTGTTAGAGGTGAGATGAGTTTTAGTTTTTAGGATTAATGGATGTTTTTATGATCATTTGTCTTATTATTATTCTTTTACCTTCACATATCTATTTTAACATGTCATGGGAGCCATATGTAGCTTAGTAGAAGTTTAAAATGAGTTATAATCTAACTTAGATTGTGAACTAGTTAAGGGTTAGTATTGTTGATACCTTGAGAGTTATTGGATTGGGTTGTTTTTGTCAAGTTCACATAGGAATAGATGTTCCATGGGCTAGGTCCAACACCATTTTATTCTAGAACCTAGTGAGTTTCCCATCATTCCTAGTCTTCATTGATGATTTTGTATGGGGATACTCACTCTATATTTTTATTGTATCCTATTGTTCTTATATTGGTTTTGTGGAACATTTTTTGTTATTGAACCTTGTTTATATTATTTTCCCTTTGTTTTGAAGGTTCATGTTGGTTGTATGCCGTCATTATTCTGGTATGATTTACTATTAAATTTGGTTTGAAATTTTTTTTTTGGAAAAGTTTTAAAATGATAAAAATGATATGGTTTTGATTATTTAAATTTGGAACTCTATCACTTTTTAAAATTTTCATAGCATTTTCCAATTTAAAATGGTGGATACCACCCCTTGGGATTAAAAGGGGTTTTGAAATATATTTTAAAGTAAATTTTGAATTATATTCTTGGGTTTGAAATCATGGTTTTCAAATTGGATAATGATTTTTTTCTAATTTTTTTAACTTGATTTTATTAAAACAAAGATAATTGCATGACATTTATCTTCTTTACAGTTCATTTTGAAACCTTATTTTCTATATGATTCTCAAACTATAATTTATAAAATTTTATTATAAATAGAATTACATAGTTTATTTGGTGAAATCCTACTAGTAATGTTTATATAATACTATATATACACCCTTGATGTGTGTATGCAAATATTATATCTTTATATAGGTGCTCATATGGTGATCTCAGATATATAGTGTTCGTTATTCCGGCGATTGATGTTTTGGATATGGTGAGTGACTATGGGTCATATGGATATCTTTTTGGGTATATTTGGATATTGTTCTATTTTTTGGATGCATGTGTATCATTCAATTCATCCAGGTGTATTTTTATTTTATCCCTTTCAATTTTAGTTATGTGATGTATTTTCTTCCACTGTGTATTAAAAAAGTATTTTAGTTGATTATTAGTATTATTTATGATTCATAATGATAATTTTTATTTCTATTTATTTTGTATCATATGGATGTTCATATTGTTTATTCCTTGATTGGTTGGTTCCATTATCTGGAACTATTAGTTTTATTATGCATGGAAGTTTAATGTATGGATGCACCTTGTTTGATTCTTGGTTGGATTATACCAATTTATTTATTATTATTTGAGGGTGAAACTATTCACAACTATATATTATTAACACCTGGGTAGTAGTTTCCAACCCATGGGGACCAGGAACACCCTTCAGGTCTTATAGAGGATCAGTTTAGGTGACATTTTAGGTCAAACCAGGCTGATTTGGTTACATTGTAAGTGATTAATCATTCACCCTAAACGGGTTCCTAGTGATTTTTCATTCACTTAAATGATTTTATTGATGATAAATAATTATTTTCTATTTTTTTTCAATGATAACTCTTTCACCAAAGATTCTTGTCAGTGATGTGTCAAACACACTGATTAGTGGTCTATAGTACAAGAAAACATGTATTTAGTGTTTGTTTAAATAGCTGATAAATGATTCAGGATGATTTATAAAAAACACCATTAATTTCTGTATTGTGTGTTATTTCATTGTGGTTTTTAAAACTATCATGAATCATTTAGCATCATTGATTTTAGGACAATTAAAAAGGTTGATAAAAAATTAGAGATATTTTTTTAATATTTATTTAAAACACTTTTTTGAAAATTCATATAATTGTTGATTATTTAAAATATTTTTTTTCTTATTTACCATTTATTATTTATTTTTAACTTATTTTAATATTTTTTTACACATAACATAATAACTTCCCATAATAAATCACATGTTTAAACTACTCCTACTCATTCTTGCTTAACTCTCTAATTACTAATTGCTACACCAAATTCATTTACAAGAAATAATACATTAATAACTTTTATTTAACATACTTGTTTCAATATTTTTTTTACATTACATACCAAAATCCTAGGAGGTCACTCATTTTTTCATTACTCTCATCCATTCTTGCTTAACTCTCTAAAAACTAACCATTCCATTAAATGGATTTACATGTAATAATATGTCAATAAATGTTATTTAACCTATTTTAAAAATAAAATATAGTAAATGAATAACTAATAAATAAAATTATGATTTTATAAAGAATCGATAATTATTAAAAATTATTAATTATTATTATTTAGCAATTCAAAATGAATAAATGAATAAATAAAAAATTCATTTCTAAAAAGTAATTACTAATTACTAATTCAAAATAATAAATAATAATTAATTAATAATTAATAATTAATAATTCCCTAGTAACTATAATTTTAAATAACATATAACTAATAAATATAAATAATTGATAATTATTAATTATTAATTGATAATTAATAATTATAAATTATTAAATAATAAATAATAAATAATAAATAACAATTAAAAACTAAAAACTAAAAAATTTAAATTTAAATTTTTTAAAAAATAAAAATAAAAATAAAAATAATAAATAATTAGTAATAATTATTCAGAATTAATAATTAATAGTTAATGATTAAAAAATAATTCAAATATTAATTAATTATTATTAATTAAAACTTAATATTAATTTTATAATGGTTTTATAAAAAATTATCGTTAAAAAATAAAATAAAAAATTACATATTAAGCACCAGTTTTATCTAATGCTAAATGATGATAATTTTTTAAAAAATTAACGTGAATGAGACAATTTTCTAAAATCAAAGCTAAAAAATAAAACCAAACATTTAACGGCAGTTTTGAAAACTACCTCTAAAAGACTGAAGTTAAATGATTATTTTCCCATGGTACTAGAATTATGTTTATGAAAGGGATATTCCCTAAATACAATATTACATCTAATGTATTTTGGTGGATATGGTCTTAAGGATACATTGTCTTAATGTACAATTTCCTAGAAGCATGTATAAGATGTGCATGTTATCTATGAATCGTTGGTGGTTGAATGTTAACTCATTAACATTCGGGTAAAACATCCACCTAAGCTATCATAAAGGAATCATTAAATGAGATATAAGGTGGTGATAATTCATTGATATTATTTATTAACCTAGGAAAGTCACTAACTCATGTGATATAATGCACAAGTTAACGGAAGCATCATCGAGGAGTGTGACACCCCAAGATTTTAGAGTATATTTATCTCTGATAAATTTGATGTGTTTAGTAGTTTGTGACACATGCAACACCAAAATTAATTCAATAATTATTTATTAAAATATAAAATTAAAAACATTATTAGATATTTAAATGAAATTGATAAAATAAAGGACTTTGTAAATGGGTCAAATTCATGTAAGAAATTACAATTGATTCTAAAGATATTATGTAGAATTGTTTTATTAAATTATAATTTTTTAAATTTAATAATTTTGAGTTATGATATCAATTTTAAAAAATAAAATTTAATTAATAAATAATCAAATCAATTAATGGAATCCATGTAATGGTTAAGTAATGATAAGGAGTACTAGTCTAATAATTCTTAACTAAATAGAAATGTTTTTTAACAAACATTTTTTTATTATATATAGTTTGTTTAAAAGTTAATTTCTTATATTTATATTATTAAAATTCTTAAAATTTATTATATTTTCATGCATAAAATCTGATAATAATTTATACATTTATTATCAAATGGTTAGATATAAATATAAAATCTTTTGAAGGTGAAAGAGATATTTCTCAAAAAAAAACTATTTTTATGTGTTTAGTATATTCTATATTAAAAAATAAAATTAACAACTATTAATATATTATTTTAATGAAAATTTTAGATTATATATTCAATCAAATAAAATAAATTTCACCTAATGGTTGTTACTATGAAAGGAATACTAATAAATTTGTTTTACGCTTCAAAAATACATTTTTTCTCAAAAATGTGTTTTACACATTTTGTGAGTGGATAATTGAATTAATGTTTTCCATATAAAGAAATTGAATTTGATAAAATGAACTCCATATTTGGAATCAAAATAATCAATATTATTTAATAACTTTAAATATTTTTTTTCATTGAAATAAGTTACCATGGTAAAAGTTTACCACTAGAGAAAGGGTTAAAGAGGGGGTTAACCTAACTGATAAGGCCACAATTATCACTAAAAAATTTACCAATTTTATTTTTTGAGTGTATTTCTACGTTAACTTTTTATATCTTCAATATTTTACTCGATTTGGGAAACTTTAATTGAGAAATACATTTAAAATATTTAAAAGTTATTAATATTTACAAGAATGTCACCCCTCTCGCTTATAAAAGGGAACCTACTCTGCTCACTTATCCACACACATTCATCATATTAGATTGACTAATATCTACCCAAATAACTTTCCAAATATCCTCCCTAAGTCCAAAAATTCCTATTCTCATCCAAATACTAAACTAAGAAGGCTTAAGTTGTAATCCAAAGGCGGATATCTAAGGAAAAGGTAAAGGTCTTAACCAAGTTCATTTAAGTTTATTTATTCTTCCACATCCTCAAAATATTCTATAACCACATAAAAATAATAGAATAAATATAATTATTATACTTAAATGTTATTATTTTTTGGGAGAAATCATTATCTACCTCCTTCTATCTAAGGGAAAATAGAAACCTTGCTCATGTGTACATGCGGACTATCAACTCTATAGAGAGATGTAATTAATTTTTCACCACTTCCTCTAATTGATTGTAATATATATGGATTTAAGGAATATATATGATATTAATAACATAATTATGGTTCTATAAAGATAATTTTTTATTTACAATAATCTCTTTTCATTCATTAAAAAATGATAGCACCACCCATGTGTGCATGAAGACTACCGTCTCCACAAAGTGATGTAATTTATTTTTCATCATTTCCTTATATGAATTATTATAAAAGTTTATATAATAAATAGATATTATATTTTTGACATTATTAATATTTTTTAACCATGGTCAAGGTGCATGGACCAAAACCATTAAACTGAAACATGTATAGAAAATAGAATAGTTAACACCCAAATATTGATTTGAAAAAAGAATTATTTATAAATGGTTAATTTGAAAATATAATAGAATGATACTTTTTAATATAATTATTAATATGGTTCTCGTATATATGTATAATAAATATAAATTTATTATATAGTAGTTTAAAGTGTGTACATAGTAATTTGTGACTTGAGATAAGCGTTTATGTTTCAATTTCTATTTTGGGTAATTTCATGTTCTTTATCTCTTGAATATCAACTATATTATTCTCATATTTTCATTTATATGTTATTAAACTATTCATTCCACTTCCCCCTCTCTGGTAACCAAAACACTGAAAGAATATTTATAAAAAAATATGATCTTATTTCTCTTTTTTTCAGGAATCTTTCTCTTCTACATCTATGTTATATAAAATAGTTTTATAGATGTTCTTACATGCATTTATATTATTTATAAAGTTATTTTTATACTATATTTTACTTTAAAAACATTCTAAAGAATCTTCTGGTTGTTTTATGAACAGGTAATTTTTTACTTTCTATACAAAAATGTGAAAAAAAATGTTTTTTAACTGTTTACGTCTTGAATAGATTTACCACCATCATATGATTTATTTTTCATTTAAAATACTCTATAAAATATTATATATTTTTTAAAAAAAATACTATTTCCTTTTTTAAGTTCACTTTTTGTTTTTAAAATTTACCAAAAGAAATGGATATTTTCTCTTATTTTTCAATTCATAATATTAATTCTTTCATAAAAGTATTTTTCAATTATATAAAAATCCTTTAAGGAGTATTATTTTTTACTAGGGATATGATCTAATGATACCATCCAATTTATATCTAAGGATGTATTATGATGATGATGTTTTTATATATTTATCATGAAACCTATTTCTTTCCAACATGTCAATTAAGCTTTTAAGGAATGTTTAATGATTTCATGTTCTTATGGTATGCATATGAGGGGTTTATTGTTATGTAATTGATTGTTATATTAAATCAACTTAATGAATTGGGTAATTTTTTACATCTCATGAGTTCAAAGGTTACAAGTGTGGTTAGTTTAAGCCTAATATGGGACATATGAGGTTAGACCAAGCCCAATAAGGTATACAGGTGGTTAGCCCAAGCCTACTATATAGTGAATGTATTTGTGGGTATCCATGACATATTATTTATATGACTATGTTTTTGAAAAAATTTTATTACAAAATCTTATATAATATTCTTATTCCAATGTTTTAATCTCATTACTCTGGATTTGTTGATGTTTTGCACTGTAATGACTCATTCCTTTTTCTATGATGAAGACATATAACATGATTCTTTTTTTACGATCAATAAATTATTGGGTATATTTTTTTAAGTTATATTTATGTTCTCTTAACTTTATTATTATATTATTTTCACTTATTATCATTAATTTATATCTCCCATGTTAACCCTTATCGAGCATCTGATCTCGCCCTTTCTTATGTTTCCATTTACCTAGTTTATTAGAAGGTATTTTAAGTTAAATATGTCCATGAAAGTTACTAATTGAGAATAAAATTATGGGATATATTGAAGATATTTAATGAAATACATTAATTTTGTATCTAGTCTCCAAAGACACTAAATATTTATAGTTCTTGGGCATTTATTATTATAATATGTATTAAATATTAATCTAAAATGATGTAATATTTATATAATTGATACCTAGGTATCCCTATTTTGTATCTGAATAGGTTTTAGTTATTTTGGGGGGTTAGGATTAGAAAAATTAGGTTATATCCTTATGGATAAGTCTAAATATAAAAAATATTCAAAAAAATGTAAAATTATAGTGTGTGTGGTTTCCTAGGATTAATAACATTTAATTTATACAAGAAAGTGGATACAGGCCTCAAAGTAGATGCAACTTAGGGTAATAACCCTAAAAATGATGGTTGGGTATTAGCTCAATATTCACTTAGTGAACGAAAATGAGTCCCCACTACTTTCCTGGTTTGAGACTATTGGGGGATATGATTTCTTTAATTCACATCTTCTTTGTGAAATATTATGAGGAATAAGAGGGTAAAACCTATTGCAACCTATGATAAACATAAGTGATGTAAAATGAACCAAAATTGTCATATGTTGATAAGAAGGTGTCATATTTTTGGATATATTAAGATTTATTTTTCTAATGATATGATTTCTTACACTGATTATTTTTTATTGATCACATTGACCTTTTTGGTTTAGATTATTATTGTAACTAAGAGAAATCAAGTTAACAAAAAAATGTGATGGTCAATACAATGACTATGCTCATGATAAACCAAATTAAATGGGAAAAAGACTTAAAAATAGTGTGGCTATTATCACCCATCTCTCCCAATCTGTGAACAATAATGTGAACCATGTTTAGCTCCCAAATGTACAAAGGAAGGTATAAATCACCATTAATCCCTTAAAATGAAAACATCCACCCTACTTTAGTAGGAATTCTGATACGCTAAATCATAATCAGTGGATCAATATAATTAAAAATATATTTTCTATTATTTAGTTATTAGAGTATGATAAATTGATATTAGACATGTTGAATTTGAAATATGAAGATGATCTATGGTGGGCTTTTATCAAGAACACGAAATGAGAGGAAGAAATTAACTTCATCGAATGAGAAGAGTTTTAATTTTTTTTCTAATAAATACATTCCATGAAATCCTCACTCTAATATAGAGAATACATTAATAGAAATGAATAAAAAGGATGATGAATCCATTAGTACATATGAAGCTAATTTCACCCAAATTTCAAGGTATGAATCTAGTTTTATCATCAACCCTAAAAGAAAAGTTGATTGACTCTTTTTTTGGATTAAAACCAAGTCTCTAAAATTAATTGATTATAATAGAATTTGATAAATATTAAGAAATCATTCAATATTCTCCAAAGTTAGAAATATAGATTAGAGGCCCCAATGTTCTAATGGTTTTAGGGAAAACAAGAGGATTATAGAGTTTCGAGGAAATTATAAGAATTAAACCCATTGAGGAAAGAAAAAAAATCTTCCTCCATGTCAAAAATGCGGATAAAAGCATGGGGGAAATTGTATCCAAGTTATACATATATTGTTTAAGTATATAAGAGAAGTCCATCTAACACATGAATGATCAGGAGATAAGGGTGAAAAGAAATCTCATCCAAATGCACCACTAACACTCTAATGTTTCGACTATAAGGAGTGAAAATTATGAAAAAAAATCAATAAACTAAGGGGTAAAATAATATATGTCAATAATCATTTAATCTAATGGACAAAGGGAAATCTTATACAATCACAACAGCTGAAGTATGTCAGGAGTGAAGTGGGGAAAGGTACACTTATAATGAACTTTAAAACTCAAAATGTCTTATTCGAATTAGGTTATAAACACTGTTTTATATTCAAATAATTTTATAAGAGTATCACATACCCACCTAAATGGTTAGATATTGAAGATTTTTTGGAAACTCTTAATGGTATAATGACTTAATCTCAAGTCTATATCTCCTCGATAAAAGTTTTTTTTGGAATTTACTTGATGAAAATTGTGTGATGCTATCTATATTAATATTTGATATGATTTTTGGAATGTATTTGATCCTTATATATAGATCCCATATCAATTTTTGAGTAAGGGAAGTCACATTTTATAATCTTAATCAAATTATGGTCATATATCAGTGTGAGTATGAACATGAACTTATGATGGAAATTTATTCCATTATATGGGTCTTACTGCTTACTCATAAGGGGTATTTAGAACAAATGGTTGGGGATAAACTCAATATTGAAGATATTAAAACTATTACATAATATACTGATGTATTTTGTTATGAGTTTCATAGTATTTCCCCAAAATTTGAAGTTGAGTTTTCAATATAACTCTTACCTGGTGCTACACATATTTCGAAGACTCTTTATTGAATAGAACCAATTGAGTTTCAATAAATAAATAATAAACCCTATGAGAATCTATAAAATGGATTTTAATTCCCTAGTGTATCACCATAGGGCAATCCTATTCTTTTTTTAAGTAGAAAGATATTTCAATGTGTATTTACATTGATTATCAGAATATTAATGAGATAATTATCAAGAAACATTATCTTGTACCTTGTATTTATGACTTCTTTAATTAAATACAAGGAGATTAATACTTTTAAAAGATTGAAATTTGATCTAGATACCATCATTTAATGATCAAAATGATATACTAAATTCAAACTTTCACATAAGTTATGGAAAATATGAATTTATAGTGATGTCATTTGGACTTACCAATTCCCCTCGTATAAGGATCTAATTAGTAGAGTCTTTAGATATTACCTCAATCACTTTATGATTCTATTTATAGATGATATTATCATATATTCCAAGTTAAAAGAAGATAATTAAGACCATTTGAAAATTATGTTGAAGATCTTGAGAATAGATAATTTATATTCTAAATTTATAAAATGTTAATTCTACCTATCAAAAGTATCATTATTGAGTCCTATAGTTACAAAGGAGGGTATATATATGGACCCCTATAAGATAGAAGTTATTGAATAATGTACCAGACCAACCACGATGATTGAGATTAATAGTTTTTTTAGATTTGTTTTATACTATCAATGATTTGTGAGAAATTTATAATAGATATAAAATCCACTAACCAAGTTGAAATAAAAGGGAGTTAAGTTCATTTAGATAGATGAATGTGAAGAAAAGTTTAGGTAAATAAAGAAATTTTTAGTTAGTGTACATTTGATTACACTACCCTATACTAAAAAATAGTTTTTGATATACAATGATTCATTAAAAAAGAGACTTGGATGTGTTATCTTACAGAATGAGATAGTAGTTGTGTATTCCACATTCCAATTTAAAATTCAAGAGAAAATTTACCTAACTCATGATTTAGATCTATCATTGATATTTTTTTATTTTTAAATATAGAGGCATTATATTTATAGTCAAAGTTACGATATATATACCAATTATAATATCTTGAAGTATATATTTACATAGAAAGACTTGATTATTCACCAAAGAGGATGGTTGAAGTTGACTAAATATTATGAATAATAATTATATTATCACCTTAGAAAGTAAAACAAGGTGGATAATTCTCAGAGTCAAAAGGATAATTCTTGCTTATCCATGATAATAATTGAAAATGATCCAATACTTATAAATTTTTAGAGGATGGACAATAAAATCACAAATAAAAGGGGAGAAATCCAATCTTTCTTGGATTATTTCTCAACCATACATCCTTATGAAAATTAAATTGGAACAAAAAAATGATTTGAAACTAAAAAATAAGGTATGGATTGTTTTAGAGTTTAACCTTAACTATGAAGGAATGATAAGATTTAAAAAATGAATAAGTGTCCCTTCAATACCCAAATTGAAGAAGGAACTATTGGATGAATAATATATCACATCATTATCTATCCATATAGGGAGTACAAATATGTATAGAGATATCGAGGATCATTTTTGGCGGGACACCATGAAAATGGATATTGTAGAGCATGTACCTAGATTCCCAATATTTCAGCAAGTTATGTCTGAATGTCATAATTCTAAAGGGATAATGTAATCATTACCCATACCTCTATAGAAATGGTAAAACATCACCATGAATTTTTTTTAGGACTCCCCTGGACATATAAAGTCCATAATACCATTTGGGTTATAGTTGATCACCTTACAAATTAAAAAAAACATTTTTATCAGAAAAGATTCAACTCTTAACCATCTTTCTAGAATATACATTAAGAAAGTGGTAAGATTTAATGGATTACCACTATTAATTGTATCTAATCAATATATTAGGTTTAGTAAAATTTTTGGAGAATTCTTTAGTAAGAATTGAATACAGAGTTGAGCTCAAGCACTATATATCATGCTCATACAAATTTTCAATCTGTGGGGGACTATTTAAACCCTATAATACATTCTTTTTCTTTCTATATGGATTTAAAAGTTTTTTTGGGATCACCACCATACTATATTAAAATGTTCATACAATAATATATTTCAATCGAATAGTTATATGGCTTCTTATGCAGCCATCTATGGAAAGAAGTGTAGGAATACAACATGTTGGGATAAAGTTCGATAAAAAATCTATTGGGGCATGATAGAGCTAAGTAAATGGTATATAAGTATAGAGATATTTAGTAGAACATACAAATAACTTAGAGTTGAAATACAAGTTATACTGATAATCCATAGAGATATCCAGAGTTCAAATTTAGTGACAACAAATTCCTTTGAATATATCCTTTGAAAAATGTTATGTGAATTGGAAATAAAGGGAATATAAGCCCAGATATATTGGTCCTTATGAAATCATTGATTGTATCATAGTAGTATATTATCACTTGGAACTTCCACTAAACCTCTCCCAAGTTTACAATTTGTTCCATGTATTGTTTTTGGGGAAGTACATACCTGATCCTTTACATTTACTAAACAAAGAGGTTGTATAGCTGGAGAAAGATATTTTTTATGTGGAACAATTGGTAGTGATTTGGTATCAAAGAGATAAATTATCATGGAACAAGACTACTCACCTGGTTAATGTTTTGTGGAAAATTCAAAAACTTGAGGAAGATATTTGGGAATATTAGGATATAACGAGATATAATTAATCTCATTTTTTTCATCAGTGTAATTTAATTTTGAGGGTGAAATTCTTATAAGGGGGTAGAATATAACACCATTATAATTTAGAATATATTATTATTTAATAAATTTGAGGTGTTTGATATATTGTGAGGAAAACAACACCATATTTAAGTGAATAATGATTTATTAAAATAAAAATTGAAAAAAATTACTAGGTAGTTAAATCAAATTGATAAAATAAATGACTTAGTAAAAATGTTCAAATTCACTTAAGAAAATACAATTGATTCTAAAGAGACTATTTCAAACATATTTTTTGAATTATATATTTTTATTAAATTTAAGACTTTTGGGGGTTGATATCAAAATTTATTAATCAAATTTTAATAATAAATAATAAAATTAATTAATGGAATCCATGTAATGTTTATGTAATGATAGGGAATACTAGTTTAATAATTTTGGTCAAATGAAAATGTTTTGTTTACAAATATTGTTTTATTATATATATTATAACATCCAGACCCAGATGCCACAAAACGGTTCCCTATGTTTGTGGGTCACATGGCCTCAAGCGCATCTACACAAATGATAGAGACTACCGACTAACAGCTAGGGCCTAGGTTGTGTTTGTGGGGAGACTTTTCCCTCATGTTAGAGTGTAACACAACAAAATTATAATAATAGTAAATAGAAGAAGAAAATAAATTACTGACAGAAGACAAAAATCCAAGATAGAAATGAATAAACAATGCCAAAAAAATCTCATATACAAAATGACATGTAATTTCATGTCTCTACAAAGTAGGAAAATAGGTATACATATAGCTATTGAAATACATGAATCAAAATACCAAAAAGGCAGAAACATAACTATTTTTTATTATCATCACGATCATAGTATAGTCCCATGCTCCCCTACTACTAATCATAGCATAAATCAAGCATTGTACTATGGTTGTTTTCCTCGGTCCTTACCTACATCCATAAAGTATTTAGGCTTACCCAACAATGGTTTAAAAAGGGTGTGATATTACACTTAGTAGGCCACCACTAATGTTTTCTATAACAAATTAAATCTGTGTGATATAAAAAAAAGCAGTGCACAATATATCATAGGTATAAAAGCACTAAATGTAAAGTGCCTAAGGAATATGCGATACAAGTAAAGTGAAACTTTATATAAAAACAGGGATCCCAACAAATAATATTTTTGGCTCACATATTAAGGAAATCAGTAAGAGAATAAATAAACAAGAGATACCATACAGTCTACCCACTAGAGTCTAATACCCATACTTGGTCCATCTATAAACATGCCAAAATACCCATTATGAACTTTATTTATAATCCATGTATAGACAATCATCATGTACATGCCTTATAATATCATATATAACATTCATCATGAACTTTCCAAATAATCAAGTCATCCATAATGGCCGATTAGTGTAATCAAAAGTGTTAGACCACGAAGGGTTGGATCCAAGGTATAGAAGACCAAAGCATCCACGTCAATTCCTTTGATAATCTTGATATAAACTCAATAAATACTTTTTTGGGGTCTAAGGAGCATGTCAACATACCATGTCCATTGTGATCCCAATCAATTTGGATCCAAGGGGTAGCAAGGCCCAAGGCATCCTATGTAATCAAGACCCAAGGAGAAAACATGTCCAAGGAATCCACTACCATAATCAATATCCATGGGATAAACATCCATGTAATCTAATTTAATTAGGATCCAAGGTATACCAACCAAGGAATCCATTACCATTTCAATTCATCATCTTATTTCAATCATTATTTCAAAATCAATTAAATTCTACAAGTTCATCCAACTCATATAACAATTTCCATTTAAATAATTAAATCTAAAGAAACAGGTCATTTCATATCATCAAATAATAAGGAGGCATCAACTCTCTCTTATTAATCAATTCAATTCTAATTTAGTTAAAAAAGGGTTCCTCTAACTAAGAAATATCATACACATCCACAAGTGGTGTGAAAAAATGGTCATATATAAAGGCACACCCCATGGGAATCCTAGGTTGGGGTGAACAACCTCCAAAAAACTAAAATGTGATAGTTAGGAACCTAAGAAAGTTTCCATTCATTAAATTATACCATTTAATCCATTAAAGGGGCTCCGTCAGAAATTTCGGCATGTGGCACAACTGTGGAATTCAATAAAATTTTCAAAAAATATGGGAAAAGGTATAGACCACCTACCATAGGTCTATAGTAGAGCACTAATCCTATATCAATCTCTAATTTAGTATAGATCAGAAAAAATGAAGAATGGGTGAAAATACTGAAATAAAGAACATTATATTACACCTAAAGAACTCTATAAATACCAAGAAAAATGAATAATGACATGTATAAATAACTCAAAAACATAAATCTAATGATACTGACAGTATTTGATTCTGAGTTCGAATGGAGGAAAGGTGGAAAAGCTTGTGCTTTGGCTTCAAAAGGGAGATCCAATGTGAGAAGAGGGGGATGCTGTTGGAAGAAAAAATAATATAGGGATACAGTTAAACTTTAAACTCATTAATAGAAAATGATTATTATGCCCAAAAGCACGGAGCTTCATGGTTTGTACACACAGTTAGCCAAACCATGTTCCAAATGTGATCCCTTCACTATATCAAGGGGAAATTGAATGATTAGTGCACTTAGTTTTCTAAACCATGAACAAACCATTCCCAATGCCTATATACAAAACTTCAGGCACTCCGGGATGGGTGTGTGGCTCTTTCCACATGGTTTCCTCAAACTGTTCACCTCTTGATAGAGGCTTAGACCACATCACACGGTTTTCACCCAACTGTGCAGTCTAGCTTTCTTTTCCAAAAAAATAGCCTCTAGGCTCCAAAAAAGCACTGGACACTATCTTGACTCTCAAAATCACATTATCAAAACATACTTGTCTAAAAACAAGGATTTAAACCAAAAATAAAATATCCATAACTCATAGAAAAACTCATGATCTTTTAATCTTCTCCCTTAAAGTAACTCATCCACAAATTTCCATTCCAAGGGTGTTCAAGAACCACCTAAGAATAACTATGAACACTGAGAAAGTAGATCAGCCTCCCAATCCTAGATCTCATCCAATAAATGGTCTTTCTTTGAATGAACACATACTACAGGAATTAACCATCCTCAGATAACCTTCGTGCATCCGTAAATGATACGAATAGGATGCTCCTCAAAGGGCACACCAACCTTTAGCTTTACCTCATCCAGATATAGAGTGTGAGATGGGTCTAAGTGATAATAGGATAGCTAAGAAACATGGAATATACCACATATGTACCAGTACCTTTGAGGTAACTTCAACAGATAGGCTACCGACCTGACTCTCTACAAAATCTCGAACAACCAAAAATATCACGATGAAAGCTTATCTTATATCCTAATTTGTATGTGTCCTAGCCTTATTGAGATAAGTAAAAATATCTGATCCCAAAACTCAAACTCTAGAGGTCATTAATGGAGATAAATGTAAGATTCATATCAGGACTGTGTAGTATCCATCTGCTTTCTGATCAACCAGACCTCCTTAGAAGTCTCCTGCACAAGATGGAGTCTCAGTAAAGCTACCTCACATGCCTCTAACTAGAACATGGGTGATCTCCCTAGAATACCATAAAAATCTTCATGAGGTCCCATATTTATAGTCTCTTGAAAAGTATTATTATAGGAGAACTCAACTAGGGGTATATACCTCTCCCAAAGGCCACCAAAATCCAATACACATGCTCTCATAATAACCTGAAGAACCTAAATCATGCACTCTAAATGGCCATCAGTATGAGGGTGGTAAGTCGTGCTCTAAAGCACCTATGTAACCAATTCCATTTGCAAACTCTTCCATAAACAAGACATAAAATGGGAATCCCTATCCGATATAATGATCTGAGTAACTCCGTGAAGTCATACAATCTCAAAAATATATAGCCTCCCAATATCATCCACTGAGAAGGTATCCCTGATCGGATGAAAATGAGAAACCTTGATGAGCCTGTACACAAAACCCACAAAACATCACTAACTCATGGAGACCTTGGAAAACTATTCAGGAAATCCATCACGACATCATCCCACTTCCACTTAGGAATGGGTAATTTCTATAAAAGTACTGATGGTCTTTAATGTTACGCATTCACCAACTTATATATTGAACACCTTGTAACAAAATCAGCTACCTCACATTTCATACCTGGCAACAATAATGGTGATGTAAATCCAAGTAAATCATGGTAACGTCAAGATGCACTACGTAAACTAAGGCATTGGAACTCCCACATTATCTCCTCATGTATATAAGTTGGAACCCATATGACACAATATATATTCAGAATTTCATCCTCACCCATAGTTGAACCAGGAGGTGGGTCCTCACCCACTACACTCTCCCGTATGACTAGGTCCTAGGCATCATAGAGTTCTCTCATCCTCACTCTATCTAGAAGAGTATAAATCATAGATAAAGATGAAAGTAATGCCTTCCCCTAACCATCCTTCACCTCCAAGTGAATCTATGAAAACAGGGACATAAGATTCCACTTGCTAATGTCCTCCTTAACTACCTATATCTGAGTCCTTATACTCAATTCATCAAAAACTGCATTGCCCTTTCTAGGCATATAGGCAAGCCCAAAGTCACTATACTATAGGTACTCAACCCACCTTCACGGTCTTAAATTCATATCATGCTGTGTAAATATATATTTGAGGATTTTGTAGTCTTCGTACACCAAAAAATGCTCTCCCAGTATGTAATGTCTCCAATAACGCAAATCATGAACAATTACAGCTAACTCAAGATCATGCATTGGGTAATTCCTCTCATGTGGCCCCAGCTGATGAGACATGTATGCCAGGAATCCTCTCCCTAAATCAAAACTTCTCCTAACCTAATACCTGATGAATCACAATACACAATGTATATTTTTCCTAAATCTAGTAGAATTAGGTCCGACACTATATTTAGTCTACCTTTTAGCTCCGTAAAGGATTTCTCATAGGTATTTGTCCATAGAAACTTCACACGATTCTTAGTAAATCCCATTAACAGTGCTAATAAGTGTGATAATTCCTATATAAAATTCTTTTAGTTTCTAGATATCCCCAAGAAACTCTGTATGTCAAATACATTCTTGCGATACTCCCAAGAAACTACAAATCTCACCTTCTCTAGGTCAACTGAAACTCCTATCTCTAAGATAAAATAGCCTAGGAAGGGAATCTAATCCATCCGAAAGTAAATTTTTTTGAACTTATAATATAACTGATCCTCTCTCACTGTATCCCAAATGATCTCAAGATGTTTTGTATGGTCATGTGTATTATGAGAAAACAACAAGATATCATCCATGAAAACTACAACAAATGAATCCAGATATGGATGGAAAACTCGGTTCATCATCGCCATGAAAACTGCTAGTGTGTTCATTAGATGGAATGGCATAACCAGATACTCATATAGAATATACCTACTATAAAAATATATAATAGGTATTTTTACAGGTTGAACATGTACCTAGTAATAACTTGATCACAAATCCATCTTTGAGAAAAACCAAGTTCCTCGGAGTTGAAAAAAAAGGTTATCTATCCATGGAAAATTACACCAGTTTTTAACTATAAATTGGTTTAATTTATGATTATCCACACATAGACTAAGGGTAACATCTGTATTTTTTCTCAAAAAAGGTTGGAGAACCCCATGGGGATGTACTGGATTATTTAAACCCATTTCCTCCAATTAATCTAACTACCTCTTAAGCTCTCACAACTCTATAGTATCCATTCTATAAGGAGGAATGGATACTGGTGCAGCTCTTGCCACTATCTTAATAGAGAACTCCACCTATATGTCATGAGGAAACCCAAAAAAATCATCTGGGAAATCATCCCTAAAATGATCAACCACTGGAGGTAAATCCACCTGACGTGATCCATGATCATCCAGATATAAACTATCAATCTAGGATGTCATCCTACCTAGCCCATGATGCTCGGGTTTAGCTAATCTCACCTAGAAATCTCATTCACCCTTGTGAATAAAAACTCCACTCTCTGGTGATGTGAAATTCACTCTTTATAGATAGTAATCGACAAAGTATTGATAAGAAACTAGTTATTCAATCCTAAGTATGACATAAAACCCTTCCATCTCGAGGAAATAAAGATCTCATATGAAGTGACATCCACCAATATCTAGGTGGAACTCCATAAAAATTAATACACCCTCTATTATGATATCTAATAGTGTATCAAGTGTCATGGAACTATAAAAAAATGAACAACAAGCCTGGGGCTCTCCACAACAAGTACAAATATAAAACTATGAGAAACACCTATATCAAAAAGAGAAGAAACAATCATAGAGACTATTAATATTGTACCACTCTCCATACATGTCCCAGTGCTCTACTACTCAAGAGTAGGTTGTATAGACTATATCTGGCCAGAACCATAGACAAATGACACAACCTCACTACCAAGAGTAATCCTAATATGTTTTCTAGGTACAAAAGGTGCCTGTATACCTCAACCATGACCACCAAATTACCCTGAAAAATCATTACTGCTCCAAATCCTAGCCTAACTTGGATCTTTGAATCCCGATACTGAACCTAGAGTTGGATTTGACCCCCTTTCACTAACTACTAGAGGGAAGGTCCTGTAAAAACACTACACATGGCCCATCCTTCCACAATATCAGCACTCAAATGGGTCTCGATCACACTAATTCCTCCCATGTCCCAATATCCCCCACTAGTGATAGAAGACTTCACTACTAGTACTAATAGCATGGTTGGTACTCACCTCACAAGAGGCCTCAAAATGGTGTTACCTTCCATTAGAATCTAAACCAGTAGGTTGAGAGACTATACTGCCCTAATCTATGCCCCATATTCCCTTTGGTTCTACTATGTAATCATCACCTGATTCACTATATCTGTAGTAATCATCAATATGAAAATGTTGACCTATTATTGAACGATATGTCTGAGACCTTCCTTAAAGCATATCACCCTTGATATCTCATTAGAAAGATATATCAGCACAAAACACTAAATATTTATAAAGTGTAACGAATAATCCATAACATTCATAGATCCCTACTTTAAACACATGAACTCACTGGGCCATTCATCTCTTAGGATCTCAGGGAAAATTAGTTATAGAACCTAGTTTTGAAATCACCCAAAACCATTTCTCACATCCTATCAGCCTAGTTCAAAACATCCCACCAGCGCTTTTCTACCCCCAAAGAACATAATTCATGAGCTTCACTCTTATAACAAGAGGTGTCTTCAGATGCTCAAAAATCAAAAAAGTAATGTCAAGCCACAGATCAATATCCTATAGACCTCTATCCACCAAAAAATGTGGGAGGATTCTGCTGCTGGAACACATGCATTAGCTCTTCCATATACAAGTCAGATTATAGTGATCCCTAAAAACTTTGTATATGGCATAGAAAATCCTATCAGAACTATTCCTCAACATCTATGTCTAGTAAATCCATCATTGCCTCATCTAGAACTATAAGATGATCTATTGGGAGAATAATTCCCACCACCTCTGGATCATGGTCGTCGCTACCCTCCAGGCATACAACCAAAGGTCTTCGTGGTAGCATGTATCTACAATGCAAAACACGCACCTAAAAAATGATCAATAACACAAATATCATTGTTAGAAGTATAGGATAGGTCAAAACATTCCTATAAATCAGTCACACTCCTCTTCCTACTCTTAAATCCAAAACTAGACAAAAATAAATAGTCAAAAACATTAATAGAGACACTACTTACTTCACACTCTGAAGTTAGGTTTGGGTCAAGTTATATGTTTCAACATTTTATATTTCATTTAAATTAAAATTAATTTCACATTTCCCTTAAAATGGTTGAACCAAATGGTCCTCCACTTACAATCTATAAGGGACTATACACCTCCTAAACTGAAATATAGAGTCCATTTAATCCACACTATAACACATTTTAGTCCATGAGACCAAAGGTCCATGACTCAACATTCCATAGTTGAATGATTAGGATTTCTAGTATAGCCTAATTAGGAAAACACTATTTAAATTTAGGAATTCACTCTAAGTACCAACCATTTTTCTCAATTACATGCACAAATCATTTATCAAATAGTAGGTATATCACTCAAATAACATATCACAAATTCATGCATTCAAGAAATGCATCCTATATGGCATGACATAATGCATGGGATGTGAATCCTAATAGGTGCCTAAAATTATGTATGAGATGAATACCCTCATCTCATTGGGAAATAGTAAAATATATCCTCAATCATACTGATAATAACATCACAATTCAAGTGCATCACCCAATGGTGGAATCAAATCAAATGTAATTGTCAAAATCCAAAAAAAATAGCAATTTTTGTTCTAGGAAATTTGTATTTTTTCTATACGTGGGTTAGCTTCTCCCAGAAACAACTCATTACCAAATTCAAGTACCTTTAAAATCCCATTTCTATTATATAAAAATAGTAAATCTAGAAATAAAAACTGTATGATACCACTTTGTAACGTCCAAGCCAGGATTGCACTAAATGGTACCCCGATCCAATGGGTCAAAAGGCCACCAACATATCTCCCCAAAATCCATAGGTTTCCGACTAGTAGTGAGGGTATAGGGTGTGTCTATGGGGACACTATTACCTCGTTTTATAGTTTAACACAGAAGGATTATAATAATAGTCTATAGGAGCATCAGATAAATAACTGACATAAGATAAACATCCAAGATAGAAATGAATAAATAATGACAAATGCATTCTCATATACAAAAATGATATGTTATGTCATGTCTCTACAAATAAATAAAATATTTATATAGACATATACTTCTTTAGGAATATGTAACCTATCGTATCTTATTTAGGATTCTCTTGAATATGGATGTGATTAGGCAAGATAATTAGAGATTTCATATAGATATGGTACTCCACTGTCGTATCAGCACACGGGTCCTCTATCCATGGAGACAGTACTCCGCTGTCATATCAGCTTGTGGGTCCTCCACATTTCCTATCAAGTTAGAGATGGTACTCCTCCATCGTATCAACTAGAAGGTCCTATATCCATGGAGATGGTACTCCCCTATCACATCAGGGTGTGGGTACTCCATACTCATCATGCAGATAGAGAGGGTACTCCCCTGTGGCACCAGGTCATGGCTCCTCTATCCATGGATATAGTACTCCTATATTGCATCAGGGTGGGATTCCTCTATACTCTTTCTACTGATAGAGATGGTACTCCCCTATCACACTAGGGTGTAGGTCCTCTATCCATGGAGATGATACTCCACTATCACATCAAGGCACATGTCTCTTATACTCATCCCGCATATAGAGAAGGTACTCTCTTAACACACCAAGGTGTGGGTCCTCTATCCATAGAGATGGTACTCCACTTTCATACCAAGGTACGAGTCCTCCATAATTTTTCTACAGACACATAGTGCAATACCCTTATCATTATAGGGTGTGGTTCCTTTACTTTGAAATTATACCCCCCTCGACTATGTGGCACAATGACGAGGCATGGGTCCTCTACTCAGTTACTTTTAGGCAGATGCATGAGATGTTGGTCACTATTAATGGACTTTTGAAAATGTTGGATACTATTCTTCTTGGATTGATCTGTGAGATGAATATCCCCTTACTCTCTAATTTGGGATTATTTTGAATAAGAATATATATACTTCTTCTATATCCACACTGTGTATTTGGTTACTCTCCTTACTAGAGAGGCAAAGACATGTGTGGTATGCCACATGCTTTTTTTGTTTAGATTAGCATGGTTGGATGAGTGTACTCTCCTACTATAGGTGGTGAATACTCAACTTTTAGTTCATCTACTCACCATATTGAGCCCCTTATGATTGGATGAGGTTACTTTCACTCTTGGTTTTGGTTGACCTATTCTGTTTGACTGTATCTTGAATCTGTTGTCATTATATTCCTTTTGTATCTGTTACTACCCGTTCATCTTTTGGGGAATCTTGTTGGGTATGTATATACTCACCTCTTCATGGGATTTTCCCACACATTTCATGACTTATGTAGATGAAAAATATGTCAACAGTTACTTTAGAGTAGCTTAGGGATATTGGGAGCTTTAGACCACATATGATGGTCGTAGCTTGGTATTCAAGAGATGGGCCCTTTCATAAGTTTCCTTTTCTAGTTTTTTAGTTTAGGACATATTTCTAGTTGGGCATGTCTTTTTCCCCTTTACTTTTCTATTTTCATTGCCATACTGTTGTACACCATAGAATTTATGCATGCTTGGTTTACTTTCTATCTATGTTTAATCTTCTACTCTTTACCTTTGTAGTTATTCATTGAGATGGTCATTTGTGTGTGCATGCAAGTACTTAAGAAAAGGCCTCCCCATGTTAGATATGCCTTCAGTGCCAGTCACCACCTCTAGACTATGGAGGTAGGCTTAGGGTAGTTGAATCTCGATCCCCAACTTGGGTTGGGTCATGATAATCATGTTCATCGATAACCAATTAAATTGAGAAAAGAATTATAGAATTATGATACAGATCCCCTAAAGGGTTTCATTTATTATTTAAATACCATGGTAACACAATGAGTTATCCTAGAGTGAACAATTATAAGGGATAGCCTAAGAAGATTTTAGATTAGTTATCATTTATCATTTACTAAATCCTTGAGTGGGTTAGTGATCTTTTGCATATAATCCCTCACATGATTAATGGTTTATGAATAATGATAGATTTGATTTTAAGTGATTATATGTGACACCCCTATTTAAATATGGTATTTAATATTATATAATTTTGGGTTATTTTAAAAAAAATTATAGAATTAGAAGTGATTTTGGTGTTTTTATAAATTTTAAGCTCTATATGCATTACTTCATGTCACGGTATAGGGGGGTTACACTGTGATTGGGTTTTTGGTTGGTTTGTAGTGCAATATATAGTGAATTGCGTGGCAACATTGATTAGTTTCACTGTGATTAGTGTATGATCACCTTTGTACAAGTTTTTACCATTTTTTAATTTTCAAGTGAGGGATTTTAACATTATGATGGGAGGGGTCATGCCACACTATGACCTTAGAATAATGTTTAATTTCTTCAAAGATTTAGGGAGGAAACTTCATGTTGTGAAGGGGGAGTTCCATGCCTTAGGGGCCTATCCATATACGGTTGTCACACTATGACCTTGGGATTCATGTCCTAACATGAAAAAGTAAGTGAGCACATTTTTTTCTTCCTTGGGAGAGGCATGTCACACTAAGACATGGGAGGTCAGGTCACGATGTGCCTCTACCTATTTTTAATTTTGTGATTTTATAGCTTTACCTCTCTTAATTTTTAAAGGGTTTTAACCCTTGTTTCTCCCCGATAACACATGAATGAACTAGAAAATAACCCAAGTAATTATCCCTTACATCCCTTGATATTTTGAGTTTATCCTCTATTGAATCCAAGTGGTTCTTGGAGGTAATACTTAATTTCCTATTATCTCTTCCTCCCCTATTCAATTCCTCTTATATTTCCTTTCTTTTATGAATATTTACTCCCATGTGGGGTGAATTTAGGGTTTTGGGATGGGTCTAGCCAAGGGGGATTGGTTATTTTGGGAATTTATTAGTCATTCACTTGCTTTTTTTGGATTCCTCTATTGAAAATGAGTGGTTCCACTTGGATGAGGTAGTTATTTCTTTGAAATTATCTTTTTTTAACATGTCCTGAAGTGTTTGTATGTTTATAAAATTATTTATTATGAAGTTATACTAATATGTGATATTCACGAGAAGTTTATAAATTTTTTAAAATGTTTTATTTACTTGAGTGAAGAATTTCAATGAATTTCAAAGGTTTATTTTGAACTAAATTTTTTTTGCATGAAAAGTTTTAGTGAAAATTCCTATGAGTCCCTTTTAAGTAAAATTTGAAGTTTAAATAATGATTTTAACCATATTTTTATTCATAATAAAATCTGACTTGGGTTTTAAGGGTTGATTTTTATTAAATTGATGTTTGTTTTTTCAAATGAATCATAATAGAGGCAAGTGATGTTTTAAAGGAAGTAGTACTTATTGTTTTAAAAGGTTAGTTTTATAACACGACATTCCAAGTATGTTTTAGAGTCCCAGTTAGAACTTTATAAAATGATATTTCTTAATGATTACGCTAGTTGTGAGTGTTAGTCTTGATTTGTGAATATATTTTCAGCTAAGTTTTGAAGTCATTGGTATGGTGTAAATTATGATAATTCTACTTCTCCTATATGAAGGGATCATAGTTCTTAGAATCAATTTTCCATAAAATTATGGTAGTGGTAATGGTTCAAGACCTAGAAGGAGTACTTATTAAATTTAAAAGTTTAAATCTTTCATAAGATAGTATATGTGGACATTTATGTTGAGGAGAGACAAAGGAATTACTTAGAGTCCATATAAGTATATATTTTTCACTAGGATATCCTTTTAAGGTGGTGATAACCCTTGAATAAGATATTATTTGACTGCAAAGACTATATCCATGAGGTGTTCCTCCAATGATGATTGTTTGGTAGTGGAATTTTTATTATGGATGATAGATTTTATATATGTGGGTATGGGGTCACTTTTACTACGTGTGTATGATTAAATTGGTTTAATTGATCTAAGATTCTATCAGATTCTACTTTAGTATTTATCTCCCATTATAATCTATCTTGTTTATCTCTCTAGTAAATTTGTTGTTTCCTATGGATTAAGATTTTGTTTGAACCAAGTTAATTCCTTATGTTCCATTATTTTTATTTTTTAATGATAAATTTCATTTTATAATTAGAGACACTACTCAAAAAAGGTTTTTAACATTGAATTTATTAATTTGGTTATCATAAACCAATGTGGTATATTAGTTTTCACATAAATTAAAATTTAACTGTTGTTAAATCTCATGTTGGTGTCTTTTTTACATCAGTTAATTAATAACCAATGTAGAAACCCAATTTGTTTACATCAGTTATGAAATAAATATACTAAGATGAAATTTTTATATATTTTTTAATGATTAATAAATTCATAAATCCCTTTTAGAAAAATGTTAAAACATTAATCTTATTTTATGTGTTGAGCCATGGAATCGATTTCACCCATGACTGACCCTAATTTTCTTCCCAAACCTCCCTCAACCATAAATATATCCAATTATTCATCTTCACAACATTTCTTGTTTCCTCCCTCAATCCTCACTCTCTATATGACTATCTTCATCAATAACACTTTCTCATATGTATTCTTCCTCTGTCATTTCCTCTCTTAGATATTTCTTCATGGTTTGTATTCAGGCTTCCAATGTGTATGCATCTAAGGTTTGTTTAATTTGATGAATATATATTTTTATCATGTTTTTTTATTAAATGATTTATTGTTTTTAAATTATATTATAAATATATTAATTCACAAATTAATAAGTGTTTAATGTATGCTTAATGTTTTTTAAGGTACATTTAATGGGTGGCTAAATAAATAAAATATATTTCTTATGAGGATTGATTTTTGGGGCGTGGAATTAACTATTAGGGTTCAGTTACTCATTTTATTCATCAATACTCATCTCAATGTCATCAATTATTCATGAATTTTGAGTTATTATATATGATTTGTAAATTACTTTATCTAGAACACAGGGTTTAGTTTAACATGTTTTGCTATTGGAGGATTCATTCTTATTTTTGTGTTTTTTATCTCGATGAATTATGGAATGTCATAATTATATATGATTAGGTAGAATGATATTATCACTTATATTATTTAGTTATTTTTTATATGTTATTAATTGAGTGTGATCTATTGTTCACTTCATCAATTACAATCTTAGGAAATTACAAAATTGGGATTTTAGAATAATTGATTTTTATGGGAAATTTATGTATTTTATAACTTTTTTATTTTTGAATAAAGATTTGGTATGTTTCTATCTATCAGGTATTTTTTAAACTCGTGTTTTCATAGTATCCAAAATTAGATAATATGTGTAGAATATTTTTTTACTGCTTACATTTAATATTAATAAAGGAAACTATAGAACAATTTTACTTAGTTCATGGAACTATCATTGTACTATATTTTTATTTTATTATCTTTCCTATAATATATAGAATACTTTTCACAAACTATTATATTTTAATTATAAAAAAAGTTTTTTGATACTCAATGTGTTTGTTAAAACTTCAAAACATTACTAACATTCAAAAATCATTTGGCTATTTATAATATGATATTTATTTTTTTTATAATTATTTATGAATTTTATTTTTTATTTAAATTTGAATATATTGTAACTAATATTATACATACTAAATTTGTATTAGGTGATAATGAGTTGTAGTTTGATTAATGCAAGGTGAACTAGTGATGAATATGAGGAAGGAGTTAATGTTATTTTTTAGAAATTCTCCAAATAAAATTTTCCAAACAACAACATATTTTTATAACTATGATTGAAATATTTAAGTATAATAAAGTTTCAAAGTATAGAAATAAAATCTCATTTATTTTTTCATGTTTTTTCATCACATCTGTGGGTAAATTGTTTAATTAAATTTTGACACTCCTATGAATTAAATTTTGAAAAATGGATTCCATATTTTGAACAATCATAATTTAAAATATCTAATGAGTTCAAATTAATTTTTTTTACCATAATTAATAGTGAAAACAATAAAATTTAATTGGAGTGGTTAAGGTAAAAATGGGTTTACTGGGAGCTAAATTAAGAAGATAAGGGTTAAAAATGATATAAAACTTGTCCAAAACCCATTATCTAGAAATATTTAAACCCTATAATATCTAGGGTTTGAGTATGATCTATTTTAGATTCTTTTTTCAAGTGAAAAATGTGGGTACATATAATTATTTTAAAAAAACCAACATGTGTCCTCTACCCCACTTATAAAAGGTTTCCCCCTCTATACACCTCTTCACACGTACCAAACCATTTATTTCACTAAATAAATACCCAAATAACATTATTAATACCCAAA
This sequence comes from Viscum album, assembly GCA_963277665.1. Classification (NCBI taxonomy): domain Eukaryota; kingdom Viridiplantae; phylum Streptophyta; class Magnoliopsida; order Santalales; family Viscaceae; genus Viscum; species Viscum album. The sequence continues at coordinate 2,049,712,716 of OY728156.1, read as the reverse complement.
AAATATCATATAGGCCTTTTTTTATCATAAATCTATACTAGTAAGGTTTTTGGTGCAAAACTGAAGAAGCTCCCGAAAGAAGATTTATCATTCCTAAACAAGAATTCTCATTTTATTTATTTTTCATACTCCATAAAATATATTTAAATCATGATAATTTAATTAAAAATTTATGTCCCATATATTGAAATTATATTATGTTAATGTATTAACCTATATCTATCTCCACTTCCATCAAATGTAAAATTTAACTGTTGATCGTGTGTATGACGTACGGCTGCCTCTCGAACCGATGTAGTTTGTTTTCCATAACCACCTTTGAAGGATGGATATAATGATGTATTGAACTTATTTATATTATATTTATTAAATTATTATATAATATATAACTTCTTAATTTCCAATTTTTAGGGGGTATAATAATATCTCTCGTTTGTTTTGCAGACTACCGCCTCATGAAGTGATGTGATTCATTTTTCATTTCCACTTTACATGGAAGGTAGTAAAGATAAATTTAATAAATATATGTGATATTTATGATATAAATATAATTATTTAAATATAATATCATTTATAACTTCTAAACTTTCCATATTTTGGAAAAAATAACATCCCTCATGTGTACGTGTGGACTACTGCCTCCACATAATGATATAAAATGATTTTCATTTTATTTTCAAATAGATAGAAATTAGGATATATTTGGTTAATATAAATTCTATTTATGAAATAATTATTATTTTTTTGATATTTATTTAATATTTATTTTTCTTTCATTCCATCCTTTGAGAAAAATGGAAACAATGTTCATGTATACATACGGCCTACCGCCTCCATGAAATGTCTAATCCATTTCCTATATCTAACTTTTATTGATTACTAAAAATAAATATATAATGAATATATTATTTATATATATATCGTGGTTAAAATTATGGATATTATAAAACCATGATCAATGTAAAAGGGCCAAAATTAATTAACCAAAACATACACGAAAAACAAAACAATTATCACCTAAAACAATGATTTTAACAAAAAATTGCTAATAAAATAGTAATAAAATACTATAATTAAATCTTATATGGTATGATATATATGAATATGAAACTTTAATAGATACATAATGAACCTATATTCATTAAATATGATGTTCTAACATAGACAAAGGAAGTCTAACATGAGGTAAGGGTTTCTCGTCTCACTTTTACTTTGGTGAGGCAAACACCTTATTCACCACTTATTCCTTTTCTTAGTGTATATACAACCCATTTTGATATGTTATATTTTTTATATTTTTCTATTCATGGTATTTTAAAATTTCATTTGAAGTTTTTTCTTTTATGGGGATTATGATTCAAAATTTAACAAATTGGTAAGGATGTTTTTCATAATCTCATCATTATTCAAGATTGTTTTTGTTTAAGTATCCATTGGGGAAATTATTTTGAATTTAAATCATGAAAAAAATATTTACTTATAATGTAGTCATTCATGAAATTTGTAAGTAATAGTAAAAAATTTCCACTCCTTGGTACTTAAAATGATTGAGACTTTTTTTAAGAAAACCCCACTTTATTTATCTCTTAGATAAAAAATCCATTTTCATAAAAATACATGTTTTCTAAAACTATTTTCAAAATATTTTTTTAAAATTTAAAAAATGTTTTATTAAATAATTTTTTACACATTTTTATCTTTTTACAAAAAAAATTTGAAAATGAATCTTCATGTTGTTTTCAAAACAAGGCTCGTTTGTATTTTATTGAGAACGTGAAAGGAATCATTATTTTAACTTGTAAAAAATGAATGGAATTTCCTACCATCATGGAAAATAAATGTTTTAAATATTAATTTATATGTTTCAATTGTTATTTTCAAATAAAATTATTTTCAAAATATTTTATGAACTTTTAGTTAATTTTTTTAAAAGTGAAAAGGTTATTTTCCTAAAAAGTGTTTTTGATGACATTATTATAGTATTTTTATTGATAAAAGACAAAAAAAAAATTACTTTTGATCCATTGGGAATATGTTGTATTGATATCATAATTAATCTTTCTTTGGATGGTTTATTACCAGTTTGACTGAGGATGTATAATTTTATTACCATTCACCATATTACCCTGGATGGTTTATGATTATGTTTATTTGATTGTGGGTAAGTATTAACATTTAATATGTTAGTTTTATATATGAATTTTTATATTGATTATGATTCATCCATTCCATATGAGGAATATATTTGACTTAGTAAGTGATGGGTGGGGCCCGATTATTGATATCCCCTCGATTCATCAATAGGTCTCATGAGATAAATTAGTTAGCCAAATTTGATAGTTTTCTAACCTTATAATTAAAATATATTTTGAAATGTCTTGACAATATGTTTTAGATGTATAGAATTATACATTTCATAATTATGAGATCAGTTATTTATGTCAATGTTATTATTTGATTAGTTAGAATATCTATGGATAAGCTTCACGCTCATGTGATTATTTGTATATAATTATTTGATTATCCTTTATTCCTATCGTATTATGCTCAATTTATTGTTCAAATATCATGTGTTTCAGTTATTAACCTTTCGAAATTTATTATTCTTATTTACTCATGATATATTCTATTTTACACACACCCTTACTAAGAATATTGTCTCAGCCCTTTATTATGTTTTATTTTTTCCCAGGATACCAAGAAGTGTTTTTTGATTGATATGTAAGGATATTATAAGGTGAATAATGGTATTTTAAAACAAAATACTTTTTTATTTTATGTTTTAAAATGTAATGTGAATTCATGTATGTACCAAGTTTACCATGACTACTAAACTGTTCAGTCCTTCAGGATGTGATACCTTATATCTAGTACTAATGTAATAAATTAACCACTAAATATGGGTTATTGGGGTCATGGAATTTACCATTAGTATCAGATGAGGTTTAGTAGATACCTTAAGAACTATATTTAGGGAAAAATAGCTCATAGATTATAACCCTATGATTTTATTTAAGGATAAGTACATAAGATTATCCTAAAGTTTTGGTAAGTTAGAGATTATTTTTTTCCCTAGAAATACATCCCAATATAGATAATACAAGTGGATGTGGTTTTAGAAAAAATATACATAGGGATAATAACTTCGAAAAATGTAAATTGGTTTTGACTTTAGCATTACCTGGTACATGAAAACATGCCTTACTGTGCACCTGGTTTGACACTCCTAAGGGTTATTCTTAAGATAATTCACATTTTATTTACAAACCATTATGAATGATTCAGATTTTTTTTATGATTTGGAAACATTCCCAAAGAAACCATTTTTATGATTATGAGATCAGCCGTGCATAAAATTTTCAATCTATGTTAATATTTTCACAAGTTTTGGGATTATGCATTATGTTTCATAATGTAATGATCTACTCTAGTGTATGCCATTTTTTAGAAATGGTGTCTAGATTAAGTAATGGAAAATGTATTTATTCACACACTCTATGAAGGGATTTCTATCCTGGGCAAGATAATAAAGTTGTGGCTAGATATATAGCTTTAAATGATCAAATTATAACCATATTAGGGTAGTAAACTTAGGTTATGAGCAATAACCTTTTTTGTATGGAGAATCCTACTAATCCACCACATAGTGGAATAATTTTAGTCAATTTTATGCATTAGAAACCTTTATAATTTAATGGGACTATAAATCCATTTGTTTGTGATCAATGGATAAGTTCCTTAGTGAATATATTTCTTGATTTGGGAAGAAAAGAAAGGGAGAATGATTTCATTATATTTTATCATCTCTCAGGATATGTAGATCAATGGTGGTCATTAATTCAAAACACTAAGCATAAATAACAAATTAAAAATATGGAATGAAAGGATTTTAATGTACTCTTCTTGGAGAATTATTTTTCTAATGAGAAATAAGAAAAAATGTAGAGATAATTCCTGAATCTAAACAAAAGGGAGATGAATTTTTTTAAGTATTAAGACAACATTACAAGGTTATCAAGGGATTTTATAGACTATGTATGTAATCCAAAGTGAAATATTGATTGGTTCGTTTATGGGATTAAGCTGTTTCGTTGAAGGGCACCAGTATCCCAATTTTTCTCATCATACTAGGACATAATATCATGTGATATCAGGATAGAGAAATGATTCTAAAAGTGTTATATATTTGAATGGAAGTAATATAAGAAGAGGATGACATAGAAAAATATGAATAAAGGTAATAAAGAAAAATAACTATTTCCTCTAAGTGATAATTGTGGAAAGAAACACTCTAATACTTTCATGAAGGTAATGAGAGATTTCTACAAGTGTGAAGAGAAATTACACTATTCTTGTGGTTGAAAGGAAAATAAATATGTTGAAAATTATCAATGATTCAACTATAAGGATATAGGGAACAACCCAAATGGGTTCACAATCATCATGGGATTATACCTTGGAAGAAAACAAAGGATCAAGGTCAAGATTATGGTATTACTATAGTCAAAGTGGAATAATTAAAGTGATTGAGTATTTTTATTCAAGAATTATGCTGTAAAAGTATTTTATTAATGATATTTTAGTAATAATAATTATTAAATGTATAAGGATTGTACTAAAATAATTTTTCTTTAAGTATTTGAGATTATATGTTGAATTTTACCGATGACTAAGAAAAGTGATTCAGTGGAAAGTTAAACTTATTGTAAAACCCACTATTGAGAGAACATAACACTCAATATGTTATTTATGTTGAGATAATAATGATAAAGACATTTTTATTGGATAATACTGGTGACCTTGAAATTTTTTAGTGATTTTATGGTTTATGTTATCTTTGTTGGATTTTACTACATGTTTGCATTTATATAATACATTTTACAACCCCGGACTTTATTTTTGGAAGCATGCGTGTTTTCATTAAGTTTTTATAGTGATCAAGGTATACACATATTTGGAATGTGACATTAAGAGCCAATTTATATTGTTTGGGGAATATAATGTTGATTTATTGACCCCTTATATTTTTTTGGAAATTTAATTTGGTCATACATATTTAGGATGAGTCGTATGGTTAACCATTTATGAAATGAATTAAGTTAAACCTTGGGAGTTAATATTGAGTTATTAGAGATTAATGTATTATATTTGATAACTTGTGAAAAGTATTTTGGTTTTGGAAAATATTTGAAGACAGGAGGAATGAATTTTCATTCTTATATTGATCTAATGATCTGTTAAATGTTAATTTTAGTGTGTCAGGCATAAAAATTCTTATTAGATATTCATTTCTTGGAGTAAGAGATTAAGTGGGAATTGATAAAAGTTTAATAAAAGGATGAAATTGTGCTTATAAAATATAAATATATCATGTAATTATTTTTTATTAGGTTATTAGTCTAAATGGTAAAGGAATTCATCAAATCTAGGAAAATGATCTTGAAATGAAAATGTTATCCTAGAATCATCATTTTTAGTGAATGCAATGTTCCCTTAACTCATCATATATTTATGGATTTTTTTCATTAAATTTTCTAGATCATTAAATTTCTTATGATCAATGTTCTTTATCACTCTCCATAATTATTTATTATTTTCTTTCATGTTTATATCTTCACTTCCCACTAATTTTCTCCTATTTGGAAATTGAGAATGTGTTATTGTAGATGAACTTCATAAATACCTTTATATATTATCAATAGTAAGAATTATTAACCCTTTTTATATTTTGGGTTTCTAAAAAGTTATTTTTAAATTCTAAACTCTTTTTTATAGAGATCAAGATTAAATTGCAAGCATATAATTTATTTAAGGAAGGTAGAATGTAACACCTGGATATTTTAAAATAGAAAAATCATGTTTTATAGAATGTATAACATGAAGCACTAAGATTATAAGAAAATATAACACCACAAATATTTAAAAAATATTTATTTTTTAAAAATTCAATCTCTCTGGTATCTTGCAATGAATACAACACTTGGATTAAACAAAACATTATACTCTATTAAAATATCATTATTTAAATATGACCATTATAACTTTGTCATTAAGTTGGAAGGTATGAATAGAACTAACTAAATTATGAAAATTATTTGGTTTAAAAATGTATAAAATAAAATAAATGGTTATCTATTAATTAGAAATAAAATAATAATCATTTTGAAGAAAGATAAATGTTTTCTGAAAAACTACATTTTTTAAAAAGATGGTTTAGTCACGCTTTGTGCACCTAATTTAAAATTAAATTTTACCACTTTTAGAAAATTTATTTGAAAATCTAAAAAAATTTTAAATCTAAAAGTCAAAAAAATGGGTGAATTTTTTATAATTTTCTAAAAATATTAATTTGGAGATGAATAGTGAAAAATTCTGTTTTTTATTGAAAAATGACTTTACATTTAAATAATTTAAAAATTTAAATTATATTTAAATATTTTATCAATTAAAATTAGGTAAATTATATTATAATAAATTTAATTTATGTTAGTTTAAGCAGTTTCATATTGAATTTTGATATTAAAAACTTCTATACTTATGATAATTTTCTCTTTGGAAACCATATTTTTCATCGCGTATATGGGTATAATTTGAAATTGAATTATATCAATAATATGAATTGAATTTAGAAAAATGGATTCTATATTTCGAATCAGATTAATTCAATTACTTGATAAGTTCAAATTAATTTTTAACTATAATTAATAGAAAAAACAATAAAAAATAAATACCATAGTTAAGGTAAAAATGGATTTATTGGGGGGTTAAACTAAGAAGATAAGGATTAAGAACGACCTAAAAATTATAAAACACACATTTTTTGGCCATATTTAGACCATATAATCAATAATTTTCTATAATGATTCTTTTGGAGCCTTTTTCATGTGAAAAAAATTGGTAAATATAATTCTTTTTAAAAATTCCATGTGTGTCCTCTCCCCCACTTATAAATGGACACCCCTTTCCTCTCCTATTCACATTTCCAAAACCATTTGTTTCAGATAATACCTATAAAAATACATTAATTTATCCTCTACAAACTTCCTATAGTCTTTGGTTTGATCCTAAATCCATCCTAGGAAGGATTTTGGTGAAAAATTCCCCAAAGAATAGGTAACATTCTCAAACAAGCATTTTCATTTTATTTCTTCGTTCGCCACATTAAAATATTTTTAAATCATGATAATATAAAAAAATTCGTATTTATAATATATTTAGATTTTATTAAATTAATTTAATAACCTATATACATATCAACTTCTATCAAATGTAAAATGAAATCATCAATCACGTGTACGACAGACTACCGCCTTACGAACTAATGTAGTTCGTTTTCTCTAACCACCTTTCAAGGATGGATATAATAATGGATTTAAAATATTGAAATAATATTTATGAAATTATTATACTTATGTAGTTATGATATCACATATACCTTCTATATTTCCATTCTTTATGTGACATGATAATGTAACTCGTGTGTACGGCGGACTGTCATCTTATGAAGCGATGTGATTCGTTTTTTTCTTATGATTTATATAGAACGTAGTAAGGAAAAAATTATTTAATATATGTAAAATTTATGACCAAAAAATAATTTTTTAAATATAATATCAAATCTAACTTATGACCTTAACATCTTTTGGAAAACAATAACATCTATCTTGCATATGTGTGGACTACAGCCTCTATATAGTTATGTGAATTTTTTTCCATTTTATTTTTAAATGGATAGTAATAAGGATGTATTTGATTAATATAAATTATATATATTTCATAATATTAATTATTTAATGGTTATTTAAAATTTATTTTTCTTTTATTTTATCTTTCAAGAAAAATGGAAGCATCATTCATGCGTACATACGACCTACTCTCTCCATGAATGGTTTAATCCATTTTCTATATCTAAATTTTATAAATTACTATAAATACATATGTAATGAAAATATATGAAATTTATATCATGTTTAAAATTATATATATGATATAACCATGATAAAAATAAAATTACTGAAATTACTGAACTAAAACATACATGATAAATGAAACAATTACCACTTGATATAGTGATTTTGACAAATAATTGGTAATAAAAGGTGATAAAATACTATAAGTAAATAATATATTGTATGATATATATGATTATTGTTATTTAATATATTTATAATAAACCTATATTTATTCTATAGGAGTTTTTTACACATATAAATGAAGTCGAACCCAAAGTAAGGGTTTCTTATCTCACTTTTACTTCCATGATATTTACACCATATTCAACACTTATGCTTTTGTGTGGTGTATATAGTGCCCCTTTTTATATGTTATATCATAAATATATTTCTATTCATGTTATTTAAAGTTTAATTTTAAGTTATTCTTTCATGGGTCTTATAATTCAAAAGTTACCAAAGTGGCCATACTTTATTTCACAATCTCATCATTATTCGGGATTATATTTGTGTAAGTCTCCCTTGGGGAAATTATTTTGTAATTATATCATAAAAAAATATATTTAATTATAATATAGTAATTCATTAACCTTTTATGTAATATTAATTTTTCCACCTTTTGGTACTTAAAATTATTGAGAAAATGTTTTTAAAGAAAATATGACTTTATTTCTCTCTTCGGTCGAAAATTATTTTTCATCAAAATCCATATTTTCTAAAAATGTTTTCAATATTTTAAAAATGATTTATTAAATAATTCTTTACCCATTTTTTACTTTTTATTTTTTTTGAAAGGAATCTGCAAGTTGTTTTCAAAATAAGCCTCGTTTGGGTTTTTCCAAAAATATGTAAAGAATCCTTGTTTTAACAAGTATGACATGAATAGAATTTCCTACTTTCAGGAACAATCTATTTTATAAAGCATAATTTATAAGTTTTAAGGGAAATTTTAAAATATAAGTATTTTAAAAATATTTTAGGAAATTTTGGGTTAAAAGAAATATTTTCAAACTGGAAATGTTATTTTCCTCAAAAATGTTTTTAATTATAATATTATAATATTTACATTAATCAATGACATCAACCCTAAATTAAAATTATGATAAACCTATGATATGTTATATTGATATCATCCTTATTTTTTCTTTGGATGGTTTATTATCAATTGACTAAGTATGTATATTTTTATTAACATTCACCATATTGATATGGATGGTTCATGATTATGTTTATTTGATTGGGGTAATTATTTAATTTTTTTGTTAGTTTTTTTTAAATGTTTATATTTATTATATTTCACCCATTTTATATGAGGAATTAATTTGAATTAATAACTTATGGGTGGGTACTAGTCATAGATATCCCCTTAATGCATTTATAGGTTTCAAATGAGAAATAATTTAGCTAAATTAGAAGGGGCTCAAAACATATATTTAAATTGTCTTGTGAAAGGTCTTGATAGTATGTTTAAGATGTCCAGAATTATGTATTTCCCCATTATATGATCTGTTATTGATGTCTATGTGATTATTCTATTAGACAGAATATTTATGAATAAACTTCATGCTCATCTGATTATTTGTATGGATTTATTTTTTCATCCTTTGTTCCTAAAATATCATACTCAATTTATTTTAAATGGAATGTGTTTCAGTTATTTACCTTTACATATTGTTTATGATTTTTTATTTATGATAAATTATATTTTATGTATACCCTTATTGATCATCTGATCTCACCCCTTCTTATGTTTTATTTTTCCATTGGATACCAGGAAGTGTTTTTTGATTGATACACAGGGATACGCTAATGGTAAATAATGGAATTCACAAAGAAAATACTTTTTTTATTTTATGTTTTAAAATGTAATGTGAATTAATGTATGCATCTATTTTACCATGACTACTAAAATATTTGGTCCTTCAGGATGTGACACCTTGTATCTAGTTATAATGTAGTAAAGTAACCACCAACTATGGGTTACTCCGATCATTACAGATCCCACTCCTCTAACTTCAGCTACATATCCCACTCTTATACCTATACGAGTATATCCAACTCCTACACCTTATCCTCTATAGATTCCCATATATTATGTGTTATATGTTGAGGATAAAAATATCTTATTGTTTAATATCTGATTATATGTTATATTGGGGATATTTTTTATCATCAACAGATAAAGATGGATCATCTTAGGTTCCCAATTCATGATATTATAGAAAAATCATTAAGTGTGCCATTTCTTATATATAATATCACTACATTAGGAAAAATTATCAACTATTTTATATTTTAGACTTATAGAATTTTCTAAACAACATCCACCGTAGTATTTATAGATTATATCCTTTATTTCATATTGGTTTTGAATTTGTTTTAACATTTTAATGTTAATATATTTACCATTTTCTTACAATAATACATTAATGGTAAATATGTACTGGTTACATAATAATGTTTACATACCACTATGGTTTCAAATATTATGCCTTATGGACTTTATAAATTATCAACATATCCATCTTTCTTGTTGGGAGTTTGTGAGATTCTAATGGATGCTAAAATTTGTGGGATGAAAAGACTATTATGATATTAAATAGAGATATCATGGATCTTGTAACTATATACTTATTTGGAATTAACATGATTAAAGTCTTTTCCATGTAAGTCAATTACCACATTTCTTATAATTATATGAATTTAATGAGACTTAACACTTATGTTTGTTTTGTATTAGATATCTTTATACACTTTTTATTCAATATGATATGACATAATTATATGTATTTTTATACCCATAATTTATTTCACCAATAATGATGAAAATGAAATATATATAAGTAACAATATATATTTCTGAAAGATTTCAAAATAATGCAACTCAATAATGGATGCTTCCTTATCTTGAGGGGTATGGAACAAATATTTCTTAAAGTGTTATTTCTTTTAACAGAATAAAAACCCCAATTATATTTTTTTATATATTAGTGACCATTGGGTGTTGTGTTTTTTTCCAAAAGAGATGATAAATTATTTGTTATGTTGTATACATGGTGACATGCGATAAAATGTTGTCAATGTATTGGACATATATCTTTGATTATTTGAAAACTTTTATATTATAATGAATTTTAATTTTATTTCATACATATCATTTTAGAATATGTAATGGTATTTCTTTAGAGATACAATAGGAAATATGAAAAAATATCAAATATGTGTGCTCAAAGGTTACTTCTCATTTATAATTATAATATTTTGGTTATAAGTACATAAGATTTTATTTTGAATTGAAAAACTCTTGTGAAGTAAAATAGTTATCATCAATAAGGAGTAAAGGAATGTGGATACTATGTTTTAAGATTTATGTTCAAAATAATTTCAACTAGGATAATTAAAAAATTCCACAAGGTTAAATTTTATCATCACATTTAACTTAATTTATCTAATTATTATATCAATAATACATTTTAAATGACTTCCTCTTAATTTATATCTTTTTTATGACTCACTCCATTATTCAAAAAAATATCTAAATCAATTATAAGGATTATGGGTAGTCTATTTCATTGGTTTTATTGGGTTTTAGTTTATTTTTAATATATATTTTAATTTTTAGATTTAAAATTGTTAAGTCAAAATGATTTTAATTTGTGCTATTATTTTTTGGTTATATTTATGTTAATATTTCTTATTTTGTTTCTGTTACTGTACTAATGGGATGTTTTATTTGAATTTAATTTAAAAAAAAATTATTTTTCACATCTCTTATAGTAAAACCGATAATGAAATATTGAAAAAATATATTTTTCCACATCATTTATTGTATAAATGATGTGTAATATAGTTTACTATGTGGTTTGTTTTCAATAATCTATATGATAAAATGTTTTTCATGTTAGTTATTTTATATATGATATGAAAACCCTACCCATTATAATTTTTTTATTGATTTATATGAAGGTTTATTTAATAACTGATATAAAATGTATTTTTTCACACCGGTTTATAATAAATTGTGTAAAAAACTTATTTAAAACATCACTTACAATAAATTCACTATGTAAATGATGTTAAAGACAAAAAAACAATTTTGGAAACCCTGTTTTTCACTAGTGAGTGTCCACTGTAAGTGTCACTTCATATTTTTGAAGGGTGTAATACCAAGGTGTGTGGATGTGTTTCAGGGATTCATAATTTCTAAGATATATTATTGTGGAATAATGTTTCTTATATACATTCTAGTTTCTTTATCCACATACATGTACCAAAGGTCGGATTATTTAGGAAGAAAAATGTCTAACACATTAATTGGTATCAAATCTTGGTTTAATTTTCTGAAGGGAAGCTTAGAAAGTGATGTTCAGAAAACATGATGTGATTTATATTTAACATCATTGAATTTAGTGTGATATTTTTATCTTTATAGTATGGAATCTAAAAAGATAAATTTGAGGTTGTACAGGTTTTATGGAATGGACTTTGGATTTTGAAATATAGAGGTAGACGATTACTTTTTTCAGAAGGGACTTGATCCTTCATTGGTTGGGATGAATCCAGATAAAATGGTGAAGCTAAAATGGGTAAGTATTGACATCAATTCACTTGGGGTTGTCCCAATGATGTTATCCCATAACATTTATTTCAACACTTTGGATGTTTGGATCAAATGAAAAGTTAAGGGAAAGTATTTGGATCATGTATGAGAATCCCTCAATGATGAACAAATTGTTCATGTTGTATTGAATTTTTAGAAAAATGATATTGAAATTAAGGTCATAAAATGATCATCTGAATGAATCCAACATGATCTAAATTTACTTGGGGTTTATTGGTGTGAAGTTTACAGAAGTCTTACGGGTATTGATTCTCCTTTCATCACTTCTAGAATCATGGTATGTGATGGTGATCGATGTTAATAACTTCAATAAAAATAATTACCTAGTCTTAGAGGATATATATTATATTATAATTAATGAAGTCATCTAAAAATAATTTGGTATCATAAAAATATATAAGTGAATTTATTTTTTTGAAAGATAGGTGCACTTATTATGAAGGAGATATAATATAATATGGGGAAACAAAAGAGTGAAAATATGGGGTAAGTCATCTAGTCATAGTGGCTTCACATATTGGAAATATTAAAAGAAGGGATATATATGGAATTATTTACATTAGTGGTGGTTAAACTCAATAAATTTTTCTTCTATATATTGTATAAACTCTTTATTTGATGGGAATGTTGGCACTTTGGTTTTAAGTTTCATGAGTTCATTGTATTCATGGATCCTTATCCCTAGAGATTTATTTCACTAAACTTTTGATGGTGGATGCATGAACAATTATGTGTCTTAATGTTTTTAGATAAAATATCTTTGTTTTGATAAGTGGATATAGTAGATGAGGATTAAAAGATACTACAGTTTTAGAAAATTTTTCCTCTCTTAGTCAGAGTACATCCAAAGGGTATTGGTGATATGAAATATGAGTGAGTCAAAGCCTTTGAGTACCCTTTATCAAAAACATAAAAATTTCAAAGGATAAGACACTTAAGATGGATTATGAGAGATGGTTCATGGTGAAAGTTCTATTTTCATTGACTATGGGAAGCATGATGCACACTATGGTATGAACTAGGAATGATATTGATAACGCAATAGGTGTGGTTAGTATATTAATGGATATTATAACAAAGAAGAACTGACAAGATATCAAGTGGATCTCCTAGTATCTAAAAGGTTTATATAATTTTTTACTTTGTTTTGGGATAAATGATCCCTTTTATCAATTTGATGATGCTGACTTTAGGATATATTCTAATTTATGGAAGATCATAAATGGATTCATGTCTAATTTAAAAGGCACTACTGTGAGATATATATCATGTTTACAACCAACTATTAACTATAATGGTATAGTATATTGGGAAAATGGAATCATCGAAGGAGTTAGTGTGGCTGAAGGGTCTAATAGAGTAAATTAGAAAGAGGAATGAGTTATGTGTGATGCATTGTGACACCTAAATAAATATTCAACTAGATAAGAATTCAATATTTCACTCTTGGATAAATTATTTTCAACTGAAATACTACTTTATCTAGAGTCTTGGGAGGATGTGATGCTGGAGCAATAGATGGTTGATGGGAACTGAAATCTAATAGATATTGTATCTAAATTTATTACTCAAAAAAGTTTGAAGTAGTATTTTACTTAAATGGGGATTGGATAACTTGGAGGTCTTATGATCTCAAAAGCTCCAAAAAATAAGAATATTTGTGATAAAGAAGAGATATATGGAAGACAATGCATATAACCTAAAGGATATGGCATTTGATCCTGATATGATTTTTAAATGGGATATTGTTAGGATTAATGTGAGAAGACTTTTTTCACCCATGTATTGAATTAATTTTTAAGGAATAACTTTAGATGATTCTATCTCCACTATATGCATATAATAAGGATCTTAGAAACGGGTTTCAAGAGCATAGTGGCAATGACAGGGGTTCAAGTTCTGAAAGGAGAAAGTGATGAAGATAGAGGAAGAGTTCTTCTAGAGCTAGTACAGATGGGGATTGATGCTGGGGATATGAAAATTAATTTTATAGTCATTGGAAGCATACACTATTTGCCGGGTGATATGATTATGATAGTGATTATCATTGACTGAGTGATTCTATGAATACAAATATTAGAGCCACAATACATTCCATCCATGATATCATTTAGTGGAAGAGTTGTGATTATCAGCTGATATCTATAATATATGTGGGGACAGAGTCACTTGTACTATGTGTGTGTGATTAGAGTGATTTACTTGATCTAATTGTATTCCATCTTGTGATTTAGAGTTTATCTTCAATTTTAATCTCTCTTATTTACCCCTCTAGTAAAGTTATTATTTCCTTTGGATTATAACTTCATTAAAACTATATTAATTCCTTCTACTCCATCTTTTATTTGTTTTCATTCCATTACATGTTTCACTTATAGTGTACACAATGAGTGTCTCTTAAATGTTCCATAGGTTGTGAGGTCAAGGTGTATGTTTTTATGGCATGGATTCCTGATCCCGAAGATATATTTTTGTGGAATCGTGTTTCTTTCAGACCTTTCAGTTTTTCATTCTTAATTTGAGAACTATAGGTTGTCTCATTCTGATAGAATTGTGTCTCAAACAACAATGATCACCTTGGTTTTTTTATCTTCTATAAACTTTCCCTTTTTATAGGATTTGAATTTATTATTATTATAGTATGCTTTAATGTATGTTTTAAATGTGTGGTTTCATGTGAGGTTGTTAGAGGTGAGATGTGTTTTAGTTTATAGGATTAATGGATGTTTTTCTGATCATTTGTCTTATTATTATTATTTTACCTTCACATATCTATTTTAACATGTCATGGGAACCATATGTAGCTTAGTAGAAGTTTAAAATGAGTTATAATCTTACTTAGATTGTGAACTAGTTAAGGGTTAGTATTGTTGATACCTTGAGAGTTATTGGATTGGGTTGTTTTTGTCAAGTTCACATAGGAATAGATGTTCCATGAGCTAGGTCCAACACAATTTTATTCTAGAACCTAGTGAGTTTCCCATCATTCCTAGTTTTCATTGATGATTTTGTATGGGGATACTCACTCTATATTTTCATTGTATCCTATTGTTCTTATATTGGTTTTGTGGAACCTTTTTTGTTATTGAACCTTGTTTATATTATTTTCCCTTTGTTTTGAAGGTTCATGTTGGTTGTATGCCGTCATTCTTCTGGTATGATTTACTATTAAATTTGGTTTGAAATTTTTTTTTGGAAAAGTTTTAAAATGATAAAAATGATATGGTTTTGATTATTTAAATTTGGAACTCTATCACTTTTTAAAATTTTAATAGCATTTTCCAATTTAAAATGGTGGATACCACCCCTTGGGATTAAAAGGGGTTTTGAAATATATTTTAAAGTAAATTTTAAATTATATTCTTGGGTTTGAAATCATGGTTTTCAAATTGGATAATGATTTTTTTCTAATTTTTTTAACTTGATTTTTTTAAAACAAAGATAATTGCATGACATTTATCTTCTTTACAGTTCATTTTGAAACCTTATTTTCTATATGATTCTCAAACTATAATTTATAAAATTTTATTATAAATATAATTACATAGTTTATTTGGTGAAATCCTACTAGGAATGTTTATATAATACTATATATACACCCTTGATGTGTGTATGCAAATATTATATCTTTATACAGGTGCTCATATGGTGATCTCAGATATATAGTGTTCGTTATTCCGGTGATTGATGTTTTGGATATGGTGAGTGACTATGGGTCATATGGATATCTTTTTGGGTATATTTGGATATTGTTCTATTTTTTGGATGCATGTGTATCATCCAATTCATCCAGGTGTAATTTTATTTTATCCCTTTCAATTTTAGTTATGTGATGTATTTTCTTCCACTGTGTATTAAAAAAGTATTTTAGTTGATTATTAGTATTATTTATGATTCAGAATGATAATTTTTATTTCTATTTATTTTGTATCATATGGATGTTCATATTGTTTATTCCTTGATTGGTTGGTTCCATTATCTGGAACTATTAGTTTTATTATGCATGGAAGTTAAATGTATGGATGCACCTTTTTTGATTCTTGGTTGGATTATACCAATTTATTTATTATTATTTGAGGGTGAAACTATTCACAACTATATATTATTAACACCTGGGTAGTAGTTTCCAACCCATGGGGACCAGGAACACCCTTCAGGTCTTATAGAGGATCAGTTTAGGTGACGTTTTAGGTCAAACCAGGCTGATTTGGTTACATTGTAAGTGATTAATCCTTGACCCTAAACAGGTTCCTAGTGATTTTTCATTCACTTAAATGATTTTATTGATGATAAATAATTATTTTCTATTTTTTTCAATGATAACTCTTTCACCAAAGATTCTTGTCAGTGATGTGTCAAACACACTGATTAGTGGTCTATAGTACAAGAAAACATGTATTTAGTGTTTGTTTAAATAGCTGATAAATGATTCAGGATGATTTATAAAAAACACCATTAATTTCTGTATTGTGTGTTATTTCATTTTGGTTTTTAAAACTATCATGAATCATTTAAAATCATTGATTTTAGGGCAATTAAAAAGGTTGATAAAAAATTAGAGATATTTTTTTAATATTTATTTAAAACATTTTTTTTGAAAATTCATATAATTGTTGATTATTTAAAATATTTTTTTTCTTATTTACCATTTATTATTTATTTTTAACTTATTTTAATATTTTTTTAGACATAACATAATAACTTCCCATAAGAAATCACATGTTTAAACTACTCCTACTCATTCTTGCTTAACTCTCTAATTACTAATTGCTACACCAAATTCATTTACTAGAAATAATACATTAATAACTTTTATTTAACATACTTGTTTCAATACTTTTTTTACATTACATACCAAAATCCTAGGAGGTCACTCATTTTTTCACTACTCTCATCCATTCTTGCTTAACTCTCTAAAAACTAACCATTCCATTAAATGGATTTACATGTAATAATATGTCAATAAATGTTATTTAACCTATTTTAAAAATAAAATATAGTAAATGAATAACTAATAAATAAAATTATGATTTTATAAAGAATCGATAATTATTAAAAATTATTAATTATTATTATTTACTAATTCAAAATGAATAAATGAATAAATAAAAAATTCATTTCTAAAAAGTAATTACTAATTACTAATTCAAAATAATAAATAATAATTAATTAATAATTAATAATTAATAATTCCCAAGTAACTATAATTTTAAATAACATATAACTAATAAATATAAATAATTGATAATTATTAATTATTAATTGATAATTAATAATTATAAATTATTAAATAATAAATAATAAATAATAAATAACAATTAAAAACTAAAAACAAAAAAATTTAAATTTAAATTTTTTAAAAAATAAAAATAAAAATAATAAATAATAAATAATTAGTAATAATTATTCAGAATTAATAATTAATAGGTAATGATTAAAAAATAATTCAAATATTAATTAATTATTATTAATTAAAACTTAATATTAATTTTATAATGGTTTTATAAAAAATTATCATTAAAAAATAAAATAAAAAATTACATATTAAGCACCAGTTTTATCCAATGCTAAATGATGATAATTTTTTAAAAAATTAACGTGAATGAGATAATTTTCTAAAATCAAAGCTAAAAAATAAAACCAAACATTTAACGACAGTTTTGAAAACTACCTCTAAAAGACTGAAGTTAAATGATTATTTTCCCATGGTACTAGAATTATGTTTATGAAAGGGATATTCCCTAAATACAATATTACATCTAATGTATTTTGGTGGATATGGTCTTAAGGATACATTGTCTTAATGTACAATTTCCTAGAAGCATGTATAAGATGTGCATGTTATCTATGAATCGTTGGTGGTTGAATGTTAACTCATTAACATTCGGGTAAAACATCCACCTAAGCTATCATAAAGGAATCATTACATGAGATATAAGGTGGTGATAATTCATTGATATTATTTATTAACCTAGGAAAGTCACTAACTCATGTGATATAATGCACAAGTTAACGGAAGCATCATCGAGGAGTGTGACACCCCAAGATTTTAGAATATATTTATCTCTGATAAATTTGACGTGTTTAGTAGTTTGTGACACATGCAACACCAAAATTAATTCAATAATTATTTATTAAAATATAAAATTAAAAACATTATTAGATATTTAAATGAAATTGATAAAATAAAGGACTTTGTAAATGGGTCAAATTCGTGTAAGAAATTACAATTGATTCTAAAGATATTATATAGAATTGTTTTATTAAATTATAATTTTTTAAATTTAATAATTTTGAGTTATGATATCAATTTTAAAAAATAAAATTTAATTAATAAATAATCAAATCAATTAATGGAATCCATGTAATGGTTAAGTAATGATAAGGAGTACTAGTCTAATAATTCTTAACTAAATAGAAATGTTTTTTAACAAACATTTTTTTATTATATATAGTTTGTTTAAAAGTTAATTTCTTATATTTATATTATTAAAATTCTTAAAATTTATTATATTTTCATGCATAAAATCTGATAATAATTTATACATTTATTATCAAATGGTTAGATATAAATATAAAATCTTTTGAAGGTGAAAGAGATATTTCTCAAAAAAAACTATTTTTATGTGTTTAATATATTCTATATTAAAAAATAAAATTAAAAACTATTAATAAATTATTTTAATGAAAATTTTAGATTATATATTCAATCAAATAAAATAAATTTCACCTAATGGTTGTTACTATGAAAGGAATACTAATAAATTTGTTTTACGCTTCAAAAATACATTTTTTCTCAAAAATGTGTTTTACACATTTTGTGAGTGGATAATAGAATTAATATTTTCCATATAAAGAAATTGAATTTGATAAAATGAACTCCATATTTGGAATTAAAATAATCAATATTATTTAATAACTTTAAATATTTTTTTTCATTGAAATAAGTTACCATGGTAAAAGTTTACCACTAGAGAAAGGGTTAAAGAGGGGTTTAACCTAACTGATAAGGCCACAATTATCACTAAAAAATTTACCAATTTTATTTTCTGAGTGTATTTCTACGTTAACTTTTTATATCTTCAATATTTTACTCGATTTTGGAAACTTTAATTGAGAAATACATTTAAAATATTTAAAAGTTATTAATATTTACAAGAATGTCACCCCTCTCGCTTATAAAAGGGAACCTACTCTGCTCACTTATCCACACAAATTCATCATATTAGATTGACTAATATCTACCCAAATAACTTTCCAAATGTCCTCCCTAAGTCCAAAAATTCCTATTCTCATCCAAATACTAAACTAAGAAGGCTTAAGTTGTAATCCAAAGGCGGATATCTAAGGAAAAGGTAAAGGTCTTAACCAAGTTCATTTAAGTTTATTTATTCTTCCACATCCTCAAAATATTCTATAACCACATAAAAATAATAGAATAAATATAATTATTATACTTAAATGTTATGATTTTTTGGGAGAAATCATTATCTACCTCCTTCTATCTAAGGGAAAATAGAAACCTTGCTCATGTGTACATGCGGACTATCGACTCTATAGAGAGATGTAATTAATTTTTCACCACTTCCTCTAATTGATTGTAATATATATGGATTTAAGGAATATATATTATATTAATAACATAATTATGGTTCTATAAAGATAATTTTTTATTTACAATCATCTCTTTTCATTCATTAAAAAATGGTAGCACCACCCATGTGTGCATGAAGACTACCGTCTCCACAAAGTGATGTAATTTATTTTTCATCATTTCCTTATATGAATTATTATAAAAGTCTATATAATAAATAGATATTATATTTATGACATTATTAATATATTTTAACCATGGTCAAGGTGCATGGACTAAAACCATCAAACTGAAACATGTATAGAAAATAGAATAGTTAACACCCAAATATTGATTTGAAAAAAGAATTATTTATAAATGGTTAATTTGAAAATATAATAGAATGATACTTTTTAATATAATTATTAATATGGTTCTCGTATATATGTATAATAAATATAAATTTATTATATAGTAGTTTAAAGTGTGTACATAGTAATTTGTGACTTGAGATAAGCGTTTATGTTTCAATTTCTATTTTGGGTAATTTCATGTTCTTTATCTCTTGAATATCAACTATATTATTCTCATATTTTTATTTATATGTTATTAAACTATTCATTCCACTTCCCCCTCTCTAGTAACCAAAACACTGAAAGAATATTTATAAGAAAATCTGATCTTATTTCTCTTTTTTTTTTCAGGAATCTTTCTCTTCTACATCTATGTTATATAAAATAGTTTTATAGATGTTATTACATGCATTTATATTATTTATAAAGTTATTTTTATACTATATTTTAATTTAAAAACATTCTAAAGGAATCTTCTGGTTGTTTTATAAACAGGTAATTTTTTACTTTTTATACAAAAATGTGAAAAAAAATGTTTTTTAACTGTTTACGTCTTGAATAGAATTACCACCATCATAAGATTTATTTTTCATTTAAAATACTCTATAAAATTTTATATATTTTTTTTAAAAAATACTATTTCCTTTTTTAAGGTCACTTTTGGTTTTTAAAATTTACCAAAAGAAATGGATATTTTCTCTTATTTTGTAATTCATAATATTAATTCTTTCATAAAAGTATTTTTCAATTATATAAAAATCCTTTAAGGAGTATTATTTTTTACTAGGGATTTGATCTAATGATACCATCCAATTTATATCTAAGGATGTATTATGATGATGATGTTTTTATATATTTATCATGAAACCTATTTCTTTCCAACATGTCAATTAAGCTTTTAAGGAATGTTTAATGATTTCATGTTCTTATGGTATGCATATGAGGGGTTTATTGTTATGTAATGGATTTTTATATTAAATCAATCTAATGAATTGGGTAATTTTTTACATCTCATGAGTTCAAAGGTTACAAGTGTGGTTAGTTTAAGCCTAATATGGGACATATGTGGTTAGACCAAGCCCAATAAGGTATACAGGTGGTTAGCCCAATCCTACTATATAGTGAATGTATTTGTGGGTATCCATGACATATTATTTATATGACTATGTTTTTGACAAAATTTTATTACAAAATCTTATATAATATTCTTATTCCAATGTTTTAATCTCATTACTCTGGATTTGTTGATGTTTTGCACTCTAATGACTCATTCCTTTTTCTATAATGAAGACATATAACATGATTCTTTTTTTACGATCAATAAATTATTGGGTATATTTTTTTAAGTTATATTTATGTTCTCTTAACTTTATTATTATATTATTTTCACTTATTATCATTAATTTATATCTCCCATGTTAACCCTTATCGAGCATCTGATCTCGCCCTTTCTTATGTTTCCATTTACCTAGTTTATTAGAAGGTATTTTAAGTTAAATATGTCCATGAAAGTTACTAATTGAGAATAAAATTATGGGATATATTGAAGATATTTAATGAAATACATTAATTTTGTATCTAGTCTCCAAAGACACTAAATATTTATAGTTCTTGGGCATTTATTATTATAATATGTATTAAATATTAATCTAAAATGATGTAATATTTATATAATTGATACCTAGGTATCCCTATTTTGTATCTGAATAGGTTTTAGTTATTTTGGGGGGTTAGGATTAGAAAAATTAGGTGATATCCTTATGGATAAGTCTAAATATAGAAAATATTCAAAAAAATGTAAAATTATAGTGTGTGTGGTTTCCTAGGATTAATAACATTTAATTTATACAAGAAAGTGGATACAGGCCTCAAAGTAGATGCAACTTAGGGTAATAACCCTAAAAATGATGGTTGGATATTAGCTCAATATTCACTTAGTGCATGAAAATGAGTCCCCACTACTTTCCTAGTTTGAGACTATTGGGGGATATGATTTCTTTAATTCACATCTTCTTTGTGAAATATTATGAGGAATAAGAGGGTAAAACCTATTGCAACCTATGATAAACATAAGTGATGTAAAATGAACCAAAATTGTCATATGTTGATAAGAAGGTGTCATATTTTTGGATATATTAAGATTTATTTTTCTAATGATATGATTTCTTAAACTGATTATTTTTTATTGATCACATTGACCTTTTTGGTTTAGATTATTATTGTAACCAAGAGAAATCAAGTTAACAAAAAAATGTGATGGTCAATACAATGACTATCCTCATGAGAAACCAAATTAAGTGGGAAATAGACTTAAAAATAGTGTGGCTATTATCACCCATCTCTCCCAATCTGTGAACAATAATGTGAACCATGTTTAGCTCCCAAATGTACAAAGGAAGGTATAAATCACCATTAATCCCTTCAAATGAAAACATCCACCCTACTTTAGTAGGAATTCTAATATGCTAAATCATAATCAGTGGATCAATATAATTAAAAATATATTTTCCATTATTTAGTTATTAGAGTATGATAAATTGATATTAGACATGTTGAATTTGAAATGTGAAGATGATCTATGGTGGGATTTTATCAAGAACACGAGATGAGAGGAAGAAATTAACTTCATCGAATGAGAAGAGTTTTAATTTTTTTTCTAATAAATACATTCCATGAAATACTAACTCTAATATAGAGAATACATTAATAGAAATGAATAAAAAGGATGATGAATCCATTAGTACATATGAAGCTAATTTCACCCAAATTTTAAGGTATGATTCTAGTTTTATCATCAACCCTAAAAGAAAAGTTGATTGACTCTTTTTTGGATTAAAACCAAGTCTCTAAAATTAATTGATTATAATAGAATTTGATAAATATTAAGAAATCATTCAATATTATCCAAAGTTAGAAATATAGATTAGAGGCCCCAATATTCTAATGGTTTTAGGGAAAACAAGAGAATTATAGAGTTTCGAGGCAATTATAAGAATTAAACCCATTGAGGAAAGAAAAAAAAAATCTTCCTCCATGTCAAAAATGCGGATAAAAGCATGGGGAAAATTGTATCCAAGTTATACGTATATTGTTTAAGTATATAAGAGAAGGTCATCTAACACATGAATGATCAGGAGATAAGGGTGAAAAGAAATCTCATCCAAATGCACCACTAACACTCTAATGTTTCGACTATAAGGAGTGAAAATTATGAAAAAAAATCAATAAACTAAGGGGTAAAATAATATATGTCAATAATCATTTAATCTAATGGACAAAGGGAAATCTTATACAATCACAACAGCTGAAGTATGTCAGGAGTGAAGTGGGGAAAGGTACACTTATAATGAACTCTAAAACTCAAAATGTCTTATTCGAATTAGGTTATAAACACTCTTTTATATTCAAATAATTTTATAAGAGTATCACATCCCCACCTAAATGGTTAGATATTGAAGATTTTGTGGAAACTCTTAATGGTATGATGACTAAATCTCAAGTCTATATCTCCTCGATAAAAGTTTTTTTTGGAATTTACTTGATGAAAATTGTGTGATGCTATCTATAGTCATATTTGATATGATTTTTCGAATGTATTTGCTCCATATATATAGATCCCATATCAATTTTTGAGTAAGGGAAGTCACATTTGATAATCTTAATCAAATTATGGTCATATATCAGTGTGAGTATGAACATGAACTTATGATGGAAATTTATTCCATTATATGGGTCTTACTGCTTACTCATAAGGGGTATTTAGAACAAATGGTTGGGGATAAACTCAATATTGAAGATATTAAAACTATTACATAATATACTGATGTATTTTGTTATAAGTTTCATAGTATTTCCCCAAAATTTGAAGTTGAGTTTTCAATATAACTCTTACCTGGTGCTACACATATTTCGAAGACTCTTTATTGAATAGAACCAATTGAGTTTCAATAAATAAATAATAAACCATATGAGAATCTATAAAATGGATTTTTATTCCCTAGTGTATCACCATAGGGTAATCCTATTCTTTTTTAAGTAGAAAGATATTTCAATGTGTATTTACATTGATTATCAGAATATTAATGAGATAATTATCAAGAAACATTATCTTGTACCTTGTATTTTTGACTTCTTTAATTAAATACAAGGAGATTAATACTTTTAAAAGATTGAAATTTGATCTAGATACCATCATTTAATGATCAAAATGATATACTAAATTCAAACTTTCACATAAGTTATGGAAAATATGAATTTATAGTGATGTCATTTGGACTTACCAATTCCCCTCGTATAAGGATCTAATTAATAGAGTCTTTAGATATTACCTCAATCACTTTATGATTCTATTTATAGATGATATTATCATATATTCCAAGTTAAAAGAAGATAATTAAGACCATTTGAAAATTATGTTGAAGATCTTGAGAATAGATAATTTATATTCCAAATTTATAAAATGTTAATTCTACCTATCAAAAGTATCATTCTTGAGTCCTATAGTTACAAAGGAGGGTATATATATGGACCCCTATAAGATAGAAGTTATTGAATAATGTACTAGACCAACCACGATGATTGAGATCAATAGTTTTTTTAGATTTGTTTTATACTATCAATGATTTGTGAGAAATTTATAATAGATATCAAATCCACTAACCAAGTTGAAATAAAAGGGAGTTAAGTTCATTTAGATAGATGAATGTGAAGAAAAGTTTAGGTAAATAAAGAAATTTTTAGTTAGTGTACATTTGATTACACTACCCTATACTAAAAAATAGTTTTTGATATACAATGATTCATTAAAAAAGAGACTTGGATGTGTTATCTTACAGAATGAGATGGTAGTTGTGTATTCCACATTCCAATTTAAAATTCAAGAGAAAATTTACTTAACTCATGATTTAGTCTAGCATTGATATTTTTTTATTTTTAAATATAGAGGCATTATATTTATAGTCAAAGTTACGATATATATACTAATTATAATATCTTGAAGTATATATTTACATAGAAAGACTTGATTCTTCACCAAAGAGGATGGTTGAAGTTGTCTAAATATTATGAATAATAATTATATTATCACCTTAGAAAGTAAAACAAGGTGGATAATTCTCAGAGTCAAAAGGATAATTCTTGCTTATCCCTGATAATAATTGAAAATGATCCAATACTTATAAATTTTTAGAGGATGGACAATAAAATCACAAATAAAAGGGGAGAAATCCAATCTTTCTTGGATTATTTCTCAACCATACATCCTTATGAAAATTAAATTGGAACAAAAAAAGGATTTGAAACTAAAAAATAAGGTAGGGATTGTTTTAGAGTTTAACCTTAACTATGAAGGAATGATAAGATTTAAGAAATGAATAAGTGTCCCTTCAATACCCAAATTGAAGAAGGAACTATTGGATGAATAATATATCACATCATTATCTATCCATATAGGGAGTACAAATATGTATAGAGATATCGAGGATCATTTTTGGCGGGACAACATGAAAATGGATATTGTAGAGCATGTACCTAGATTCCCAATATTTCAGCAAGTTATGTCTGAATGTCATAATTCTAAAGGGATAATGTAACCATTACACATACCTCTATAGAAATGGTAAAACATCACCATGAATTTTTTTTAGGACTCCCCTAGACATATAAAGTCCATAATACCATTTGGGTTATAGTTGATCACCTTACAAATTAAAAAAAAACATTTTTATCAGAAAAGATTCAACTCTTAACCATCTTTCTAGAATATACATTAAGAAAGTGGTAAGATTTAATGTATTACCACTATTAATTGTATCTAATCAATATATTAGGTTTAGTAAAAATTTTGGAGAATTCTTTAGTAAGAATTGAATACAGAGTTGAACTCAAGCACTATATATCATGCTCATACAAATTTTCAATCTGTGGGGGACTATTTAAACCCTATAAGACATTATTTTATCTTTCTATATGGATTTAAAAGTTTTTTTGGTATCACCACCTTACTATATTAAAATGTTCATACAATAATATATTTCAATCGAATAGTTATATGGCTCCTTATGCAGCCATCTATGGAAAGAAGTGTAGGAATACAACATGTTGGGATAAAGTTCGATAAAAAATCTATTGGGGCATGATAGAGCTAAGTAAATGGTATATAAGTATAGAGATATTTAGTAGAACATACAAATAACTCAGAGTTTAAATACAAGTTATACTGATAATCCATAGAGATATCCAGAGTTCAAATTTAGTGACAACAAATTCCTTTGAATATATCCTTTGAAAAATGTTATGTGAATTGGAAATAAAGGGAATCTAAGCCCAGATATATTGGTCCTTATGAAATCATTGATTGTATCATAATAGTATATTATCACTTGGAACTTCCACTAAACCTCTCCCAAGTTCACAATTTGTTCCATGTATTGTTTTTGGGGAAGTACATACCTGATCCTTTACATTTACTAAACAAAGAGGTTGTATAGCTGGAGAAAGATATTTTTTATGTGGAACAATTGGTAGTGATTTGGTATCAAAGAGATAAATTATCATGGAACAAGACTACTCACCTGGTTAATGTTTTGTAGAAAATTCAAAAACTTGAGGAAGATATTTGGGAATATTAAGATATAACGAGATATAATTAATCTCATTTTTTTCATCAGTGTAATTTAATTTTGAGGGTGAAATTCTTATAAGGGGGTAGAATATAACACCATTATAATTTAGAATATATTATTATTTAATAAATTTGAGGTGTTTGATATATTGTGAGGAAAACAACACCATATTTAAGTGAATAATGATTTATTAAAATAAAAATTGAAAAAAATTACTAAGTAGTTAAATCAAATTGACAAAATAAATGACTTAGTAAAAATGTTCAAATTCACTTAAGAAAATACAATTGATTCTAAAGAGACTATTTCAAACATATTTTTTGAATTATATATTTTTATTAAATTTAATACTTTTGGGGGTTGATATCAAAATTTATTAATCAAATTTTAATAATAAATAATAAAATTAATTAATGGAATCCATGTAATGTTTATGTAATGATAGGGAATACTAGTTTAATAATTTTGGTCAAATGAAAATGTTTTGTTTACAAATATTGTTTTATTATATATATTATAACATCCAGACCCAGATGCCACAAAACGGTTCCCTATGTTTGTGGGTCACATGGCCTCAAGCGCATCTACCCAAATGATAGAGACTACCGACTAACAGCTAGGGCCTAGGTTGTGTTTGTGGGGAGACTTTTCCCTCATGTTAGAGTGTAACAAAAGAAAATTATAATAATAGTAAATAGAAGAAGAAAATAAATTACTGACAGAAGACAAAAATCCAAGATAGAAATGAATAAACAATGCTAAAAAAAATCTCATATACAAAATGACATGTAATTTCATGTCTCTACAAAGTAGGAAAATAGGTATACATATAGCTATTGAAATACATGAATCAAAATACCAAAAAGGCAGAAACGGAACTATTTTTTATTATCATCACGATCATAGCATAGTCCCAGCTCCCCTACTACTAATCATAGCATAAATCAAGCATTGTACTATGGGTGTTTTCCCCGGTCCTTACCTACATCCATAAAGTATTTAGGGGTACCCAACAATGGTTTAAAAAGGGTGTGATATAACACTTAGTAGGCCACCACTAATGTTTTCTATAACAAATTCAATCTGTGTGATATAAACAAAAGCAGTGCACAATATATCATAGGTATAAAAGCACTAAATGTAAAGTGCCTAAGGAATATGTGATACAAGTAAAGTGAAACTTTATATAAAAACAGGGATCCCTACAAATAATATTTTTGGCTCACATATTAAGGAAATCAGTAAGAGAATAAATAAACAAGAGATACCATACAGTCTACCCACTAGAGTCTAATACCCATACTTGGTCCATCTATAAACATGCCAAAATACCCATTATGAACTTTATTTATAATCCATGTATAGACAATCATCATGTACATGCCTTATAATATCATATATAACATTCATCATGAACTTTCCAAATAATCAAGTCATCCATAATGGCCGATTAGTGTAATCAAAAGTGTTAGACCAAGAAGGGTTGGATCCAAGGTATAGAAGACCAAAGAATCCACGTCAATTCCTTTGATAATCTTGATATAAACTCAATAAATACTTTTTTGGGGACTAAGGAGCATGTCAACATACCATGTCCATTGTGATCCCAATCAATTTGGATCCAAGGGGTAGCAAGGCCCAAGGCATCCTATGTAATCAAGACCCAAGGAGAAAACATGTCCAAGGAATCCACTACCATAATCAATATCCATGGGATAAACATCCATGTAATCTAATTTAATTATGATCCAAGGTATACCAACCAAGGAATCCATTACCATTTCAATTCATCATCTTATTTCAATCATTATTTCAAAATCAATTAAATTCTACAAGTTCATCCAACTCATATAACAATTTCCATTTAAATAATTAAATCTAAAGAAATATAGGTCATTTCATATCATCAAATAATAAGGAGGCATCAAATCTCTCTTATTAATCAATTCAATTCTAATTTAGTTAAAAAAGGGTTCCTCTAACTAAGAAATATCATACACATCCACAATTGGTGTGAAAAAATGGTCATATATAAAGGCACACCCCATGGGCATCCTAGGTTGGGGTGAACAACCTCCAAAAAACTAAAATGTGCTAGTTAGGAACCTAAAAAAGTTTCCATTCATTCAATTATACCATTTAATCAATTTAAGGGGCTCCGTCGGAAATTTTGGCATGTGGCACAACTGTGGAATTCAATAAAATTTCCAAAAAATATGGGAAAAGGTATAGACCACCTACCATAGGTCTATAGTAGAGCACTAATCCTATATCAATCTCTAATTTAGTATAGATCAGAAAAAAATGAAGAATGGGTGAAAATACTGAAATAAAGAATATTATATTACACCTAAAGAACTCTATAAATACCAAGAAAAATGAATAATGACATGTATAAATAACTCAACAACATAAATCTAATGATACTGACAGTGTTTGATTCTGAGTTTGAATGGAGAAAAGGTGGAAAAGCTTATGCTTTGGCTTCAAAAGGGAGATCCAATGTGAGAATAGGGGATGCTGTTGGAATAAAAAAGAATATAGGGATACAGTTAAACTTTAAACTCATTAATAGAAAATGATTATTATGCCCAAAAGCACGGAGCTTCATGGTTTGTACACACAGTTAGCAAAACCATGTTCCAAATGTGATCCCTTCACTATATCAAGGGGAAATTGAATGATTAGTGCACTTAGTTTTCTAAACCATGAACAAACCATTCCCAATGCCAATATTCAAAACTTCAGGCACTCCGGGATGGGTGTGTGGCTCTTTCCACATGGTTTCCTCAAACTGTTCACCTCTTTATAGAGGCTTAGACCACATCACACGGTTTTCACCCAACTGTGCAGTCTAGCTTTCTTTTGCAAAAAAATATCCTCTAGGCTCCAAAAAAGCATTGGACACTATCTTGACTCTCAAAATCACATTATCAAAACATACTTGTCTAAAAACAAGGATTGAAACCAAAAATAAAATATCCATAACTCATAGAAAAACTCATGATCTTATAATCTTCTCCCTTAAAGTAACTCATCCACAAATTTCCATTCCAAGGGTGTTCAAGAACCACCTAAGAATAACTATGAACACTGAGAATGTAGATCAGCCTCCCAATCCTAGATCTCATCCAATAAATGGTCTTTCTTTGAATGAACCCATACTACAGGAATTAACCATCCTCAGATAACCTTCGTGCATCCGTAAATGATACGAATAGGATGCCCCTCAAAGGGAACACCAACCTGTAGCTTTACCTCATCCAGATATAGAGTGTGAGATGGGTCTAAGTGATAATAGTATAGCTAAGAAACATGGAATATGCCACATATGTACCAGTACCTTTGAGGTAACTTCAACAGATAGGCTACCGACCTGACTCTCTCCAAAATCTCAAACAACCAAAAATATCACAATGAAAGCTTATCTTATATCCTAATTTGTATGTGTCCTAGCCTTATTGAGATAAGTAAAAATATTAGATCCCAAAACTCAAACTCTAGAGGTCATTAATGGAGATAAATGTAAGATTCATATCAGGACTGTGTAGTATCCATCTGCTTTCTGATCAACCAGACCTCCTTAGAAGTCTCCTGCACAAGATGGAGTCTCAGTAAAGCTACCTCACATGCCTCTAACTAGAACATGGGTGATCTCCCTAGAATACCATAAAAATCCTCATGAGGTCCCATATTTATAGTCTCTTGATAAGTATTATTATAGGAGAACTCAACCAGGGGTATATACCTCTCCCAAAGGCCACCAAAATCCAATACACATGCTCTCATAATAACCTGAAGAACCTAAATCATGCGCTCTAAATGGCCATCAGTATGAGGGTGGTAAGTCGTGCTCTAAAGAACCTATGTAACCAATTCACTTTGCAAACTCTTCCATAAACAAGACATAAAATGGGAATCCCTATCCGATATAATGATATGAGTAACTCCGTGAAGTCATACAATCTCAAAAATATATAGCCTCCCAATCTCATCCACTGAGAAGGTATCCCTGATTGGATGAAAATGAGAAACCTTTATGAGCATGTACACAAAACCCACAAAACATCACTAACTCATGGAGACCTTGGAAAACTATTCAAAAAATATATCACGACATCATCCCACTTCCACTTAGGAATGGGTAATTTCTATAAAAGTACTGATGGCCTTTGATGTTACGCATTCACCAACTTATATATTGAACACCTTGTAACAAAATCATCTACCTCACATTTCATACCTGGCAACAATAATGGTGATGTAAATCAAAGTAAATCATGGTAATGTCAAGATGCACTACGCAAACTAAGGCATTGGAACTCCCACATTATCTCCTCATGTATATAAGTTGGAACCCATATGCCACAATATATATTCAGAATTTCATCCTCACCCATAGTTCAACCAGGAGGTGGGTCCTCACCCACTACACTCTCCCGTATGACTAGGTCCTAGGCATCATAGAGTTCTCTCATCCTCACTCTATCTAGAAGAGTATAAATCATAGATAAAGATGAAAGTAATGCCTTCCCCTAACCATCCTTCACCTCCAAGTGAATCTATGAAAACAAGGACATAAGATTCCACTTGCTAATGTCCTCCTTAACTACCTATATCTGAGTCCTTATACTCAATTCATCAAAAACTGCATTGCCCTTTCTAGGCATAAAGGTAAGCCCAAAGTCACTATAATATAGGTACTCAACCCACCTTCACGGTCTTAAATTCATATCATGCTGTGTAAATATATATTTGAGGATTTTGTAGTCTTTGTACACCAAAAAATGCTCTCCCAGTAAGTAATGTCTCCAATAACGCAAATCATGAAAAATTACAGCTAACTCAAGATCATGCATTGGGTAATTCCTCTCATGTGGCCTCAGCTGATGAGACATGTATGCCAAGAATCCTCTCCCTACATCAAAACTTCTCCTAACCTAATACCTGATGAATCACAATACACAATGTAGGTTTTTCCTAAATCTAGTAGAATTAGGGCCGACACTAAATTTAGTCTACCTTTTAGCTCCGTAAAGGATTTCTCATAGGTATTTGTCCATAGAAACTTCACACGATTCTTAGTAAATCCCATTAACAGTGCTAATAAGTGTGATGATTCCTATATAAAATTCTTTTAGTTTCTAGATATCCCCAAGAAACTCTGTATGTCAAATACATTCTTGCGATACTCCCAAGAAACTACAAATCTCACCTTCTCTAGGTCAACTGAAACTCCTATCTCTAAGATAAAATAGCCTAGGAAGGGAATCTAATCCATCCGAAAGTAAAATTTTTTGAAATTATAATATAACTGATCCTCTCTCACTGTATCCCAAATGATCTCAAGATGTTTTGTATGGTCATGTGTATTATGAGAAAACAACAAGATATCATCCATGAAAACTACAACAAATGAATCCAGATATGGATGGAAAACTCGGTTCATCATCGCCATGAAAACTGCTAGTGTGTTCATTAGATGGAATGGCATAACCAGATACTCATATAGAATATACCTACTATAAAAATATATAATGGGTATTTTTACAGGTTGAACATGTACCTAGTAATAACTTGATCACAAATCCATCTTTGAGAAAAACCAAGTTCCTCGGAGTTGATAAAAAAGGTTATCTATCCATGGAAAATTACACCAGTTTTTAAATATAAATTGGTTTAATTTATGATTATCCACACATAGACTAAGGGTAACATCTGTATTTTTTCTCAAAAAAGGTTGGAGAACCCCATGGGGATGTACTGGATCATTTAAACCCATTTCCTCCAATTAATCTAACTACCTCTTATTCTCTCACAACTCTATAGTATCCATTCTATAAGGAGGAATGGATATTGGTGCAGCTCTTGCCACTATCTTAATAGAGAACTCCACCTATATGTCATGAGGAAACCCAAAAAAATCATCTGGGAAATCATCCCTAAAATGATCAACCACTGGAGGTAAATCCACCTGACATGATCCATGATCATCCAGATATAAACTATCAATCTAGGATGTCATCCTGCCTAGCCCATGATGCTCGGGTTTAGCTAATCTCACCTAGAAATCTCATTCACCCTTGTGAATAAAAACTCCACTCTCTGGTGATGTGAAATTCACTCTTTATAGATAGTAATTGACAAAGTATTGATAAGAAACTAGTTACTCAATCCTAAGTATGACATAAAACCCTTCCATCTCGAGGAAATAAAGATCTCATATGAAGTGACATCCACCAATATCTAGGTGGAACTCCATAAAATTTAATACACCCTCTATTATGATATCTAATAGTGTATCAAGTGTCATGGAACTATAAAAAAATGAACAATAAGCCTGGGGCTCTCCACAACAAGTACAAATATAAAACTATGAGAAACACCTATATCAAAAAGAGAAGAAACAATCATAGAGACTATTAATATTGTACCACTCTCCATACATGTCCCAATGCTCTACTACTCAAGAGTAGGTTGTATAGAATATATCTGGCCAGAACCATAGACAAATGACACAACCTCACTACCAAGAGTAATCCTAATATGTTTTCTAGGTACAAAAGGTGCGTGTATACCTCAACCATGACCACCAAATTACCCTGAAAAATCATTACTGCTCCAAATCCTAGCCTAACTTGGATCTTTGAATCCCGATACTGAACCTAGAGTTGGATTTGACCCCCTTTCACTAACTACTAGAGGGAAGGTCCTGTAAAAACACTACACATGGCCCATCCTTCCACAATATCAGCACTCAAATGGGTCTCGATCACACTAATTCCTCCCATGTTCCAATATCCCCCACTAGTGATAGATGACTTCACTACTAGTACTAATAGCATGGTTGGTACTCACCTCACAAGAGGCCTCAAAATGGTGTTACCTTCCATTGGAATCTAAACCGGTAGGTTGAGAGACTATACTGCCCTAATCTATGCCCCATATTCCCTTAGGTTCTACTATGTAATCATCACCTGATTCACTATATCTGTAATAATCATCAATATGAAAATGTTGACCTATGATTGAACGATATGTCTGAGACCTTCCTTAAAGCATATCACCCTTGATATCTCATTAGAAAGATATATCAGCACAAAACACTAAATATTTATAAAGTGTAACGAATACTCCATAACATTCATAGATCCCTACTTTAAACACATGAACTCACTGGCCCATTCATCTCTTAGGATCTCAGGGAAAATTAGTTATAGAACCTAGTTTTGAAATCACCCAAAACCATTTCTCACATCCTATCAGCCTAGTTCAAAACATCCCACCAGCGCTTTTCTACCACCAAAGAACATAAGTCATGAGCTTCACTCTTATAACAGGAGGTGTCTTTAGATGCTCAAAAATCAAAAAAGTAATGTCAAGCCACAGATCAATATCCTATGGACCTCTATCCATCAAAAAATGTGGGAGGATTCTGCTGCTGGAACACATGCATTAGCTCTTCCATATACAAGTCAGATTATGGTGATCCCTAAAAACTTTGTATATGGCATAGAAAATCCTATCAGAACTATGCCTCAACATCTATGTCTAGTAAATCCATCATTGCCTCATCTAGAACTATAAGATGATCTATTGGGAGAATAATTCCCACCACCTCTGGATCATGGTCGTCGCTACCCTCCAGGCATACAACCAAAGGTCTTCGTGGTAGCATGTATCTACAATGCAAAACACGCACCTAAAAAATGATCAATAACACAAATATCATTGTTAGAAGCATAGGATAGGTCAAAACATTCCTATAAATCAGTCACACTCCTCTTCCTACTCTTAAATCCAAAACTAGACAAAAATAAAGAGTCACAAACATTAATAGAGACACTACTTACTTCACACTCTGAAGTTAGGTTTGGGTCAAGTTATATGTTTCAACATTTTATATTTCATTTAAATTAAAATTAATTTCACATTTCCCTTAAAATGGTTGAACCAAATGGTCCTCCACTTACAATCTATAAGGGACTATACACCTCCTAAACTGAAATATGGAGTCCATTTAATCCACACTATAACACATTTTAGTCCATGAGACCAAAGGTCCATGACTCAACATTCCATAGTTGAATGATTAGGATTTCTAGTATAGCCTAATTAGGAAAACACTATTTAAATTTAGGAATTCACTCTAAGTACCAACCATTTTTCTCAATTACATGCACAAATCATTTATCAAATAGTAGGTATATCACACAAATAACATATCAGAAATTCATGCATTCAAGAAATGCATCCTATATGGCATGACATAATGCATGGGATGTGAATCCTAATAGGTGCCTAAAATTATGTATGAGATGAATACCCTCATCTCATTGGGAAATAGTAAAATATATCCTCAATCATACTGATAATAACATCACAATTCAAGTGCATCACCCAATGGTGGAATCAAATCAAATGTAATTGTCAAAATCCAAAAAAAATAGCAATTTTTGTTCTAGGAAATTTGTATTTTTTCTATATGTGGGTTAGCTTCTCCCAGAAACAACTCATTACCAAATTCAAGTACCTTTAAAATCCCATTTCTATTATATAAAAATAGTAAATCAAGAAATAAAAACTGTATGATACCACTTTGTAACGTCCAAGCCAGGATTCCACTAAATGGTACCCCGATCCAATGGGTCAAAAGGCCACCAACATATCTCCCCAAAATCCATAGGTTTCTGACTAGTAGTGAGGGTATAGGGTGTGTCTATGGGGAAACTATTACCTCGTTTTATAGTTTAACACAGAAGGATTATAATAATAGTCTATAGGAGCATCAGATAAATAACTGACA
Source organism: Viscum album (assembly GCA_963277665.1). NCBI lineage: Eukaryota > Viridiplantae > Streptophyta > Magnoliopsida > Santalales > Viscaceae > Viscum > Viscum album. Next base: position 2,049,676,788 of record OY728156.1, on the reverse strand, counting down.
TAAGATAAACATCCAAGATAGAAATGAAACAATAATGACAAATGCATTCTCATATACAAAAATGATATGTTATGTCATGTCTCTACAAATAAATAAAATATTTATATAGACATATAGTACAATATGTGTATCAAAATACCAAAAAGTAACTATCTATGACTAGAATTGTGAGCATATCTCGGTCTCGTGCTCCCCAACTCTTAAGCATAGAAGAAGTCAAGAATCATATTGTGGGTTCTTGCCCTGGTCCCTACCTGAATCCATGAAGTCTATCTAGGTAACCAATGAAAACTAAAATTGGGTGTGAGATAAGACTCAATAGGCCACCACAAATGGTGTCTATAACAAATCTAGTCTGTGTGATATAAATAAAATTAGTGTGAAATATATCACAAGTATAAAAGCACTAAAAGTAAAGTCCCAAAGTAATATGTGATACAAGTAAAGTGAAACTATCTATCCAAATAAGTCTCCCTACAAAAAAATATACAGTCTCCCGTATCAAGGGAAATAATAAAATCATAAATAAATAAGAGAACTATACAGTCTACCCACTGGAGTCAAATACCCATACCAAGGCTATCTATAAACAATCCAAAATATCTATCACAAACTTGTTGTATAATCCATGAATAAAAAAACACCATGGCCTCCTTATATAATCTAGTATATAAAATTTATCCTGGCCTTTCTGTATAATCTAGTAAATGACAATAGCCTTGTCGTGTAATCAAAAGTTTTAGAGCATGAAGGGTCAGGTCCAAGTTATAGAAGACCAAACCATCCATGATGATTCACAAGAGCATCTTGATGAAAAAATGGTAAAGACTTGGGTGAGTTCCAAGGAGCATATCATCAAACCATGTCTACTGTGAGCCCAAGAAATCTAGATCTAAGGGGTAGCAGGGCCCAAGGCATCCTACAGAATCAATACCCAAGGGGGAAACAAGTCCAAGTCATCCACTACCATAACTAAGATCCATAGGATAGGCATCCATGGAATATAATGGAATTAGGAGCCAAATTATACTAACCAAGTAATCCACTACCATTTCAATTCATCATCTCACTTCAATAATTATTTCAAAATCAATTACATTCCATGAGTTCATCCAACTCATATATCAATTTACATTTAAATAATTAAATCAAAAGAAAACACATGACATCACATTCCATCATGTAAAAAGTAAGAATAATCTCTCTCATATCAATCAATTCAATTATAATTTAGTTAAAAAGGGATTTATCTAACTAGTAAAGTTCACAAAAACCCATAATTGGTATAAAAAATGGAGGATAAAATTTCATACCCCATGGGTGGCCTAGGTTGGGTATAACAACCTTAAAATAACTCAAAGGTGTTAGTGGGAAGCCTAAAAAGGTTCCAATTCATTAAATTCAACCATTTAATAAATTTAAAGGGCCCAATGGAAAGTTTTACATCTTAAAGAACTATAAAATGATTTAAAAAATCCAATATCATATGGAAAAATATATTGACCACCTACTGTAGGTCTATAGTAGAGAACTCATCTAGTATTGATCTCTGATTCGGTCTAGATTAGAAGAAAAATGACGAATGAATGAAAATAATTGAAATAATGAATATTATATTTCACTTAAATAACACAATTGATACCAATAAAATGAATAATTTCATAATATTAATTAAGAAATCACCACTACAAATCTAATGAGACTGATAATGTTAGATTCTGAGTCCCGAACAGAGAAATGGTGGAAAATCCTATGCTTTTGATTAAAAAAAGGAGATCCAACATGAGAAGAGGGGGATTCCATTGGAGGAAATAAATAATGGAGGGATAAGGATAAAATTTAAACTCATTAAGGTTAAAATGTTCATTTCTCCCAAAATCATTGGGCTACATGGTTTGGTCGCACAGTTAGCCAAACCATGCACCAACCGTGTTCCCTTAACTATCTCAAGATGAACCTCTCAGGGTTAGTGTGCATGATTTTCTAAACCATGTGTAAATGTTTCCCAACACCTCTTATAAAAACCTTATGTTCCTTTTCATGGGTGTGTTCTTCTTCCACACAATTTCCTTAAATTGTTCACCTCATGATAGAAGCATTTACCCTATCGCACGATTCCACCTTACCATGCGGTTTGGGTCGCACAGTTTCTATTAATCGTGTGGATCAGTTATCATTTCTGAAAATTAGGCCTTTGGGCTTCAAAAAGTCCCTATAAACTCACATAACTCCCGCAATCACATTAGACACACATACTAGGCCAAAAACAAGGAGTTAAACAAAAAATAAAACATTTTTACCTTATTGGAAAAACGAGGATCTTACATATATATATATATTATTTCTATTTCTATTTAAAATAAAATTTCTCATATTTAGAGTATTAAACATGTAGAAAATTATTTTATATATGAATTTATAAAAGTAGTAAATATTCATATATTTACTAGCAAATGGTTAGAAAAAATATAAAATCATTTAAAGGTAAAAAGAGTTATTTTTCAGAAAAATATTTTTAGGTGCATAATGTATTTTATCTTGATAAATTAAATTAATCACTATTGATGATTTTTAATGAAATTTTTATATTATATATTCAATCAAATAAATTAAAATTTATCTAATATTTTTTACTAGGCATAGATAAAGTAGAAATTCTTTTTATTCTTCAAAAAACATTTATAAAAAATGGTTTTATATATTTTGTGCACAGATAAAATAATTAATTTCTTACACTTGTAACAAACCAAACTTCTCATAGATAAGTATTAATTCTTAATATATGAATATTCTTTAAATAACATAATGATTCATTTCAGAATCATTTAGGTCTAGTGCCTTTGGAAACATGGATAAATAAAAAACTTGCTAATAAGTGAGCTACATCATCTCCCTGTAAGTTATTCATAACTAGCTCCCTTATTAGACTTATCATACAGAATTAATTTCTTCATATCATAGGGAAATTAAATATAAAAAGTGTGATCTCAAATACATAGTAAGGGTAAATAGGGTAAATAAGTAAACATAATGTGAACATAAGGGTATGATAACATGATCATAACATATGAAAATAATACCCTGCATATAAAATATTAATATCCTGAGTCATGGAATAAATATTTGAAGTTTATAAGGCATGAATAATAAGGAAATAAAATAACATTATCCATGAGGGAATAAAATTGACATAAGATGTGGAATTGGGGCAAACACTTTAGCATAGTAAATCATTTCCATGGTAGTCAATGCACATTTCCAAGGTTATCATAGTGTAATGGGTTCACTCCACAAACCATATTACTAGTAAAGGTTCACTCCCAAGACTATCATAGTGTAAAAATTCCCTTATTGAACTAGGTTCACCCCCCATTATAGTACTCTTTATCTCATGAGATACTAATCTTTACCTAATTCATTTGCGGGAGATATTGGTCCCACCAATCCTTGGTTATAATTTAACCATCATCCTTGGTTATAACATACCCACCATCACATAATTAAAATCATATATACGTGTTCCATAATATTGTAAAACATTCATCATATCAAAACCCATTAAAAGAAATGGGTTTTATAAACATTTCATTATTGCATAACCTGTAAAAAAGTAACAGGATTCATAATCATTTCATCATTTCACTATAACATTACCTATGAAAAAATAATCAGATTTCATAAGCATTTTATCATGGTATAACCCATGGAAGAGAAATGTGATTCATAAAAATATTTTCATCATAATAATAAACCATTTAAAGAATAAATAATAATAGTATCCCTGGATCATATCCCCAATAATGAAAATGTAACATAAAAGGATGTCTACTTATATGAAAAGTTATTTTGAAGGATCACTTAAAACATTTCTTAATAAAAATAGTCTTTTCACTTTTAACAACACTTTTTAAAAAATAATACATTCTCAAAATAATTATCTTTGAAAATTAACTTAGAAACTTATATAGTAAGCTTTAAAAATTATTTAGTGTATTTATTGAGTAAAATATCCTTTCCAATTTTAAAAATACTTTAAAAAAATTCAAAATCCTTTTCTTTGAAACATACCATGTAATCATATAAAGGAAACTTTAAAAACATTTAAACAATTTCTTGAGGAAAATATCCTTTAAACTATGAAAAATAATTTTTAATACATGATACATTTTCAAAACAAATTTATTTAAAAATAACATTAGAAACTTATAAATAATTCTTTAAAACATTGAGTTGTCATGATGGGTGAAAATATAGTTTATTTTATACGGGTTAAAATAGATATTCCTTTCTCATTTTCAGTAAATACCAAACATACCTTATTTTTTAAAAATGTCATGAAGATTACCTTAAATTTATTTATAAAAAATCAAACATGGATAAAAATTTATTTGATAAATCCTTTGGGTAATGTTAAAAAAATTGAAAACATTTTTAGAATACACAGATATGAAAGAAAAAGGATTTTCAATGGAAGAGATAAATAAAGAAGATTTTTATTAAAAACATTATTTTGAACTATTAAGTATATAAATAGAGGAAAATGAAGAGAAACAGTTATTCTAATGGCATAAATAGAGTTTAATAAAATTTATGTGTTTCTTGAGATAGGGATCATAATATTTCATCATCATAAACATAGTCACAAACAATCCCATTAAACAATGAAATAGTATTACAAAACCCTTATGGATTTGGTAACATTGAATAAAAAGAACCATGAAAGAGAGATAATAAAAATTTATATTTAAATACAAATAAATTTTAGGATAATAATCATAAAATACATTCATGGTTAGTTTATACATTGTATAAAATAAAAAGGCGGTGAATATTCCATGTGTCCCATAGAAAGAAAAAAGTGAGACGAAAATCCCTTACCATAAATCTCAAATTCTTTTGTACACATTAGAACCTCATATATAATAAATATAAGTTTATTATAAATATATTAAATAAAAATACTTATATATATATCATACCATTTATGATTTACTTATTACCATCCATTACTTGTTTATTAAGAATTCATTGTTAAAATAAAATTTTGGGCAATAACTGCTATGTTTTTCATGTATGTTTTGATATGGTTGTTTCTTTCATCTCACTTTGATCATGGTTCCATAATATGCATAATTTTAACAATTATATAAAATTGGATTTATTCTTATCTATTAACTAGAAAACACATAAGATGAATGTTAACCATTTTATTGAATATATAATATTTAAATTTATTTAAAATAATTCAATAAAACGGATTTGTTTAATTTATTTAGTTAAAATGTGTTTTTTCACATAAAAATAGTTTTTTTAGAAACAGATTTCATTTATTTTCAAAAAGGTTTTATTTTAATTTATAATTAATGGGTCACCAAATAATTATTTTTATATAAGGACCCATATTTTTCTAGATAAGAAATATGAGCATAATTTTTAACTTTATCTTTGAATTCTTGTAAGGGGTAAAATGGTTATTTTTTACCTAGAAGATAAAGTTGGATAATTTTTATGATCGCTCTGTTGGTTCTGAAATAGGGTGTTTACCCTGGGACATGAGTTCGGTGGAATTATGAACCATTTTAATTTATATAGAATGATTAATATTTAATGTGTATATTTAATTAAATATTAATTTGTTTAAACATGTTTGCTTAGATATATCTTTTTAACAGAGTGTCAGATTGATATTAAATCTCTATTGTTGACTCCAAAACGAGGAGTTTTTCTTAGGAGGGGCATAAAATCATGTTGGGTGATAGGTCCAGTCCCTTCATTATTTTTATTTTCATTTATACCTTTTCTTTTTCTATTTTCTTTTCTACTTTGTCCCCTATATTCTTTCCTACACCCCCTATGGGGTTCCCCCTTCATGTGATTGAGATATAAAAGAAGAGGTATAGAGAGAGAGTGAGAGAGAGAGAGAGATAGGTGGAAGAAGGGAGGTACAACTGCATAACTTAGGAGGAGCTGGATCATCATGCGGCATTTTTAGATCACAGAAATGAGTTAAGATTTGGTGGATTCTACCCAAAGGTAGGATGTTTTTAATTTTTTCTATAAATCTCCATCTATTTAAAATTTTCATGTTTTAAACCCCTATTATGAATTCTTAGGACCCCTAGTGGGTTGATATATACCATTTGAGGACAAAATGGAGGTTTTTTCCCAATTTAGGGGCTTTCTATTTAGAAATCCTGCTCACATGACATGTAGTTCAGTAACCCACACCATGTGATCCTTCCATTTGGGGAAGATAGTCTTATAAAATCACACTCCATGTATAGGTTATACATTCCATGTACTGGGACTCGACTATGTATTTGAGTACCTGACTAGACAACCCATGTATGGAAACATGGTCATGTAGAGTATATGGTCATACCCCATGTGGGTTGCATACCATGTATAGGTACATGATCAAGCATAATTCATTTCTAGGTACACCATATAGGGTACAGAGATAGACCTCGTATGGGTCATATATCGTGTAGAAGTACACAACCATGCTATATACATGTCCAATCCATGTAAGTCACATGGGAAGGTGCCTCGCTTATGGTACATGTCATGTATAGGGTATACACACTATGTACATGGGTTTCTATACACCATGCCCACTTGGAGTAGACAACCATATAAGGATTTCAGGGTACACATATTGTAATAGGGTATACACACCATGTACTACACCCTTTCTAGCCTTTTGATGGTTTTCCAGTGTTGTACACCCTAGAGTCAAAACTAGACCCATGATTAAACCATTTTGAGTGCCTTTTCATGTAAATCATGACGGTGAAACCCATGAGGTGATTTGAGGAGTCCTAGTACATGTTTCAATATTTTTACTAAATAAAGAGGTTCCTTATAATGGTTCTAGTAACAATAGAAGTGTGTGAAGGTGGGCGATATATTAAAATTTATTTTAATAATCACTTCTTGAAACCAAGATCGAGGATCTTGCACATAAAATTTATAATTAATTTATTTAATATTTGATGAAATAAATACCCAGGCTTAAGAAATTTCTTCATTGGTGAATGTTGATCATCCAAAAACAACCTTTCGGATTAACTTTATTGCATTGTGAGGATCCGTGGATAGAATCCATTTAGTGGTGATCCATATGTGCTCCTATGATCTCCAAGAAACAACACTCGATCTTCGGGTACTAGCGTAGTGATTCGATTGTCTTATGTTGTTCGTTCTTGATCGTTCATTATTTTTTCTTGAAGAAATATATCTTGCTCTTCTCATTCTAGAGAGGGATAGAGGAGGAGGTGTTGAGAGAGAATTTGTTATGTGCAATAATTATCTATTCTCAATTTTAGGATACTCTACACAATAGAAATAGCCATCTATTTATAGAGTTAGGATTTAAGTTAAAATATTATTTAATTTTATACCATCCATTAAATAAAATTTATTAACTTTCACCAAACTTATTCCACAAAATAATAATTATATTATCACTATTTTGTGGTGCATGCCAACTTGCATAATAAAAAATAAAATGTAATGGTCTTCTTAATTAATATTTGTCACTAAACTCAGTCTTGGTCTATTTAAACTCCTCTAGAATTTATTGAATAACAGAATAAATATTTTATTCATAAATAAATATTTTATTGAAAATCTAGAGAATAAATATTTATTAAAATATTTAATAAATAAAATAAATATGTTATTAAAAAGCTGGAGAATAAATATTTATTTAATTTATGTGATCAATAAAACTTTAATAAAATTATTCCTTGAAGTTGAGAATAATATTTATTCCATTAATTAAACTCAATTAGAATTTAATCAAGATTAATGGAAACACTTAGTGTGTGACCCCTTAGGATTCATTATTTTTGGAATTATCCAAGCTTGCCTAAAGTCTAATATTACTATCTAGAAATGGTTCAAAGCACCTAAGAGAAATAAATTAAGGTCTTAGTGTTGAAAACCATATATGAATGCTCATTGTGTAGTATAATCCATTTTTCACAATATCTCATCATGTAGGTTGTATCACCATGTCCCCAACCTATATGCTCAATATGTATTTATTTTACTATATGAAATAAACACATTGTTACACCAAGACCATGTAATTTAATGTGATGGTTCTATTCCTATCAAAGTGATGAGATATCATCTTCCATAAAGATAGAAGGGATAAATCCTTCATCAATATATTCATTAATGACTTGTCATGCATGAAGCACCCAACATATCTAACTTCTCCATGAAATATAATAATCATGGTTTATGAAATACATATAATTAAGAAAATTTCAACATGAATTAATAATAATCTTAATGTCTAAGGAGCATCACACATGCTCATAGATAGGGATATCCAATGACACCAAAATATGTAGAATTCTTATTGGCAGGTCTGTTCTCATAATCTCTTATCCTAGAGATTACCAAGTTTGAAATTCATGAGAAGAAACCTCATCTTCTTATGAGTACTATCACCAAAAAATATATGTACCATGTGTCCCATCATAGTACTTTATTCAACCACATAACATTATTTGATAATATCATCATAGTACATCAAGGTTGTCATTATAGCGGGGAACTTCTATAACTTTATCAAGGATCCGTATAGTCTATTAAATTATTACATTAGATTCATTCATAAAAACAAAAAATATTTAATAAGAAAATTTATTAATATTCAATACATTGACTATTCATGTAATCAAATTAAAAACAGTTGGTCCCAGGACACCAACTCCAACAAACTCCCACTTGGACTAGAACTGAATGCTTATGACCTTCAACCCGCTAGACCTCACATGATATTCATGTTTTTTCTGAGTAAAGGATTTAGTCAAGGGGTCTACATGTTGTCTTCCATGTAAATACTTCTCACTACAACTTTAAATCTATAATAAAAATCTATCAAGAGATGATACTTATGAATTATGTACTCTGTCTGCTGATGTGACCTTGGATATTTTTCAAGAGCCACCATTGTAGTATTATCACAATAGAGTATGATAGGATTTTTAATTATAGCTACCACATAAATATCTTGGATGAAGATACACATCTATATTACTTATTTATCTACCTCATAATCCACAATATACTTCAAATCTACTATAGAATCTATAACCATATCATATTCATATCCTCAGATAACTAGTTCCTCATCGCCTTCATAAACTAGGAACATATCCTTAGTACACATCAGATACTTAAGAATGGTCTTGAATTCAATCCAATGGAGATCACCTAGATCAACTTTATATATTCCTACCACACTTAATGCATAAGTGGAATGTAGCCTAGTACATATCATAACATACATGACTAACCCAATCGCTTATGTGTATGGAATCCTTATCATTTTGTTTCTTTCCTCAAGTGTCTGAGGACACATTTTCCTAGAAAGATTAATTCCTTTTGATGATAGCAACAATCTCATCTTGGATTGTTCCATAATTAACCACTTCAGTATCTTATCAATGTATGTACTTTGACTTAGGATGAGAATCCTCTTGAATCTATCACAACAGATCTTCATCCCAAGAATATAATCTTCCTCACCCAAGACCTTCATATAGAATCATTTATTCACCGATTCCTTAACAGACTGTAAGACTTGTATTTAATTTATAGTGAGTAATATGTCATCAACATATTCTATTAAGAAAATGACTACCCTCCCACTAAACCATTTATAGAAACATAGGTCACATTCTTTCTTTATGAAACCAAATTTTATTATGTCCTCGTCAAAAAAATGTTCCATGACTTGGATTCTTGATTTAATCTATAAATGGATCTTTGTAACTTGTATACCTTGTGGGCATCCTTTGGAGTCACAAAACCTTCTAGTTGTGTCATATAGACATCTTTATAAAGGTTTCCATTAAAGAAGGCTGTTTTGACATCCTTTTTCCAAATCTCATAATCATGAAAAGACACAATGGCAAGTAGAATTATGATGGATTTTAGTATTGAAACTGTTGAAAAGGTTTCATCATAGTCAATACCTTGACACTTTTGAAAACCTTTTACAACCAGTCACACTTTATAGGTAATTACTTGTCCTTACATATAAAATTTCTTCATGAATATCCATTTTTAACCAATGGTATTTACATCTATTGGAGTGTCTACCAAAATCAAGACTTGGTTTTGGTACATGGGATTAATTTCATAATTCATGGATTCTTTCCACATGGAAATATCTATTCCACTTACTGCTTATTTATAGGTTAGAGGATAATTATTATCAAATAATAATGATTTATCAACCCCATTGACTAGAAAACTATATCATTCTAGTTATATTATCTCTCTAGTACTCCTAAATAGTAGTTGTGTATCTGGAATAATTTCTTCTTCCTCGAGGATTTGTGGAATTTGTTTCTGTTCCAACTCTTGTGTATCTTGATCATGGAATTCATAAAAGCCTATCTTGTTACACTATCTATTTTAGAGATAAGATCTTACTTAATAAATGTTGGATGTTTTTCAACCAAAACCTTTTTGTTTGAAGGATTGTATAGGTAGTATATGTTTGTTTCTTTTGGATATCCTATAAATATACACTTTGTGTCTTGGGGTTAAAACCTATTACCTTAAGAGGAATTAAAAAATTCTTCTTAACCCCGCACATGTAAGTAAGATAACACAAGTTTATTTCCATTCCATAATTGGTATGGTATACCATATGTTTCTTTAGTTGGCACTCAGTTTAGTACATATGATTTTCTTTGTAATGCGTATCCCTAAAAGGATAATGGAATACTCACATGAATCATTTTTTATCTCACCATTTCCAAAAAGGTGTGTTTCCTCCTTTCACTTACACCTTTACACTGAGGTTTTTAAGGAGGATTTAGTAGATATAAAATCCCTAAATCCCATAGATAATCAATTAAGTATTGATTAAGATATTCCCCACCATGATCTGAGCGAAGTTTTTTAATCTTCTTACCAAGACAATTCTCAAATTAATTCTTGTATTCCTTGAATTTTTCAAAATGATTTGATGTATATATCATTAAGTAGACATATTCATATCTACTAAAATAATCAGTAAAAGTTATGAAGTATTAGTACCCACCCCTTTCTTTAATGGGAAATGGACCACACACATCGGTATGAAGTAATTCAAGAATTTCATTATGATTTTCACCTTTACCACTAAATGGGGATTTGGTAGTTTTTTATTATAAACATGTGTGAGATACACCAAGTGGTTTTAGTTTAAGAGAATCTAAATATCCATATTGATTTAATTTATTCAAGTACTTTTCATTTACATGACCTATCCGGTGATATCAAATTTTTATGTGGTATGAGTCATGTGACGTAACTTTGTTATCAATTTCCATTATTTTGTTCATGTAATACAACACAAAAATACTGCTATTTAAATTTTTCTTAACATAAAAAATGATATATTTTTAAAATAAGAAACATTTATTCTCAAATTTGAAAATAAATCCATCTGTATCAAGTCTAGATATTAAAAAAAATATTTTCAGTAAATTAAGGCACATAATAAAAACCCTTTAAAACCAAGATCATTGTGGTCATAAACATGAGTTTCCATTCCCTAATAGATACAAAAGTAATTTTATTTCCATTTGCTTCTTGAAGATCTACCTATCCTTAGTCAATCTTTATTAATATACCTAGTTCCTTTATTTGAATACATATGTGAGAACCACAAGCTTTATCTAGTACCCAATTTTTTGAAATAGATAAATTTCACTTGATAAAATATACACCTGAAGCTTCCCCTTGATTATTTGGCTGGGAGTAGTTTTTCTTACATTGGACCTTATTTCCACATGTGAAATAGACAACATCATATTCCCCTTCTTTCCCCTTGATCGTAATCTTCTGGGAAGGGCATGAAAAATGTAAGGCCCCAACCCCAGTTACCCAGAGTCGGTGCATTATTTTAATACATTGGCATAATTACAAGGAATCAAGTCCAAAAGGACCAATCAATTTAGCAGTCATGGAAAATAGCTTACATACATGAATATTACATAATACTTTATAACATACAAAACAACATAAATAATCCTTTATGAACGCCATTATTCTGTTGGCTTAACCCTGCATATCAATCACAATACACTTCTTGGAATCCTGGGAAAAATAAAACATAGAAAGGGGTGAGCTTAGATGCTCAGTAAGGATAACAATATAGCGGAAACTTTCAAAAATAAGCATAAACATTTAAGGAAATGTATAACTAAAACAAAAGCGTTTTAAACTTGAACTTCATCATAATATAGAAAAAAATAAAATGAAGTAATTCCATTTACTTATTCACATGGACATTCTACTAGTCGAATAATCACATGTAATATCATTAACCACTTTCATAATGATGGAATGTATAATTCCAGACTATCATAACCACATATTCAAGGCCTTGTTCCAAGACTACAAATAAGATTTTGTCAAGGCCTTGTTCCAAGACATTATTTTGTCTCAGGAGACCTACCGATGCATTGAGGAGCTATAGAGGGATCCACCCATCACTTACTAAGTCCAATGCATTCATCATATGAAAAGGTTTAAACATAACATAAACATTCATATTAAAACTAGCAGAAGAAATGTCAATACGTTATCCCTAAACCATGAATGGTATAAAAATAACACATCCATGGTCAAACATATCACAAAACCTTCAATACAATATGGAAGATTTGTATCATAATAAATCATCTTCAAACAAGTTTAAAATCCATCAAATGATGTTGACATAGATTAAAATGATTTGTAAAACTCTTTGAGAGAAATATCCCTTTTTGATGAAAACATTTAAAAGTCACACAATTTATAAAGGAAAAAATTTAAAGACATTTTTGAATCAAAGTGTCCTATACCACTTTGAAACTTTTGAAAAGAATTAACATTTTAAAAACATTCATGTCCATATAAATAAATCTTTAAAAACCATTTTGAAGACATGGACATTAATGAGAAAGATTTAGAAGAATAAATATTTAAAACATTTGAAATGATGTTTTTGTAAAAAGTGCCTTAAAAGAATCCCTTTGAAAACTCTTTCATGAAACATGTACATGGATAATAAATATCTCCCATTAGATACTTACGTAGAAACAACCTCAGATAATAAAGAGATTGTGAAATTAACCCTTACCAATTTGGTAACTTACGAAACATAGGCCCCATGAAAGATGTATCATACAATGAATATTTAAATAAACATAAATTAAATTGTATTACACAAATAATACAATTAAATGGAAGTATATACACCACAAAAAAGGTAATAGTGGCAATATGGAACAAATCTCACAGGAATAAGGAGTGAGACGAAAACCCCTTACCATGCATTTTTCTTTAGTCGAGGGTATGTTTAACCTCCCGTATGAATACCGTAGTATGTTATTGAATTATACCAAAACCATATTAATATTTATGATATCATACATTATTCATTTATGACTTTATACTACCCATTTAATAATAATTTCCTTGTTAAATTAACATTTCGGGTAATAATCGCTTTCTTAATCGTACGTGTTTTAATTTGTTACTCTTGATTGTATCACTTAGATCATGATTTAAATACTTCCATAATATAAAACATGATTTATATATCATATATATTTAGAATATAAATATTTATAATAGACATATATATGAAATGGAAAACACTGTTTATGGAGACGGTAGTCCGTACGTACGCATAAACGTTGTTTCTGTTTTCATAACGCATTGAATGTAACTAAGTAAATAAAATATATTTAAGTACATATATATATATATATCTAGTAGAATTATTATATCATATATTACAATGATATTAGTAATATATATTTTTATAATCATCGATGAATGGTGAATGTGGAAATGAATCTCACCGCGTCGTGGAGACGATAATCCGTACGTATGCACGAGCGACAATGTCATTTCCATAAAGGTGTGGAATTGGATGTTATATTAATTTTACAGAGAAATTATCACGTTATTTTAATTATTTATATAAAAATTACCCATCATTATATCCATCCAAATAACATAGTGTTGAATAACAAATTACACCATGGCGTGGAGACGGTAAGCCATACGTACGCACGCATGATGACATTATCATTCATAAGATGGATAGAATAATGAATATAGTTGTGAAATATTTATAATAAAATAAAATTATATATAAGATACTGGATTTTTATTTTATAATGTAAATTACAAAGAATGGAGAAGTGGAAGAAGAAATGAACTTGAAAGAGGGTGGTGAAATCATTACCTCTTCTTCAGCTTATTCCTTTTGATTTGATCAAAAGGGATCATTAGGTTGGCTTTCTGATCAAACTAAGGCCTCTAGGTTTAAGTGAGGAAAGTTGGGAGGATATTTGGGTAGAGTTTGGCCGAGACAAATGGCCTTTTAGGTGTGATTTTGAGAGAAGGGGAAGTTACCTTTTATAAGAGGGGTGAGGGTCACTTTAGGAAAAGATTAAAGTATTAATTTATTATACAATCATATTCGGTTTATAATGGTTCCAAATGAATTTATTTAGAGACTTAGGTGGTTATGGGTCAAAATAATCTCAACCAATAGGTTTTAGACAAGTTTATATTACCATTTTAACCTTATCATTTATATTTAACTCTTAGTTAAACAGTTTAACTTTTACCAGGTCTTCTTCTATTCTTACTATATATGGTTAATAAACATACTCTAAACTTCCAAGAGAACCTAAAGTGGCTCATTAATGACATATATAATATTATTTAAGCCCTTTTTACGAACCTTAAATTTTTGGGAATATTACATCAACCAATAATAGAGTATTTTTTTAAATATTAATTTATATCAATTTTGACAGTATTTGGTATTTTGTTTTCGTAAAAGTCATCACAACTTGATTACTTAGAACAAGATACATTGAATCATCCCTAAAATGTCATATTAACCTATAAAATTCGTGGATGTCATAAAAAATTTGAAATTATATTTATTTTAATATTTATAATACCATTTATTTGATTCTTTGATTAATAAGGTAATTACTGCATCATCATTGTGTCATAAATAAATTTAATTATTTAATGTCTAAAATTATAAATAAAATACCATGATTTAGGAAATATTTTTACATTTCTAATGAATATTTATAGTCGAATTTATCTTATGTATAACCCTATATTAAAAATGTTTTAGTTAATAAACTTTGAATTTAACACTTTTAACTCTTCTTTAAATTAAATAATAATAAATGTACTAATCTAATCCCAGTGGACCTAAAGGGTCATATTTTATTCCTAAGTTTGTTTTTGATCGAATTACACTTATCCAATAGAATTAGTACATGTGTTAGGGTAATAATAATATCATTTTTACCCTTAATTACCCTATTTACTTTTAACCGTGGTAAATAAAAGTAAAAAGTTACTATTCACCAAAAATTATTTTTATCTTATTGAACCACATTTTACTCATTGATATTAACCATGTCTCTCAGATTTTCAAAATTCAACTCACAGAAGCGGTAAAATTAAGTTTTATGTGAATTTACAAATTCTCCTTGGAGGTGGGTAAAAGACGGTGAAAAGTTCAATAAAATTTTTATATATCTAAAAGTATTATAAACTGACTCAAATGAATTACATTAAACTTATATAGGTATTATGTATCTATTTTGACCTAAAATAAATTTAAATAAAATAAATAATTATTTAAATAAAAATTCAGTTTTAAACAATAACTTAGTGTTTTCACTATTCATCAAAAATTAAAAGTTTTCAGAAAAATATCAAAAATTCACCCTAAGATAATTTTGATATTCCAAAATTCAATAATGAAGTACATTTTATCAAATTCAATACATAGAAGTTTCATTTATTAATTTAAAATTAATTCCCGCTATTAAAACCAAAAGGCATATTTTTAAGAAATAATAACTATCAAAAGTATGACACTTGTTTATGTCCAATTTCAAAGTGAAATTACTTACAATGAACATAATTAGATTAAATAGTAAAAATATAATCTATTTATACTTCCAAACCATTAAAATGTATAATTTAACACTATACATTATTTTGATTAAAAAAAGTTGTTTTCAGTTAAAATATAGTATTTTTCATTATTCACCCAAATATGAAAGTTATTAGAAAAACACCAAAACTTTATTAAAACTAAATTCTTATGCCCCGATTCGAAAGAAGAAGTTTATTTTTTTCAAATTTAATATATAAAAGTTTCAAATATTGGATTTGAAAAGGCTTCTCCATTAAAAGGCGGTAAAATTGCATTTTTTGAAAAATACTTCTTTTATCTGAAAAAATGTATTTGTTTTTAAATTATGTCTAAGAAACTCATAATATGGATTCTAAAATTATAAGGATTATATAAAGTTAAAAATTCAGTTAATACTATTCATAACCGCTTTTGAATGGCTAGTTTGGTAAGTCGTGATGCGCTTGAACTCAGTGTTGTGTGTAGTACATGTTATTGAATTACTTTGAAGAAATAACGTATTATGAAATCTTGGGGTGTTACATTCTAACCTCCTTCAATAAATTTCATCCTCACAATTTGAAATTATTTTTCAAAAATAAAAGGTTTAAAATAGAAAATACCTTTGGGAAAACCCACATCGTAAATTAGGTTAACAAAATTTAGTCTTAATTAGAGGAAAAGGAAAATAAAAGGGTCACCACCAAATTATGATCTCGATTAGAAGAACATTGGTGGCAATTAGAGACATATAATTGTAGGGAAAATGTAAATATTTATAGGTAGTGATTGAGTTCATCAATCAAAAACAAGTGTAAAATTGAGGGCCTTAAATTAATCAATCTATGAGGATTTAAAATACCATCAGTTCAAAAAAACATATGGTATTAGGATAACATATTTTTGGTTTTAAGATTGCTTCACTAAAGTATAAGAATTAATTTCTTCATAGAATAAGAGAAGAAGAAAATTATATACTTGACAAGTAGAGTCCCATTCTTTAACTAATTTCTACCACAAACTGATCTTTCACTCTAAAAGATAATATAACTTAAAAATAATATTCTGTTTATCTGATTCGTATAGGGTTCAAAAAAATGAATTTATAATTCATCTACCGGAATTTTTTAAAAAAGACTAAATTATTCAATCCAGGAAATCACGTCGGCCAGGGGTAGGTGATCCACCCTTGTCGCCCTTCGGTTGTGGGTTCAAGTCTCGCGGCCTTTCCAGATGCGACGGGTTGCCGCCCGACCTTCAGGTTGTCCTTTTATGGAAATCCAAAAATAATATCAAACTAGAATTATCCAAAATACTTTTGTCCAAACTCACAGTCCAAAAATTATAAGGAAGGTAAACACAATGAAGATCCTTTTTTCTGCATAATAACATGTGAACACATTCATCATGTATTCTTTTAAAACACTGCCACATCCTGAATTACCATAAAACCTTATTGATTATATTCATGATCCCTTATTCCTTATAGAATACTGGATATACTCCTTCTATCCTAAAATGTTGTAAACTCCAACAATGATGGAATATAAAAATCATTAATTAGTTTCAAGGTAGTCAAGAATATCCAATATAATTTATCCAAATCAATCATGTATTATTACAAAATCACTACCTCGGTATCAGAACAATATTATGGTTTATCTTTCTCTAAAACATATATTTTCCAAAAATTTAACCTGCTATTGAGTCAATTTTCTTGGTTCCACACAATATCAAGTCCCTAATGAAATAGTACTGTAGTATAATCCTTATATACTCCATAATTATTATAACCAGTATATTGTTGATACAACACTCAATTGACATAATTCTCTAATAACAACATAAGAACTCTAATCATTCCTCCTCATCTATGGTAGTATCATAACTTGATTATTATCCAATAGCATCATTTTGAGCATACTATGATGATTTGGACATTGGTTCGCGTAGTGTCCCAACTCTTTATAGATGAAGCATTGTACATTTGAAACCTTTTTCTTACCCTTGCAGTCACATACATGGTGTCCTTTTTCTCCACACTTATAACAAAATCCCATTCCCTTTAGGAAATTTCTAGTGTGTTTCTTCCCACAGTAATCATATATGGGAAAATTATTCTTTTACCTCTTCCCTTTATACATCTTTCTCTCTTCCATCCTTTTCTTCTCTTGATTCCCTTCAAAGCCATAGGACTCAAAAAAAAATTACTTATCTTATTAACACATGATACTATTTCTTCATATGTTGAGAATACATGGGAGACTATTTCCCTTCTAAATGTTGGATTAATACCATGAAAGATATGATCCTTCTTACTCTTTGGATCATACATATTTCTGGAGTTCACATTCCTTCTACTGGGCGTTATTTCTATACAATAGCATAAATTATGTTAGTTTTTGAATTGAAATGAATAATTCCAAACTTGTAAAATACCTAACATAAATTGAACGGTTTATTGATATAATCTATAATTATAAAGATGTATTCATTGAGGAAGTATACACTCATAAACCCTTCATAATGATTTTTAAAGAAAATGATAATTATCCTAAGCATATCCCCCAGGAGTGTGGTAACCAAGAGTGCAACAAAGCCCATTGTCGTGCACCAGTTCCCGTTCGAGTCTAGCTCAAAGCAGTGTTTTCGGGTTTTACCCCTAGTTACATCTGTGCCAGAGCTGCCTCTACCTGCTTGTATCCATACAGGGATGTATTTTCTTGGAAAACTCACAAAATATCAACATTACCAAAATTCTAGGAATTTCTTCTACACAAATCCTCAATGTTTATCTTAGGTCTATGTGCTCTAATCAGAGTTTATCTAAATATGGCTTCCAAGGTTATTTCTAAACTTTCTCTTATACCAACTGTAACGCCTCGACCCCAGTTACCCAGAGTCGGTGCATTATTTTAATACATTGGCATGATTACAAGGAATAAAGTCCCAAAGGACCAATCAATTTAGCTGTCTTGGAAAATAGATTACATACATGAATGTTACATTACACTTTATAACATACAAACAACATAAATAATCCTTTATGAACGCCATTATTCCCTTGGCTTAACCCTGCATATCAATCACAATACACTTCTTGGAATCCTGAAAAAAATAAAACATTGAAAGGGGTGAGCTCAGATGCTCTATAAGGATAACAATACAGCGGAAACTTTTATAAATAAGAATAAAAATTTAAGGAAATGTATAACTAAAACAAAAGCCTTTTAAACTTGAACTTCAGCATAATATGGAAAAAAATTAAATGAAGTAATTCCATTTACTTATTCACATGGATATTCTACTAGTCGAATAATCACATGCAATATCACTAACCACTTTCATAATGATAGAATGCATAATGTGAGACTATCATAACCACATAGTCAAGGTCTTGTTCCAAGACTACAAATAATATTTTTTCAAGGCCTTGTTCCAAGACATTAGTTTGTCTCATGAGACCTATCTATGCATCGATGAGCTATAGCAAGCTCCACCCGTCACTTAATAAGTCCAATTCATTCCTAATATGAAAATCTTTAAACATAACATAAACATTCATATTAAAACTAGCATACAAAATGTCAATACTTTATCCCTAAACCATGAATGGTATAAAAATAAAACATCCATAGTCAAATATATCACAAAACCTTCAATACAATATGGAAGAATTGTATCATTAAAAATCATCTTCAAACAGGTTTAAAATCCATCAAAGGATTTTGACATAGATGAAAATGATTTGTAAAACTATTTGAGAGAAATATCCCTTTTTTCATGAAAACATTTGAAAGTCACACAATTTATAAAGGAAAACTTTTAAATACATTTTTGAATCAAAGTGTCCCATACCACTTTGAAACTTTTTAAAGGAATTAAAATTTTAAAAACAATCATGTCCATATAAATAAATCTTTAAAATCCATTTTGAAGACATTGAAATTAATGAGAAAGATTTAGAAGAATAAATATTTAAAACATTTGAAATGATGTTTTTGTAAAAAGTGCCTTAAAATAATCCCTTTAAAAACTCTTTCATGAAACATGGACATGGATAATAAATATTTCCCATTAGATACTTACATAAAAACAACCTCATATAATAAAGAGATTGTGAAATTAACCCTTACCAATTTGGTAACTTACGAAACATACACCCCATTAAAGAGGTATCATACAATGAATATGTAAATACATATAAATTAAAGTGTATTACACAAGGAATACAATTAAATGTAAGTACATACACCACACAAAAGGTAATAGTGGCAATATGGAATGAATCTCATGGGAATAAGGAGTGAGATGAAAACCCCTTACCTTGTAGTTTCATTAATCGAGGGTACGGTTAACCTCTTATATGACGACCGTAGTATGTTATTAAATTATACCAGAACCATATTAATATTTATTATATCATACATTATTCATTTATGAATTTATACTACCCATTTAATAATAATTTTCTTGTTAAATTAACATTTCGGGTAATAATCACTTTCTTTATCGTACGTGTTTTAACTTGTTGATATTTATTGTATCACTTAGATCATGATTTAAATACTTCCTGAATATAAAAATTGATTTATATATCATATATATTTATAATATAAATATGTATAATATACATATATATGAAATGGAAAACACCGTGTATGGAGACGGTAGTCCGTACGTACGCATAAACATTGTTTCCGTTTTCATAACGTATTGAACATAACTAAGTGAATAAAATATATGTAAGTACATATATATATCTCTAGTATAATTATTATTTCATATATTATGAACATATTAGTAATATATATATTTATAATTTTCGATGAATGGTGAATGTGGAAATGAATCTCACCGCGTCGTCGAGACGATAATCCGTACGTACGCACGAGTGACAATATCATTTCCATAAAAGTGTGGAATTGGATGGTATATTAATTTTACAGAGACATTATCATGTTATTTTCATTATTTATATACATATTACTCATCATTATATCCATACAAATAACATAGTGTTGAATAACAAATTACACCACAGTGTGGAGACGGTAAGTCGTACGTACGCACGCATGGTGACATTATCATTCATAAGATGGATAGAATAATAAATATAGTTGTGAAATATTTATAATAACATCAAAATAAATAGAAGATATTGTAGTTATTATTTTAGAATGGAAATAACAAAGAAACCAGAAGTGGAAGAAGAAAGGAACTTGAAAGAGGGTGATGAAATCATTACCTCTTCTTCAGGTTCTTCCTTTTGATTTGATCAAAATGGATCTTTAGGTTATCTTTCTGATCAAACTAAGGAATATAGGTTAAATTGAGGGAATTTGGGACTTGGGAAGGGGTTGGCCGAGGCAAATGGCTTTGGAGGTGTGATTTTGAGAGAAGGGGAAGTGCCCTTTTATAAGAGGGGGGAGGGTCACTTTAGGAAAATATTAAAGTATTAATTTATTATACAATCATATTCGGTTTATAATGGTTTCAAATGAATTTATTTAGATACTTAGGTGGTTATGGGTCTAAATCCTCTCAACCAATAGGTTTTATACAAGTTTAGGTTACCATTTTAACCTTATCATTTAGATTTAACTCTTAGTTAAATATTTTAACTTTTACCGTGTCTTCTTCTATTCTTACTAAATATGGTTAATAAACATAATCTAAACTTCAAAAAGAACATCAAGTGGATCGTTAATGACATATATAATATTATTTAATCCCTTTGGACGAAACTTACATTTTTAGAAATATTATATCAACCAATAATATAGTATTTGTTTTAAATATTAATTTATGTAAATTTTGATACTATATAGTATTTTGTTTTTGTGAAAGTCATCACAACTTGATTACTTCAAACAAGATACATTTAATCATCACTAACATGTAATAATTACTTATAAAATTCTTTGATGTCATAAAAAAATATGAAATTATATTTATTTTAATATTTATAATACCATTTATTTGATTCTTTCATTAATAAGGTAATTACTGTATCATCATTGTGTCATAAATAAATTTAATTATTTAATGTCTAAAAATTATAAATAAAATACCATGATATAGGAAATATTTTTATATTTATAATTATTATTTATAGTCTAATTTATCTTATGTATAACCCTATATTAAAAATGGTTTAGTTAATAAACTTTGAATTTAACACTTTTAACTCTTCTATAAATAAAATAATAATAAATGTCCTAATCTAATAAAAGTGGACCTAAAGGGTCATATTGTATTCCTAAGGTTGTTTTTGGTCGAATTAAACTTATCCAATAGAATTAGGACATGTGTTAGGGAAATAATAATATCATTTTTACCCTTAATTACCCTATTTACTTTTAATCGTGGTAAATAAAAGTAAAAAGTTACTATTCACCAAAAATTATATTTATATTATTGAACCTCATTTTACTCATTGATAATAACCATGTCTCTTGAATTTTATAAATTCAACTAACAGAAGCGGTAAAATTAAGTTTTATGTGAATTTACAAATTCTCTTAGGAGGTGGGTAAAAGACGGTGAAAAGTTCAATAAAATTTTTATATATCTAAAATTATTATAAACTGACTCCAATGAATTACATTGAAATTATATAGGTATTATGTATCTATTTTGACCTAAAATAAATTTAAATAAAATAAATATTTATTTAAATGAAAATTCGGTTTTAAACTATAACTCAGTGTTTTTCACTATTTATCAAAAATTAAAAGTTTTTTGAAAAATACCAAAAATTCACCCTAAGATAATTTTGATATTTTGAATTGAATAATGAAGTCTATTTTACCAAATTCAAAACATAGAAGTTTCATTTATTAATTTAAAATTAATTCCCACTGTCAAAACCAAAAGGCGTATTTTTAAGAAATAATAACTATCAAAAGTTTGACAATTGTTTATGTCCAATTTCAAAGTGAAATTACTTACAATGTCCATCATTGGATTAAATGGTAAAAATATAATATATTTATACTTAAAAACCATCAAAATTTATAATTTAACACTATAAATTATTTTTATTAAAAAAAGTTGTTTTCAGTTAAAATATAGTATTTTTAACTATTCACCTAAATATAAAAGTTATTATAAAAACACCAAAACTTTATTGAAACTAAATTATTATGTCTCGATTCTAAAGAAGAAGTTTATTTTGTCAAATTGAATATATAAAAGTTTCAAATATTGGATTTAAAAAGGCTTCTCCATTAAAAGCCGGTAAAATTGCATTTTTTGAAAAATACTTCTTTTATCTGAAAAAATGTATTTGTTTTTACATTATGTCTTAGAAACTCATAATATGGATTCTAAAATTATAAGGATTATATAAAGTTCAAAATTCAATTAATACTATGCATAACCTCTTTTGAACGGCTAGTTTGGTAAGTCATGTTGCGCTTGAACTCAGTGTTGTGTGTAGTGCAGGTTATTGAATTAATTTGAAGAAATAACGTACTATGAAATCTTGGGGTGTTACAAAAAATATCTAGGATTAAAACTCTTCACTTTACCTTTATATTTGTTCACCATAAGGACAAAAGTTTTTTCCCACTTTTTATCCTTATCTAATTGGTGAAGAAGAGTAAGAAGATCTAGCAGATAATTCTCAATGTTTTTCATACTAAAATTCACAAAAAAATGGAGAATATCTAAGGGAGTGATTTCATAATGAGGTTAGTGCCCAGTTATTTAGGGATTTCAAACCCCAGAACCATTAAGCTCTCATTATATAAAATGATATTTACTATGTGAGGACCAGGTGGGAACACTCTCCAAGATTTCCCTGAAAGAGTGCCTTGTAAATCTCAAACTTTTCTTGTCCATCTCTCTCTTGGTAAATTCCACAGCAGTTCTCAAGCATGGTATACATATCCATGTTTTATTGA
This sequence comes from Viscum album, assembly GCA_963277665.1. Classification (NCBI taxonomy): domain Eukaryota; kingdom Viridiplantae; phylum Streptophyta; class Magnoliopsida; order Santalales; family Viscaceae; genus Viscum; species Viscum album. The sequence continues at coordinate 2,049,652,905 of OY728156.1, read as the reverse complement.
GACTTAATTATTTCACTAGACATCAATAAAATAATCAAATATTGAACATTGACTATGACACTTAAATTTTTTTCATAGATGAGGAACTCTTCATCACTCGCCTATTTAGCAGGCAGATCAAGAATTGAGAATTCTAGCACATAAGATTTTTGTTCATGGCGCAGAATAACCAAAAGGCATATAGACCACTGTTAGAAGTTACTACCAGTTATGATTTTTTCTTTCTCTAATATTGATAAATGTGATAGTGTGAATGATGAACTTTTCATTTTATTCTATGATTAGAAATAGCTGATTATTAGTACTTTTTTACTACAAAATATGTTAGATAAAATAAATTAAATATTTTTTTATTTATTTATCAAGTCTCCGACAATTTTATAAATTCTAAATATCTCTCACCATTTAACTTGTATTGTCTAGTTGATTTAATATTATACTTGAAATTATCCCCATTACTTTTCTTATTGATCCACAATTTGTCCATGAAAACCATAATAATATAATTAGGTAGGTGGTCTTGCAAACTCTAGACTTATAGCTCCTTCATCTGTTGAGTGGATTACCCTATCCTAAAATCTTGACTTGGATTTCATCAATACATGCCTCAAAATTTATATTGAACAAAATTTTGTAGTTAAAATTAATACAATTTCAGTTAAGTCAACCTAAAACTCTCATGATAACTCCCCGATAAAAGTAAGGGTCCAGACTTTTTCCATGTACTACACATAATTCTGTGGTTTCATTCCCAATAAAGTAATGGAAGGATTAGTCTTAATTAAAATTTAATTGATAGAATTTAATTTATTATGCATATATTTTACCTTATTTTATCCCTTACACATCTTTTTAATATTAAGTGGATGTTAATTAATTAATTAACCATGTTGGATAAAACATTTATGCATAATTCATTTATTAGATTTCTGTCTTTGGAATCATTTTTCTTCCATCTTGAACTGCCTCCACGCTTTTTAGGATGCTCCATTAATTACAAATATTTATTACTCACATGTGGGTGAGGGGAACCAAAGGATTGGTTAAATGGGGTTAAATAAATATACTTGGACACATGGGTCCTACATAATAATAGAGGGTGGGATAAATCACTATCCATCATTTAATTTAATATTAAATGATTACAAACTCATGAAATAATTTAAATTAAAACATCCAACACATACACAGGTCTTGGTCCAGCTCATGAATGGTCATACATGCAACAAAAATTCAAAATTAAAACACTATCATTCATTTATTTATTCATTATTTTATTATTTAAGATAAATGAACATTCAATAATTAATTAATCCCCTTTAATATTAATGATCAGATGATCTTATTTGGAGATAACCATCATTAATGGAATTCATGGAAAATAAATAGAAGAACTAATAATGACATATTAATTACTATAAATTAATTGGGAATTTAAAATTCCTTACAACCATTATTAAATTTTCAAACACACAATGGTGTTCTAATCAATAAAATAAGGTTTTAATGCTGTAATTTTTAAATTTAATGTAATTTAATTTATTTCTATTAATGGGAGGATACACGGCATGTACATGAAGTTACACTCCAAGTACCTTAGTTTTTGTATATCCAAGTCACATGCCTGGGGATTCATCATGTTAACTCGTCCAGACTACATGGTGAGTACATTTCAGCTACACACCCTATATTTTCTTATCATGTTCCAAGTTGGACCAGTCAACACACAATGTGAAATAAAATCATCACATGTAATTAATTTCTTAGTGTATCTAGATACAATGTGCATGGTTATACAGTGTGTGCTCTGACCGCACATCATGTATCCCAGTTTTACCTACCAAAGATTTGGCACTTCCTGATGGAATCTCTAGTCATTCTTCATTTGTTATTAAACCATTAAGAAAATGAAACACTAAAATAACATGATTAATATGTTGATAACATGCTAATTCAAATCAGATTATAGAACGAAAAACATGAAATGAAAATCTAACCAAAATTGTGCATAGATCAACAATCAAATAAATAACTATAAATATTAATTTGAGAACTTTTATACCACATGATTGTTTTGGGTGTAGTTGAAGTGTGCGGAGGTAGGTGATATATTAAAATTGATTTTAATAATTATTTCTCAAAACCAAGAGTGGAGATATTTCACATCAAATTTATAATTAATTTATTTAATATTTGAAGAAATAAATAACTGGGCTTTGGAAATTTTTTCATTAGTGAATATTGATAATCCAAAAAGACCCTTTCAAATTACCTTTGTTGCATTGTGGGCACACAAGGATAGAATCCCTCTAGTGGTGATCCATATGTGCTCCAATGATCTCCTAGAAACACCACTCAATCTTTGGGCGCTAGCGCAGTGAGTCGAATGTCTTGTGTTGTTCTTTCTTGATCGCTCATTCTTTATTCTTGAATAAATATCTCTTGCACTTCTCATTCTTGAGAGAGAGATAGGAATAGGAGTTGAGAGAGAATTTGTTTTGTGAAAAAAATTTATATTCTCAATTTTAGGATACTCTACACAATAGACATAGATGTCTATTTATAGAGTTAGTATTTAAGTTAAAATATTATTTAATTTCATACCATCCATTAAATAACATTTATTACCATTCATAAAACCCATACCACATAATAATAATTATATTATCATTATTTTGTAGTGCGTTCCAACTTGTGAAATAAAGAAATATTATGTAATGGACTTATTAGTTAATATTTATAACCACGTGGTCTTGGTCCGTTCAAACTCCTCTATAATTTATTGAATAACTGACTAAATATTTTATTCATAAATAAATATTTCATTCACAATCTAGTGAATAAATATTTATTAAAATATTCAATAAATAAAATAGATATTTTATTAACAAACTGAAGAATAAATATTTATTTAATTTATATAATAAATATAATTTGAATAAAATTATTCCTTAAACTTCATAATAACATTTATTCCATTAACTAAAATCAAATATAATTTAATAGAGATCAATGGAAACACTTAGTGTGTGACCCTCTAGGATTCTTTCTCATTAGTAACAGTCGGGTTTGCCTAAAGTCCAATATTACTGTCTAGAAATGGTCTAAGGTACCCAAGAGAAAGTACTTAATTTTACAATGTCAAAAAACACATATGAACACTCATCGTATAATATAATCCCTTTGTCACAATATCTCATCAAGGCGGTTTCATAACCATGTAACCAACCTATTTTCTCGATATGTCTTTCTTTGAATTTTTGAAATAAACACATCGTTACACCATGTCCATGAAATTTAATGTGACAGTTCTATTTTAATCAAAGGGATGAGATATACACTTCTATAAAGATAGAAAGGAGAAATTCTTGCTTGAATTATTCATTAATAACATGTCACTCATGATGCACCCAATGTATCCAACATTTCCATGAGCTGTTATCATCATGGTTTATGATATAAATCTAAGTATGTGAGTTGTAACATGAAATAATAATAATATTAGAGTCTAAGGACCATCACACATGCTCATAAATAAGAATATACAATGAAACCAAAATATGAGGAATTAGTAATGGTGGGTATGTTCTCATAATATCTCATCTTGGAGATTATCAAGTGCAAACTTCATGAGAATAAGTCTCATCTTCTTATGAGTACTCACAACTAACAGTCTATGTACTATGTGTACCATCATAGTTTGTTATCCAACTGTAGAACATTATTTGAGAATATCCTCATATCACATCAAGGCTCTCATCATAGCAGGGAACTGATATGACCTTGTCAATATGATGCATACTCTAGGAAATTATTAAGTTAGGGTCATATAAAACAACAAACAATATGTAATACAATGTTTTATTAATATTAAATATGTCAAATATTTATGTAATCAAAGTAAAAATAGTTGTTCCTAGGACACCAAATCTGACACCTCCTCCGGAAATTGAATCCATCTATCTCCTGGGAGTCGGACTCTTGATCTGGGGTGGGCTATGAGTCATATCTTCAATATGTTATTCAAGGATTATTCATTTTGGTCCAAGTGGAAATCTTATGTTTTGACCTAGAGGATATCGTGTAGGATGCCTCTACCTTACTACTATTTCTGAGGGTCCCCTATGTGATTCCTTTGCGTACATGTTGACCTAGGGAATCCCTTGTAGGATTCATCTACTAACTGACTCTTTTATAGGATCACTTATAAGATTCCTCTACCTATGTACACCATTATTTAGGGTCCCATATAGGATTCCTCTTTCCATATACCTTCGTTGGGGATCTTGAGTAGGATTCATCCTTTATGTCTTGACTTAGGGGACCCGGTGGGTACCCTGTGTTTGACAGAAACTTAGCTAGTGCATTGGTGTTTTGGGTAGATATAGTTGCAGATGTCACCTTATAACCTATTCTGAATATGTAATCCTATGAGGTTTGTGGTAGTAGTGGTGGGTTTAGGCATTCAACCACACTCACTCATTATTTATGCATTCACATGGTTATTGTTCATGCAACTATGATAGCTAGAGGTTCTTCCTGGTTTATTGATGATGTTCTTGATGCATTGTAATATATTACTATAGGGGTGTCAGACATACTTTTTGAAACCTGAATTATAATACATTCTTATTGATTGTATTTTTTATGACACCCATACATACATCCTGAGATCTATCTATTGAGCCTTACTATTTCATGATTTATAGATGTACTACTTGGAGTCTAACTTATATGCCTTGTTCTATTGAGTTTTCTAAACATACTTCCTAGGGTTTAAATCCTAAGACAAACTTGATTAAATGTTATTATTATTGGAAGTACCATTTTTTCCTAAGATTTATCCCTAAGGATAGATATAGAGGTAGGTCACTAATAATGTCTTAAAACCCTCTTATATATGTCACTCTAGGAATCGCTAGTCTTCTAACATTCTAAGAGATGCCAAAGTTTGTTGGGTGGGTGCATTTCCAATTAGTAGTATGATGCTCAGGATCTCATTGAGGATGAACTTAATCTACTAATTTTATTCCTAGGATACTCCCTAGGATTAGTGGATGCCCCATTATAGTATCACCCAGACTTGTTGAGGATGTGGCTGTTAAGACAGTTATTGAATGATTTCATGTTTTTATAATGGATCAAGAGAGTATTACTTTCATATATCCTAAGGGTCATCCCATTTAGGGATTATCCAAGTTTCAATGTCGAGATTACTTATGGATTGGGACCTAGGATTCCGACATCAGACTAGATTACACATGGATTGAGTAGTACAACATCTAGCTTAATGCCACATTTTTTGTATGACTAGTTGATACCTAGAATCCTTCATCTTAGTTATTAGAGGCAAGTACGGGTGAACCTAGGGCTAGGACATGTATCCACCTATGGTAACATAGCTTGCTCTAAGACATTATTTCATTGTCCAAAGAGGGTATTTCCAATCAGTATTACGGACTCAAGGATCGAATTAATGATACATGAATGGAGTGGTACAACTCAAACTTAGAGCCCTAGTCACATGATATCTAACTCACTAGATATAGGATCAATACTTGATTGAGTTTTTTCTTATGATGTTTTTCATGCAAACCTAAGTATGATATCTCATATCAATGTTATTATCATGTATATATATATACATATATATATGTATGGGTGTCTGTGTGTGTGTGTGTGTATCTGTGTGTGTGTGTGTGATGATGACATAGGCCTAGGGGACACTATTATCATTTTTCCTCACATTGTGAGGAGATGGGTTTTAGAGAGATGCAAGACCATATCTCTCTAAAAAACCATCCGAAATCTACATTTTTCGATCTGATTCCTTGACCACTTAGATGGCTGCCTCCTTTATAGTGACAAGGAGATTTGAGTCCCACCGCTTCCAGGAGAGGCATCTTTCAAATGAGCAAGCTATTAATGGTTTGAAAAAGGATGCACTCTTTCCCTAAGAGTCTGATTCACGCACATTATAGGGGAAACCAAGAGGAATCTCTTTCCTTGAAGCACTTAAAGGTATGGATCTGTCCACTACTACTCTTTTGAATACAACTTTATGTAAGAATTTGGATGATGGCCACTTCCTTGTAAAAGATGATCCTAAAGCTCTTCAACAACGGATAAAAATGTGAAGGTAATCAGTTATGGGTCACACTTCTTACCTCAAAGGTGATAAACCTTTGCAACTTGCTGATCTTAAATTAATAATCACACAATGCTGGGGTTTTGTGGATTGGAAATTAATTCCAATTGGATGTGGATATTTTCACATTTTATTGAACACACAGGAACATCTGAATCAAGTTTTTAAATTAAGAAACATACAACTTAAACCTGGTCTCCTTCAAATTTTAGAATGGGACAGAACCTTTAATCCACACACTCAGAAAAACACAATGGAAAACATTTGGATTTGGTTACATGGACTTAATTGGTTCTATTGGCACCATGATATTCTTAATGACATAGTATCATGTATAGGCACCCCTCTGAAGATAAACCAATGTACTCTTAATGATGAACTAGTCTTGTTTACTAGGATCATGGTGGAAATCTACCTTGACTCCAAATTACTGAATGTTTTCAGCTTTAATGCCAAGGATCAAATAAAAAAAGTGAGAATTGAATATGAACGTAAGCCACCATTTTGTGAGTTTTGAAAGATAGTTGGGAATTCTATCCTGAACTGTAGGGTAGTTAAAACCTAGGCTATCCACACAAAAGGTAATGAGTGGACTGAGATTAGAAATAGAAGAGGCAAGATGATCACTTATGATAAAACTGAACCCCCTAAAATGAAAAATGAAACTTGGGTTAAGAAAACATCACACCCAAATCATTTAGGAGATACCTCAGGTAGCACATGGGCTGAATTGGTTGAAATGGAAGAAAAAAAATAAAGAACAAGAAATTTTAGAATATATTCAAAAACTGGTTATGAATTTTATAAAAGTTGAGCAAATAATTGAAAAAAATATAACACATGCTACCTTAGATGATATTACAATTCCTGCCCCCATTCATAGTGAATCTAGTACAGGTATTTTGATGAAAATATTTGTCCCATATTTATGTGCTGGTTCACATCAGGTGTGTAACACCCCGAGCTTCCATGATACGCTTCTCATTCAATAATGCAATAGCTTGCATTGTACGCAACTTCGAGTTCTAAAACACCGCGACTAATCAAAGTAGCCATTATGAATAGTAATAACCACTTTTTAAAATTATAGAAATTTTATATTTCAAAATAGACATCATTTTTGAATTCGGAATATCAATTATAGCTTTGGGTGAAATTTTGGCATTGTTCTGAAAAACTTCAATTTTTGATGAATAGTGAAACCACTAAGTGGTAGTTAAATAACTGATTTTTCGTTTAAATGAAATATTACCACTTCTGTGATTTAATTTTTAAAAATCTGACATACATGGTTGTCATTAAGAAGTAAAATGTGGTTCAATGAGATTAAAATAATTTTTGGTGAATAGTAACTTTTAAGTTCTTAATCGCGATTAGAGATAATTAGTGTAGTTTAAGGTAAAAATAATGTTTTAATAATGTGAGATGAGCTTGACACATGTCCTAACCACATTGTATGTTTCATGGCCGACCAAGACAATCCATGGGTCAACTTTGGGACCCCATGGAGCCACTTTAGTTGGAAAATGACATAAATACCTTTTATTTAATGTTAAAGTAAAAAATGACACAAACATGAAATGTTTTACTAAAACAATTTTTACATAGGGTTATACAAGTCATATTTTTGACTATAAATTGTCATTGGAAAGCTACAAATATTTCCTACATCATAGTATTTTTTTTATAATTTTTAGACATTAAATTAATTAATTTATTTATGACATCATGATGATGCAGCGATGACCTCATTATTTGACGATTTAAATAAAATGGAAAGATAATGTAATATCTAAGACCTACACATGTCCAAAACATATTGGATGAGTATATTTCGAACCCTTATCACCTTATCCTCGAACTATATAAGTTTGGGACCTTTAGAATCCGAAAAGCATTGTATAATAATGTAACATTTCAATATTTCCAAAAGAGCCCCTCCTCTCCTCTTATAAAAGGCCCCCACCTCTACCACCTTATTCACACTTTCAAGCCTTTTGGTTCGGCCAAACTCTGCCCAAATACTCTCCCAACTTCTCTCCCTTCATCCTAGAAGCTTTACTTTAGTCAGAAAGCCATCCTATGGAGTCCCTTTGATCAAATCAAAAGGAAGAACCCGAAGAAGAGGTAACGTTTTCATCACCCTCTTTCAAGTTTCTTTCTTCTTCCACTCCCTCTTTGTTTATTATTTCAATTCTAAAATTATTAATCCAGTATCTTCTATATACGGTGATGTTATTATAAATATGGAACAACCATATTCAGTATTCTACCCATCATTTGAATGACATGTCACCATACGTCCGTACGTACGGCTTACCGTCTCCACGTCGTGGTGTAATTGTTATTCAATATATTATTATTTAGATGGGTATAATAATGATATGTAATTCATGTAAATAATAAATATAACATGATAATGATTCTTTATATATGATATACTATCCAATTATATATTATTTTAATATCAAAATAATGATATTGTCGCTCGTGCGTACGTACGGACTACCGTCTCCACGAACGCGATGAGATTCATTCTCCGTCGTATCCATTCAAGTATAATTATCATTTGATGATTTAAAAATAATGTTTAAGGACATGATATCATTCTGGATATGAATAAGATACAACCTATCTATGAAAAACACGACTTACGTAACAAAACATATAATAGAAAACGAGTAAGTTAACACCCGAAACAACGATAAATCTAAGATATTGTTAACAAAGCAATGTTAAAAGATCATATATGATATCATATGAATGTATATGATTCTTGTATAATTTAATAACAATTATTTCACCATTATATAGGAGGTTAACCTACCCCAACCAAGGAAAAGTACAAGGTAAGGGTTTACTTCACAACCTCTTCATTATCCAAGGTTGTTTATACATAATTATCTACTGGGACCTCGTTATCATCCACATCCATGTTTCATAAAAATGTCTTTCAAAACATTTTTAATATTAAATGGAAAATGGGTTAAAGTCATTTATACCCTTATACATTTTTGAAAGGAATCTTACCGTCGTTTTGCAAATAATGTACTTTTTGACCTTTTTGACAAATTTAAGGTAAGAATGTTTTTTTAACTTATACGGCGGGTGCAGCTATTTTCCGCCATTATAATTTCGTCGAAGATTCCCTTACAAGATTATAAAAATATTTTCAATGTAAATGTATTATTTTATAATTATGGGACTTTTAAATGATTTAAAAAAAGAGATATATTTCTCTCAAATAACTTTGATTTCATCCATGTCAACATCCTTTGATGGGTTTTAAGTTTAATTGAAATTTATTTATGATACAAAACTCCCATTGAACATTTTGTGAAATATTTGACTGTGGATGTGTTATTTTTATACCATCCATAGTTTATGGAGAAATTGTTGACCTTTCGTATGCTAGTTTAATACGAATATTTATGTTATGTTTAAACATATTCATATGAGGAATGTATTGGACTTAATAAGTGACGGGTGGAGCCCGCTATAGCTCCTCGATGCATCGGTAGGTCTCATGAGACAACTAGATGTGGAATTGGCCGATGCCCTTTCCCAATTTGATTTATGGTTTTGGCCGAGGCCTTAATCATTTTAGACGTCTTGGTCGAGGCCTTGACAAAATGTTTCAGAATTTCTGGCATTATACATTCCCTCATTATGAAAGTGGTTATTGATATTGCATGTGATTATTCAACCAGTAGAATATCCATGTGAAGAAGTGAATGGCATTATCTCATTTTACTTTTGCCATATTATGTTGAAGTTCAAGTTTAAAAGGCTTTTGTTTTAGTTATACATTGCCTTAAATGTTTATGTTTATTGATGAAAGCTTCTGCTATATTGTTATCCTTACTGAGCATCTGAGCTCACCCCTTTCAATGTTTTAATATTTTTCCAGGATGTGAAGAAGTATTTTATGAATGACCTGCAGGGATAGTCAGAAAGGGATATGAGTGTGGACTATGAAGACCATGTTATTGTAGTTTGTTTACTTTTTGATGTAATGAAGGACTTATGAATGTATCTAGTGTTTCCAAGGCTACTAAACTAATCGGTCTTTCGAGACTTGATCTTTTGTGATCATGCCAATGTTACGAAGTAATGCACTGACTCTAGGTAGCTGGGTTCGGGGCATTACAGTTGGTATCAGAGGCAGTTTAGTACTAACCTTGGAAGCTAGATTTAGATAAACTCTGATTAGAGCACATAGCCCAAAGATAGACTTTGAGGATTAGTATAGAAGAACTTCCTAGAATTTTGTTATTGTAGAGATTTTGTGAGTTTTCCAAGCAATACATCCCTGTCTAGATACGAGCAGGTAGAGGCGGCTTTGGCACAGATGTACCGAGGGGTAAAACCCGAAAACACCGCTTTGAGCTAGACTCGAACGGGAACTAGTGCACGACAACGGGCCTTGCTGCACTCTTGGTTACGACACTCTCGGGGGATATGCTTAGGATAATTCTTGTTTTCTTTACAAACCACTATGAACGGTTATGAGTATATACTTCCTCAAAGAAAACCTTTTTATGATTATGGACTATATCCCTAAATAGTTCAATTTATGTTAAGTATTTTTTAAGTATAGAATTATGTATTTTGATTCATAAACTAATCTAGTTTATGCCATTGTATAGAAATGGCGCCTAGTGGAAGGAATGGAAACCGTATCAATGCACGCACTCCATGTAGGGATTGACCTCCTTCTCAAGATAATTAGTGTGGATCTGGAGATACAAATGGTGTTGATCAACTTATTACCATATTGGGACAACTCACTCAAGTTATGAATAATAACCTTACTCATATGGATCACCCTGATCCACAACGTGGAGGATAAATGTTAGACCGCTTCATGAGGCAACAACCGCCAACATTTAATGGGGGTACAAATCCATTAGTAGCTGAGCAATGGATAATCTACTTAGAGAAAATATTCCATGCATTGGGGAGTAGCGAAAGGGAGAAGGTTGTCATGGCAGTTTACCGCCTCACTGGAGATGCCGATCAGTGGTGGTCGCTGATTCAAACACAAAGGAAGATGATGACGTATCGAATATGGAATGGAGGGAGTTCAAAGAGCTTTTCCTAGAAAAATACTATCCTCGTGACCATCGAGCAGATATGGAAAGACAATTTTTGAGTCTGAGACAAAAGGAGGATGAGAATGTCGCAAAGTATGAGGACAACTTTACAAGGTTAGCGAGGCATGCTGCAGATTATATATGTAACCCAAGAAGTAAGATTGATCATTTCTTTGATGGGTTAAAACCATTTCTCCATCGATCATTAGTCTCACAAACCTTCTCGTCATACGAAGATATTGTCTCATGTTCTATCAAGACAGAAAAGGAATTCTCTAAGTCTTATGACAACAAAGTAAAGCAAGAGAAGAAGAGAACGGTGGAACAAGAGACGGATAAATGGAAAAAGGGAAAGAAGGATTTTCCATTATGTGATAATTGTGGGAAGAATCACCCTGGTACTTTCCTAAAAGGAATGGGAGTTTGTTATAAATGTGGGGAAAAGGTCATTAGGCACGTGATTGCAAGGGAAAGAAAGAGGCTATCAATGTTTAATGCTACAATTGTAGGGAAATGGGGCATTATGCAAATGAATGTCCTAAGCGTCAGGGAAACTTATCTCAGAAAAGGCCAAGGGATCAAGGACAATCTTATGTTGTCACTACAGTTGAAGCAGAATAACTAATATATTGGTGCTTTTGGACTCATGGATTATATTCTGGTTATTAGAATAATGTGATATATATATATAAGGATTGTACTGCAGTACTTGTTGATTTCAGTAAGGTTTTAATATGATGAAGGTAATTATATTTTTAGTATGTGACAATAAGAGAAACTTTACTTTGTTTGGGGAATCTAATAAATTGATTTTGGAATTAAGAGACCTTTTAGAGAAAGTGTGGACAGAGGTATTTTGGATAACTATAAAGGTTAGGGTGGATTAAGTTGATCTTTGGATAGTATTGTTTAAGGTTAAAAAAATTATGAAGATTATTTTTGGAATATTATAGTACTATAGTTTTAGGAAAAGGACAACCTACAGGGTGGGGCATAACCCGTCGCGTCGGACAAAGCTGCAGGAGTCGAACCCACAACCATAGTGCGACAGGCCTTTATTTCCTACCACTAGCCTACAGGAAGTCCCTGGTTATTACAAAATAATTTTACTAATCTAAATGGTATGTGTTAACATTTGGAACCTTATACAATTAGGATAAGTATAATATTTTTGAGTTCAATTATCTTTTTGAGTGAAAGATGAGTTGAAGGTTGAAACTCTAATTGTCAAGCATAAGTATATATATACCTATCTCTTATTCAATGAATAAATTAATTCTTAAACTTTAGTAAAGGGATATTAAAACAAAAAAATGTGTTATCCTAATACCTTATGTCTTGTTGAACTGATGATATTTTAAATCAACATAGATTGAAGGCTTTGAGGCCCTCAATTTGACAGTTGATTGTAATTGAGGACCTCAATCACTCCCTACAAATATTTACGTTTTTCCTCCAATTATATGTCTCTAATTGCCACCAATGTTCTCCTAATCGAGATCATAATTGGGTGGTGACTTTTTCATTTCCCTTTCCCTCTTATTAAGGTTAAATTTTATTAATCTTATTTCCGATGTGGGTTTTCCACAATGGTATTTTCTCTTTTCAACCTTTTATTTTCAAAGAAAAATTTTAAATTGCGAGGAAGCAATTTATTGAAGGAGGGGAGAATGTAACACCCCGAGCTTCCATGATATGCTTCTCATTCAATAATGCAATAGCTTGCATTGTACGTAACTTCGAGTTCTAAAACACCGCGACTAATCAAAGTAGCCATTATGAATAGTAATAACAACTTTTTAAAATTATATAAATTTTATATTTCAAAATAGACATCATTTTTGAATTCGGAATAACAATTATAGCTTAGAGTAAAATTTTGGCATTGTTCTGAAAAACTTCAATTTTTGATGAATAGTGAAACCACTAAGTGGTAGTTAAATAACTGATTTTTCGTTTAAATGAAATATTACCACTTCTGTGATTTGATTTTTAAAAATCCGACATACATGGTGGTCATTAAGAAGTAAAATGTGGTTCAATGAGATTAAAATAATTTTTGGTGAATAGTAACTTTTAAGTTCTTAATCGCGATTAGAGGTAATTAGTGTAGTTTAAGGTAAAAATAATGTTTTAATAATATGAGATGAGCTTGACACATGTCCTAACCTCATTGAATGTTTCATGGCCGACCAAGACAATCCATGGGTCAACTTGGGGACCCCATGGAGCCACTTTAGTTGGAAAATGACATAAATACCTTTTATTTAATGTTAAAGTAAAAAATGACACAAACATGAAATGTTTTACTAAAACAATTTTTACATGGGGTTATAAAAGTCATATTTTTTTACTATAAATAGTCATTGGAAAGCTACAAATATTTCCTACATCATAGTATTTTTTTTATAATTTTTAGACATTAAATAAATTAAATTATTTATGACATCATGATGATGCAGAGATGACCTCATTATTTAATGATTTAAACAAAATGGAAAGATAATGTAATATCTAAGACCTACACATGTCCAAAACCTATTGGATGAGTATATTTCTAACCCTTATCACCTTATCCTCTAATTATATAAGTGTGGGACCTTTAGAATCCGAAAAGCATTGTATAATAATGTAACATTTCAATCTTTCCAAAAGAGCCCCTCCTCTCCTCTTATAAAAGGCCCCCACCTCTACCACCTTATTCACACTTTCAAGCCTTTTGGTTCGGCCAACCTCTGCCCAAATACTCTACCAACTTCTCTCCCTTCATCCTAGAAGCTTTACTTTAGTCATAAAGCCATCCTATGGAGTCCCTTTGATCAAATCAAAAGGAAGAACCCGAAGAAGAGGTAACGTTTTCATCACCCTCTTTCAAGTTTCCTTCTTCTTCCACTCCATCTTTGTTTATTATTTCAATTCTAAAATTATAACTCCAGTATCTTCTATATAATGTGATGTTATTATAAATATGTAACAACCATATTCATTATTCTACCCATCATTTGAATGACTTGTCACCATACGTGCGTACGTACGGCTTACCGTCTCCACGTCGTGGTGTAATTATTATTCAATATATTATTATTTAGATGGGTATAATAATGATATGTAATTCATGTAAATAATAAATATAACATGATAATGATTCTGTATATATTATATACTATCCAATTATATATTATTTTAATATCAAAATAATGATATTGTCGCTCGTGCGTACGTACGGACTACCGTCTCCACGAACGCGATGAGATTCATTCTCCGTCGTATCCATTCAAGTATAATTATCATTTGATGATTTAAAAATAATGTTTAAGGACATGATATCATTCTGGATATGAATAAGATACAACCTATCCATGAAAAACACGACTTACGTAACAAAACATATAAAAGAAAACGAGTAAGTTAACACCCGAAACAACGATAAATCTAAGATATTGTTAACAAAGAAATTTTAAAAGATCATATATGATATCATATGAATGTATATGATTCTTGTATAATTTAATAACAATTATTTCACCATTATACAGGAGGTTAACCTACCCCAACCAAGGAAAAGTACAATGTAAGGGTTTACTTCACAACCTCTTCATTATCCAAGGTTGTTTATACATAATTATCTACTGGGACATCATTATCATCCACATCCATGTTTCTTAAAAATGTCTTTCAAAACATTTTTACTATTAAATGGAAAATGGGTTAAAGTCATTTATACCCTTATACATTTTTGAAAGAAATCTTACCGTCATTTTCCAAACAATGTACTTTTTGACCTTTTTGACAAATTTAAGGTAAGAATGTTTTTTTAACTTATACGGCGGGTGTGGCTATTTTCCGCCATTATAACTTCATCGAAGCTTCCCTTACAAGCTTATAAGAATATTTTCAAAGTAAATGTATTATTTTATAATTATGGGACTTTTAAATGATTTAAAAAAAGAGAGATATTTCTCTCAAATAGCTTTGATTTCATCCATGTCAACATCCTTTGATGGGTTTTAAGTTTAATTGAAATTGATTTATGATACAAAACTCCCATTGAACATTTTGTGAAATATTTGACCGTGGATGTGTTATTTTTATACCATCCATAGTTTATGGAGAAATTATTGACATTTCATATGCTAGTTTTAATACGAATATTTATGTTATATTTAAATATATTCATATGAGGAATGTATTGGACTTAATAAGTGACGGGTGGAGCCCGCTATAGCTCCTCGATGCATCGGTAGGTCTCATGAGACAACTAGACGTGGAATTGGCCGAGGCCCTTTCCCAATTTTATTTATGGTTTTGGCCGAGGCCTTAATCATTTTAGACGTCTTGGCCGAGGCCTTGACAAAATGTTTCAGAATGTCTGGCATTATACATTCCCTCATTATGAAAGTGGTTATTGATATTGCATGTGATTATTCGACCAGTAGAATATCCATGTGAAGAAGTGAATGGCATTATCTCATTTTAGTTTTGCCATATTATGTTGAAGTTCAAGTTTAAAAGGCTTTTGTTTTAGTTATACATTGCCTTAAATGTTTATGTTTATTGATGAAAGCTTCCGCTATATTGTTATCCTTACTGAGCATCTAAGCTCACCCCTTTCAATGTTTTAATATTTTTCCAGGATGTGAAGAATTATTTTATGAATGACCTGCATGGATAGTCAGAAAGGGATATGAGTGTGGACTATGAAGACCATGTTATTGTAGTTTGTTTAATTTTTGATGTAATGAAAGACTTATGAACGTATCTAGTGTTTCCAAGGCTACTAAACTAATCGGTCTTTCGAGACTTGATCTTTTGTGATCATGCCAATGTTACAAAGTAATGCACCGACTCTGGGTAGCTGGGTTCGGGGCATTACAAGGTGGCCCTTCCATGTACTCTAGAAAAGGAAACTTTACACATCCCTTTGGAGCTGGAAATTTTTGGCCATTTGACACAGACCTCACACTTGGTCAAGGATGTAATGATTTTGGGATCTCCTTTTGGACATCCCCCTCAACATGCACTGGTAAGACCTCTACTTCATCTGACATTGATCTGGAAAAATTCAAGGCAGGTAGAAGTGATGCACCCTCCTTGGATCCTACTCAACAGATGAAATCCCACTTGGATTCAAAGAATTATACTACTGTGCCTAGGGGTAACTCTGCTCCGGACTACTCATTAGAAGGTGTTGTAGCCACTGACCTAGACTGCAGTAAAGGAAGACAAATCATGCAATCTATCACCTTGTATGGCTCCTAAAAAACCCTCCCTGGATAGAAGGTAATGACCCCTTTTGAGAAGAATAAATGTATAGAAGTTGGTTTCTCTGAGAAGAATGTGAAAAACCACATTGGGTGCATCTCTACCTATGGTTCGATCACAAAGTTGCAGACAACTACTTTTACAGGAAAACAATCAGATACTCATGAGAAGATTCCATATACCTACATTAATATTGTTAAACATAATTCTTATAATAAAAATAATTTAGATGTTGTTTTCCAGGGAGATATTAGTGTTATTGAGTCATCATATGATATTAACATAATACAAGATGATGCATTATATGTTCTGCCTGTTAGTGACAATGTTAAAGGCACTACAGGACAGAAAGAGTTTAATACAATCCCCATGTTGACTAAAAATATTATAATATCAACTACACATAAAGTCTTGAATAATAATAAAAAAGGTATTTATAACTCCAAATTCAAATTTAAATGAAGATATTATATTGGAACTGTAAATGAATTTAAAATCTTGACACCTTAATTATTTTAAAACGAATGGTCAACATTTATAATCCCCTAGTTTTTGTTTTTGATAAACCTAATATTAATTTTTCCACTGATTGAGTTCATTTTTGTCATTTTGGTTACACTTTTATAGGTGCTTGTCATATTAACAGTAATCTGGATACTCTTTGGATTTATGCTTGTTCGTCTGTGTATAAGGTTAATTTCCATCACATTGCTGATCAATTCTTCACCTATGACTTTATGATTCATCACACTCATCTCATTTGTTCCTTTATTTATGCTAAGAACAACTATCAGGATCGGAGGACTCTTTGGAATAACCTCACTTGCTTGAACTCTTGTATTCATTTTCCCTGGCTTGTAATTGGGGACTTTAATGCTATTCTATCCTCAAGTGAAAAACTTGGTCCTCTTCACTCAACTTTATCTATGAGGGAATTTAAGTCTGCCATTGGAAACACTGGTATAACTGAAATTACTCTCCTTGAAGCCAAATATACCTAGTATAAGAGACATTATAATAGAGTTTTTGCGAGCAAGCTAGATAGATCCTTCGCCAATAACCATGATTTAGATAATTGGGACACCATCTCCAACGTAACCCTCCCGGAAATCCAATCTTACCATCACCCTATCTTGGTCACTATCTCTTCCAAATCTATAAAACCTCCTCTCCCCTTCAAATTCAAAAATTCTTGGTTCTCTAATATTGATTCTTGTAGCCTCATTAATCACTTTTGGTCTTCTATGACTTTATCCAATGATGCCTTTTCTTATTCTCTTAAATTAAAACTTCTTAAGAAAATGATTAAAAATTTGTGTAGCATGAAATCCAAACAAGTTGATAGTGACATCCTGCTTCTTGAGAATGAACTTCACAAAATTCAAAATAGAAACACTCACTTAGATTTTTCTTTGTATCATAACCAAGAATTTAACATTACTGTGAAACTCAATTCGCTTCTCACCTTCAAAGATAAAATTTGTAGGAAATATCTCAAAATAAAATGGTTAACTAATGGCGATAGAAATAAAAAATTATATAATTTTTTATAGAGGATCCAGAAAGATTTCAGGCCTCATTCTTCCCTCAAATATTGATACAAACTCCTGGAAAATGAAGAGTACATTTATATTCATGTTGTATTCTACTTTGATTCATTATTAAATGGCCCTACCATTAGAAAAGATCTCATTAATGATGTCATTCCAAACAATGTCACTGATGTTTATAACACTTTCCTCATTTGCAATCCTTTTGATCATGAAATCAGAGACACTGTCTTTACCTTGAACCTTGATAGTGCCCCAGGTCTAGATAGTTTTAATAATGGATTCTACCAAAAATATTGGGATATCATCTAATTTGATGTTTTCAAACTTTTTAAACATTTTTTCTCTAGTGGGTTCCTACCAAATGGGTTGAATGCCCATTTCCTTAATTTAATCCCCAAAGGTTTATAATGCCTCTGAAATTCACCTCTTTAGACCCATAGCCCTTATCAAAACACTCTATAAAATCATCACCAAATTGATTTCAAATAGACTCACCTCTATTACAGATAAAATTATCTCCAAGAATCAGTTTGGTTTTGTCATGGGTCGATCCATCCAAGACTGCATTTATCTTTCCTCTGAATTCACTAACACTTTGAACAACAAAAATAGGGGTGGTAATATTTCCATTCAAATTGACATAAGAAAAGCATTTGATAACATGGATTAGGACTTCATCTTCAAGGTTCATCATGGATTTGGATTCAATAATCTCTCCATTTCTAGAATCAAAACCTTTTTTCCCAGCTCACATTTCTATCCTGATAAATGGATCTCCTAGAGGATACTTCAATTGCACCAAGGATGTCAGACAGGGTGATCTACCACCTGCAATCCTGTTTTCTATTGCAGAAGACTATTTAAGTCATCTGCTCACCTGTCTGGTTGACCATAATAAACTTAAACTTATTCATGCTTACAAAAATGTGAATGCTCCCACTCACCTTATTTATGTTGATGACATCATTCTGTTTCTTAAAGGTGATATGAGAAATATCATAACTCTAAAATATACTCTAACTAATTATGAAGAGGTCTCGGGTCAAGTCATTGGTTGGAGAAAATTCTCCATCTATTTTGGCAAAAACATTCTGGTTAGTAGGAAAAGTGTTATCACCAATGAGCTTGGAATTAAAGAGGGGAAAATTCCCTTCAATTACTTTGGGGTTCCCATATTTTGGGGAATACCCAATGCTTGATACTTTTCAAGTATTTTCGATCAAATTCTTAGTCATATTTTCATTTGGAAAGGTAAATATCTTTCCATGGAAGGGAGAGTCTATCTTGTCAAATCGGTCATTGTCTCTAAATTGGTCTAATCTATGATGGTCTTCAAGTGGCTGGCTAGTCTTATCAAAAAAATGAATGTTCATATTAAAAAAAAAATTGGATTGGAAGCACCTTGTATAGGAATCTTGTGACTATCCCTGGGGATACTTGCTATTAGACTTTAGATAAGGGTGGTCTTGGTATTAAAAATTTAAAACTCTTTAATGAGGCCCTTCAATCCAGACTCACCTGGAAGCTAATTCACAATGATACCCCATCGATTGATTTCATCAAAAAAAGGTTCCTGGATTGATTGAGGGGAGGTAGAAAGGCCTACCTGAACTCTTACATTTGGCCCTCCATCAGAAATGTGTATGCCAATATTATGACCAATGCTTGATGGATGGTCACTAGAAACTCCTCCATGAAATTCTGGTTGGATAACTGGACTGGGAATCCTCTAATTACTTTAATTCCTCCTAACCACCTACCTAAAAATATTAACAAAACTATTAATAATGTTATCAACTCTTATTTTGATACTCTCCCTATTAAAGTTGTTAAAATTATTGATAATTATCATTTTGCTATCTCGGAAGATTTTCTAACTTGGGAACATTCTCACAATGGTTTTCTAAATTCAAAAAGTTTCAACAACCACTCTTTTCATAACTCCAAAAATGACTTTAAGTGGGTCAAATTTTTTTGATAAGTCTTGGATTAAGCCCTCAAGACTCACTTTTATTTGGTGTATTTCCTATAACAGAGTTCCCACTGATTCTTGTCTATAAATTTTTGGGATCCAACTTTGTTATAAATTTCATCTCTGTAATCAACATATAGAGGATACTAACCATTTATTTTTGTCTTGTACTACTACTACTTCTATTTGGAACTATATTTTTGACATCTTTGATTACAAATGGCCAATTCTTGATTCTATTAATTCAATGTCAAAATGCTGCGTGGAACTAGAAATCTCCCAAAAAATCAAAAACTTATTTCTAGATGGGGTTATAGAGCTCTTTCGTGTAGTCTGGTATAACAAAAATGCTATTTTTCACAACAATTGATCTTTGAACATCAATGCAGGTAAATTTCAGATTCTCATCGCTATGCATGAAGCTGCGTTAATTTATAAAGGTTGTTGTGACAACTTGGTGGGTGATTTTATAGTTCTGTGACATCTTCAAGTCACTGCCAACTTTATCTATCCAAGACGTACTTTTGAGGTTTTCTGGATACTGTCACTCCTCGGGTGGATTAAAATCAATGTGGAAAATACCTCCAAAAGAAATATAGACCCCGTAGGGTGTGGCTCCATCTACAGAAATCATCTTGGTCAAATAATTGGGTGCTTTTATGGAGGTTGTGGTATTGCAACCTCTTTACAAGTTGAAATGCTGAGTGTAATTCATGCAGTCTCCTTTGTGATACACCATAGTTGGAACAACTTGTGGATTTAAAGTGATTCTACGACTCTGGTACATTCCATTTGGAATGGAATGACTCACCTAGCTTGGCCGCTTACTACGCGTTGGATGAATTGTCTCTGTTATCTTCATGGAACCAATTTCATTGCATCCCATACCTACCATGAGGTGAATATGGTTGCTGATGGTCTTGGAAATAAATGGATTTCACAAAACATAACCTAGATGGAGGATCTTCTAGAAAACCTTTTTCCTCTTCATGTGAAAGATCGTAATATAATCCCGTATTTTAGACTCTTGTAATATTTTTTCTTTTTAATAAATTTTGCTTTGGTCTTTTGACCAAGGCGCCACCCCCTAAAAAACATTGGCCTAAATAAATTCCAACTTTGGTAGAATCAAATAACATTCATAGAGATTATAGACCTAAGGATTGACTATATTCCTATTTTTGCTATTTGTTTCTTTATTATTTGAGTTGTGTCTCGGCTAGGATGAGTATATTCACTGAGAATGAACTTACGAAAACAAATTTATAGGTTAATAATTGGGCTGGACTATTGATATTATTTTCACCCATAAATATGCACCTCAGTATGCATATAGACCTTATGTATGCTTTTCAGGTTGAGCATAAATACATGATAGTTAGGGTTATGACCCATGGTTTCATGATAGAGAGGAGCCACTCATGTGGATTCCTTTGATCGGGATTGAGTATCTAGAAAGTGTCATAGAGACTAGGTATGTGGTCTATCTTGGAGTTAATAGGAGAGACATATAATTTTATTTTATTTTTCCTTCATTTAATCCTATATATGTGATCAATCTAGTTGGTGATCATTGCTACATGTATGACATGGCTGATCGAGAGGATCCACTCATGTGAATGCTTCCTCATTCCTTAAATAAAACCACGTATTATTGAATATATTCCATAAATATAATAATTTTATAAACTCCATCAATGAAAAAATAAACCACTTAGTCCAAATACCATTAATTAGTTATAAGTTCATCAATACCGTCCAATTTATTTCATTCATATCCATCATCTTTTTATCCCAAAATCATTATCTCAACATTAAGAACATATTAAGGGTTTTATTCCCTTAATCATGTGTTTTGTGTATAATATCACCTCTCTATTAAATCAGTTTTGTTGGTCATCGGTACCATTAAAAATATTCTTTAAAATCATTAATGAAAAACATATACTAAACAAACCTTATATATTTTATGATTCATGTAACATAATTCATAAATTCCAATACATATAAACTTTAATCCATCCACTTTATTCTTAAACCATTAACCAATATTCATCATATTATTCCATTATACCTCTTTCTTACAATATGAAATATGAATCATGTCTTAACATTCATCAACCACAATTTAATCGTGCGTCTTACATTTAAAATAAAAAATACTATTAGAACAACTCATACCTTTTATACTCCATTCACATTAGCTTCATCTTCAGTAAAATAAAAATTACTTGTACCACCTCATTGATTCTCTTCATGAGAATTTCCCCTATGACATCGAGTCATATAATTACCATTATTTCCACATTTATAACATTAAACCATTGATGATACCATACGGAGACCATTATTTTCAACCATTTCATTAACCAAAATATTAATTTTTCTTTGGAAATTAGTTACTTTGTATCCATGTTTTCCACACTCAAAACATATTCTTGTTCTTCTAAGATATTCACTTGGGTGCTTCTTCCAAAATTCTTGACATATAGGAAACTAAATCTTCTTTACTATGTAGTCTCCAAAACCTGAAATCTGAATAAACTCTACCATTCCATTATTTAGTGAATCTGAGTGTTGGTTAATTTGAAAGTTGTTAATCATATATTGTCATAACTAATTATACATAATCTAAATTTCCTTCACTCTATTCATCATCACATTTGGTTTCTCATTAACACATTTTTTATCACATTCAATGTTAACCCAGTTCCTTTTGGTTCCCACAATTGACTAAAACCAAAAATCATAGTGTGAGAAACAATATTTATATTGGAAAAACACATAATCATGAAAAATTATTCATATGATGACTAAATAAAAACCCCAAATTTTCATTTTGTAACACCTTAGACTTAAATAATGTCATTCATACTCACCATCTATTAAAATACTTCAGGATGGTTCATAAAGAGTTTTTGAATTTCCCAACCATATCCCCCAGGAGTGTCAACCCAGGTGTATAACGACCCATACTTTACATACATTGTTAATACTTCAAAATTGAAGCATACTTATTACAACATATGATAAAACCACAAAGGACCGTATAGGTATAGTGTCTTTAGAAACTGGGAAACATAAACAACTGGTTCATAAATCTTCTACAGTGTCTCCCATTTATTTCATCATATCTAGGGTCCCTTTTAGCATATTCTACTTAATATCCATCTTCCTGTCCTGGGGAAAAGAAAACATAAAAGGGTGAGCTCAAATGCTCAGCAAGGGCAATAAAGGAAATAAAAATCATATCATATCTTTTTGAAAATCAAAACCTGCAAAAGAGATCATAAAATCTTAATAAATCATAGAAGTGAAAATGAGATCCCCATAATCATAACATGAAACTTGAAACTTTGTGGCATGCACACATAATCATGGAAAATCATTTCTTGTTAGTCATGACTCATTGCCAAGACTATCTTAGTGGACAAAGTCCCTTTCTGAACCGAGTTCACTCCTCGTTTCAGTCCTGTATCACTGAACCGAAATAACCTTCCGTTCCAGCCATGTCTATCTCATGAGATATAAAGTCTTTACCCAATGCATTGGAGGGAGATATAGGTCCCACCCATCTTATAATGAATCCTTTCTTATGTGTGCCACATAAATCATAAATCATACATCGTCACATAACACATGTAATAAAAATGGGATTCTTGAAACATCATGACATCAAAAACAAATCTTAAAAGGTAAATGACTTCATAAAAATAATTCACTTACAACATAATCAAATCAATGTAATAATAGGGATAAAAATAGAACCCTTTATTATCTTAGATGGAAAATAATTTTGATAAAACACTTGAACTCCATTCTTGAGGAAAATATCCTTTCTTCTTCAAAAACTCTTTTCTTTTCTTAACATGTCATACAATTATAAACTAAAAGAAGTTGATTAAAAATAAACTTGAAAACTTGTAAAGGAAGCTTCTTGGAAATAATGTTTTAAAAATCCATTCATGCCGTATAAGTTAAAAAAAACATTCTTCGTACTTTTGTCGGAAAAGTCAAAAAGTACCTCGTACGAAAAACGACAAAAGATTACTTTCATATTCTTTACTAAAAACTCACCTAAGGGTAAAATTGTATTTAAACTATTGCAAGTGGATGGAAACAATATTACATATTGAGGGAACATGGATGTGGATGATAAAATACACCCCAGTAGATACTTACGAATAAACAATCTCGAATAAAAATGAGATTGTGATATTTCCCTTACCTTAGGTCCGATTTGCTTTGTTCGTGTCCGAAGCTCCTGTATAATGGTTTAAATAATGTTATTGACTTATTCCAGAATCATACATATTGATATGATATCATATATGGTCATATTATTAGCTTCTTGTTAGTAATATTTCATTGTTACTTGTTACTCGGGTCTTTATAACTTTTTGTTCTTATACGTGTTTTGTCGAATAAGTTCTTATTCTTATCTTTAGGTTATAGATAATTCATTTCCAGAATGGTATTAGTGTAGTATATACCATATTCATTCATTCAATTCATTTATATAATTATTATGAAATGAAGATCATGTAGAACGAGTCGCATCACATCGTGGAGACGGTATTCCGTACGTACGCACGAGTGATGATATCGTTCCTATGATCGTGGAATTGTATTGGAGTATATATATATTATTTCAGTATCAAAATTACTTCATAATAATCATATATAGTTACTAATTACACCATTATACCCATCCTTGTAAGGTGATGGTGGAAAATAGATTACACCACGGCGTGGAGACGGTATTCCGTACGTACGCACGCGCGGTGATTTCATTTTTCCGTAGGATGGATAGAAGGTGAATTAGGGTTGTTTCATATTTATAATAACATATCACTATGTAAGTAATACTGATGTTATTACTTTGTCATGAAACAACTAAAGAAGAAGAAGTTGAAGACGAAAGAAATTGAAAAGATCGGTAATGGATATTACCTCTTCTTTGGAACGCCTCTTTGAATCCTCCACTTAGGGAACTAAGAGTGGTCTTTGGAGAAGACCAGGACCTCTAGGACTATTCTAGGGAAGTGGAGAGGGGAAAAGGTCAGGGGTTGGCCGAGCTTGAGTGCTCAATTTGGTGTGAGGAGGAGGGGGAGGAGGTGCCCTTTTATAAGGGAGGAGAGGGGCACCTTAGGAATATCTCAAAATATTATTTTATATTAAAGTAAAAATCGGTTTATAATGGTTCCAAAGGGTCTTATTTCGAAGATAAGGTGGGGAGGGGTCGGAATCCTATCAACCAATAGAATTTAGACAAGTTTAGGATATTATTTTAACCTTATCAATTAGATTTAACTCTAAGTTAAATAATTTAACTTTTACCATGTCTTTTTGTTTTCTTTCACTATATGGTTAATACACTTACAATAACATGCCAAACGAACCCCAAATTGTTTATTATTAATATATATATCCTTATCTAAATCATTTGGCCGAACCTTAGATTTTTAGGAATACAATAACAATTAATAATATAATATTTGATTTAAAAACTATTTTGTGTCAATTTTGACACTATTTGATATATGATTTTTGTGAAAGTCATAACAGAATTAAATGTTCGAACCAAGTTGATTAAATCAACATTAATATATCATAGTAACCTAGAAAATTAGTGTAATTCATAAAAAGTCTCAAATTACATTTATTTTGGTGTTTATAACATCGATTATGTCAATATTTCGTTAACAAGATAATTACTGCATCATCTTTGTGTCATAAATAAATTAAATTATTTGATGTCTAAAAATTACAAATAAAATACCATCATGTAGGAAATCTTTTTAGCTTTCTAATGAATATTTACAATCGAATTTATCTTATGTATAACCCCATATTAAGAATGTTTTAGTAAATATACTTTGATTTTAACTCTTTTAACCCTTCTTTAAATAAATTAATAATAAATGTCCTAATCTAACCCAAGTGGGCCTAAATGGTCATATTTTATTCATAAGTTTGTTTTTGGTCGAAATACACTTGTCCAATAGGATTAGGACACGTTTTAGGGTAATAGTAATATCATATTTACCCTTAGTTACCCTATTTACTATTAACCGTGGTAAAAAAAGTAAAAAGTTACTATTCACCAAAAATTATTTTCATCTCATTGAACCACATTTTAGTCCTTGATATTAACCGTGTCTGTCGGATTTTTGAAATTCCATTCACAGAAGCGGTAAAATTAAGTTTTATGCAAAATCCAGTTTTTAACCTACCACTTAGTGGTTTCACTATTCATCAAAAATTGAAAGTTTTCAGAAAAATACCAAAATTTCACCCTAGGCTAATTTCGATATTCTGAGTCCAAAAATGAAGTCCATTTTGAAAAATAAAATTTATAAAATTTCAAAAAGTGTTTATTACTATTCATAACGGCTAGTTTTAATAGCATATTGTTGTTTAGTGAAACTCGGTATTGCGTACGACGCAAGCTATCGAGGAAGGTCGCGATTGCGTGTAAAGCAAGATAAGTAAGTGTTGTGTAGAAAAAGATTCCTTTGATGATTTAAAAAGTCTCGGGTGTTACATTCTACCCCCCTTAAAAAGAATTTTGCCCTCGAAATTCGTCACTTTGTAACAAACAGATGAGGATACTTCTCCCTCATCATATCCTCAAGCTCCCATGTAGCTTCTTCAAGTTGGTGGTTCCTCCATAAAACTTTCACCAAGCGAGTGGTCTTGTTTCGTAGGACTTTTTCGCTACGATCCAGAATCTCTATCGGCTGTTCTTCATAAGAAAGATCTTGCTCCAGCGGTACAACTTCTGAGCTGAGTACATGTGAAGGATCTGGTATGTACTTTCTCAGGAGAGATACATGGAACACATCGTGAACTTGAGAGAGATTCGGTGGAAGCGCCAATCGGTAAGCTAACTTCCCAACACGATCTAGTATTTCGAAAGGACCGATATATCTAGGGCTCAACTTCCCCTTCTTTCCAAATCTCATAACCCTCTTCCAGGGAGATATTCGTAAGAACACTTTATCGCCCACTTCAAACTCTAGGTCTTTTCTTCGGTTGTCGGCATAACTTTTCTGTCGACTCTGAGCTGCTCTTATGTGTTGTTGAATAGATCTGACCTTTTCTTCCATTTCATCAACGAGATCAGGTCCTAATAGCTTTCTTTCCCCAACTTCATCCCAGCAAGTTGGAGTCCTGCATTTCTTTCCATAGAGAGCTTCATAAGGAGCCATCTGAATACTGGAGTGAAAGCTATTATTATAAGAAAATTCCACCAAAGGTAGGTGTTGATCCCAACCTCCTTTGAAATCCATAGAGCAAGCTCTCAACATATCTTCTAGGGTTTGAATTGTTCTCTCAGACTGACCGTCTGTCTGGGGATGATAAGCAGTGCTGAAACTCAACTCTGTATCCAGAGTATGCTGAAGACTTCGCCAGAACTTCGAGGTAAATCTCGGATCCCGATCAGATATAATAGAAAGTGGTACTCCATGCAATCTTACCACTTTCTTTACATATATCCTGGCAAGCTGATCTAGAGAGAAATCCTCTCTAATAGCAATGAAGTGTGCAGACTTTGTAAGACGATCAACTATGACCCAAATAGCATTATTGCCTTTGGATGTTTTAGGAAGTCCGGTGACAAAGTCCATAGTGATGTTTTCCCATTTCCATTCGGGTATGGGTAATGGTTGTAACATCCCCTTAGACTTCTGTCTCTCAGCTTTAACTTGTTGACAAACCAAGCATCGAGAGACATATTCAGCAACATCTCTTTTCATGCCATCCCACCAGAAGTACTCTTTCAGGTCCCTATACATCTTCGTGCTTCCAGGATGAATAGAGAATGAAGAACTATGAGCCTCATCCAGCAGCTCCTTCTTTAATTCAGGGATGGGAGGAACACAAACCTGATTCCTGAACTTTATTATCCCATCACAATCAAGGTTGAATTCAGGAACATTTCTCACCTTCTTTTGTAACTCGGCATCTTCTTTCTGTGCCTCTTTAATCTTCACATGTATAGATGGTTGAACATTCATTTGAGAAAGATAAGATTTTTCCCCTTCCATTATAATTCCAAGATCCATCCTTTGTAAATCCATAAATATTGGATCTTTTGTGATCCTCATCATGGATAAACTAGCATGGTCTTGTCGACTTAATGCATCTGCCACCTTGTTTGCTTTCCCAGGGTGGTAATGGATCGAGCAGTCATAATCCTTAATCAGCTCCAACCATCTTCTTTGACGCATATTCAGCTCCTTTTGTGTGAAAATATACTTTAAACTTTTATGATCAGTATAAATATCACACCTTTCACCATAAAGGTAATGCCTCCAAATCTTTAATTCAAAGATTACCACAGCCAACTCCAAATCATGTGTTGGGTAATTTTGCTCATGGATTTTCAACTGTCGTGAGGCATAAGCTATCACCATATCATTTTGCATAAGAACACACCCCAATCCCTTCTTGGATGCATCACTGTAGATCACAAACCGTTCTCCACTACAAGGCAGTGTGAGCACAGGTGCACTGGATAACCTTCTTTTCAACTCCTTGAAATTCTCTTCACATTCCTCTGTCCAGACAAACTTAACTCCTTTCCGAGTCAACTTGGTGAGTGGATCAGATAATCGTGAAAAATCTTTTACAAAACGTCGATAATATCCAGCCAAACCAAGAAAACTTCGGATCTCAGTTACTGTTGTTGGTCTTGACCATCTTTTGATAACCTCTGTTTTTGCTGGATCCACAGATATCCCCTCTTTTGAGATTATATGACCCAAAAATGCAGCTTTTTGAAGCCAAAATTCACACTTGGTAAATTTGGCATAAAGCTTCTCCTTTCTCAGGGTCTTCAATATAATTCTCAAGTGATCTTCATGCTCTTCCTTGCTCTTTGAATAGACAAGAATATCGTCTATAAAGACTACCACAAATTGATCAAGATAGTCTCTAAAGACTCTATTCATTAGATCCATGAAGATAGCAGGGGCATTAGTAAGACCAAATGGCATTACTATAAATTCATAGTGTCCATACCTTGTACGGAAAGCCGTCTTTGGTATATCCTCCCTTTTGACCCTTAATTGATGATACCCTGAGCGAAGATCAATCTTGGAAAAGTATTGAGCTCCGCGTAGTTGGTCAAATAAGTCATCAATGCGTGGGAGAGGATATTTGTTCTTGATAGTGATCTTGTTAAGTTCTCGATAATCAATGCAGAGTCTCATTGATCCATCTTTCTTCTTAACAAATAGAACATGTGCTCCCCAAGGTGACGCACTAGGGCGTATGAATCCCTTATCAAGATTCTCTTGGAGTTGCTTCTTCAATTCCTGCAACTCAATTGGGGCCATTCTATAAGGTGTCTTTGAAATAGGCAAAGCACCCGGTACGAGTTCTATTGAAAACTCAACTTCACGATTTGGTGGAAGACCCGGTAATTCCTCCGGAAAGACATCATCAAACTCCCGTACAATGGGCATATTCTTAATCGTGAGTTTCTCACCAACTATTTGAGATAAATAACCTTCATTTAGTGGAATCAATACCCACAAGATGGAAGAAATTTCCACTGGAAGGTTATGTTCATCCTTGCATTGATAGACGATCGTAGATTGATCTGGAATATGAAATGTGACTTCCCTTCTTTGGCAATTGATATGAGCTCCATGTAGAGAAAGCCAATCCATGCCAAGAATCACATCAAATTCCACTAAAGGAAGGATCACAAGATTTGCAGGAAGCACTTTCCCACAAACTTCGATCGGAGAAGAATTATAAACTTCTGATGCGACTGTTGTGCCATTAGGTGTTGTCACAGCTAACTCAACATCTAATTGTTGAGGTAATACGGTGATACCCTTAGAAATTTCTTTAGAAATAAAAGAGTGGGTGGATCCAGAATCAAATAAAACATTTGCTACTTTAGAGTGGATGGTAAGTGTACCTTTCACCACTTCGTTATCGTACTCCACATCGCTGATAGAAATTGCATGTGACTTTCCTTTGTCTTTAGCCTTAAGATTTTGTTGACGTCGACCATCATCATCAACCCTTGGATTTGGGTATTGATTGGCATAATGCCCCATCTCCTTGCACTTGAAACATTGAAGTGTAGTAGGATCATTCTGTGTATCCCTTCCTTTGTTTGAATCATTAGACATCTTCTTCCCATTATCGCGGCATTCAAATGCCCGATGACCTTCCTTTCCACATTTGAAACATTTACTTGTCCCTTTAAGACAACTCCCTCCATGTTTTTTTCCACACTTTGAGCATAAGGAAAATCTCATCTTCTTTTCCGTGTGCTCTTTAGATTTTTCTTTGAATTCCATCTTCCTCTTCTTATCAAACCCATGTGACTGATGGGTTACTCCAATCTCCATCTCGACTTTGAGAGCACATCGAACGATTTCCTCGTAGCTATTGAAGTCCCTTATGGCTAACGCCCTTCGAAGACTTGGTTTTAAGCCACTAAAGAATCGATCGATCTTGCTCTCAGGTTGGATAATAATACCAGAAGCGTACCTTGCAAGTCTTGTAAAATTTGCTTCATAGGTACTAACAGATTCATCATCCCTTTGCTTCAGTTCAAGAAACTCTTTCTCCATCTTTGTTCGGAGAATACGAGGGAAGTACTTATTGAAAAATAAGTTCTTGAACTCGTCCCATTCCATAGACTCAATTTCATCCCTTTGCCTCGTATTCTTAACAAGATTCCACCATTGATCAGCATCTCCTTCCAAACGATACACTGCTAGGATGACTTTATCATGTTCAGAACATTGAAGAACTGAAAATATCTTTTCAGTAGTACTAATCCATTGTTCAGCAACTAATGGATCAGTAGACCCGCTGAAAGAAGGTGGACGCTGCCTCATGAAGGATTCAACAGAATGTTGCTCCCTCCTTTGTTCGTTTGGAAATCCTGCATGATTCATAGCTTGAGAAAGTTGTGTGAGCATGGCTACAAGATTTTGCATTCCAGCTCCCATATCGTTTGGTTGCTCAGGGGGACAATCATTGCATTGCCCATCGCATTCCGCATTAACACGGTTCCTTCGGGTTCCAGCCATTGACTAAAACCAAGAAGAATAGTGTAAGCAACACTAATTATAATAGGAAACCACATAATTCAAGAATAAAATTTTCATGCTTAAGGTCTTATCCTAGGTTATTAAAGGCCATTTCTAAAACACTAAGATTGTGTTCTATGCTTAGACTTATCCTTAGGGTTCTTACTAAGGATTTCACATCCTAGTTTCCAAAGGTTGACTATACCTTTCCTCTGATACCAACTATAACGACCCATACTTTACATACATTGTTAATACTTCAAAATTGAAGCATACTTATTACAACATATGATAAAACCACAAAGGACCATATAGGTATAGTGTCTTTAGAAACTGGGAAACATAAACAACTGGTTCATAAATCTTCTACAGTGTCTCCCATTTATTTCATCATATCTAGGGTCCCTTTTAGCATATTCTACTTAATATCCATCTTCCTGTCCTGGGGAAAAGAAAACATAAAAGGGTGAGCTCAAATGCTCAGCAAGGGCAATAAAGGAAATAAAAATCATATCATATCTTTTTGAAAATCAAAACCTGCAAAAGAGATCATAAAATCTTAATAAATCATAGAAGTGAAAATGAGATCCCCATAATCATAACATGAAACTTGAAACTTTGTGGCATGCACACATAATCATGGAAAATCATTTCTTGTTAGTCATGACTCATTGCCAAGACTATCTTAGTGGACAAAGTCCCTTTCTGAACCGAGTTCACTCCTCGTTTCAGTCCTGTATCACTGAACCGAAATAACCTTCCGTTCCAGCCATGTCTATCTCATGAGATATAAAGTCTTTACCCAATGCATTGGAGGGAGATATAGGTCCCACCCATCTTATAATTAATCCTTTCTTATGTGTGCCACATAAATCATAAATCATACATCGTCACATAACACATGTAATAAAAATGGGATTCTTGAAACATCATGACATCAAAAACAAATCTTAAAAGGTAAATGACTTCATAAAAATAATTCACTTACAACATAATCAAATCAATGTAATAATAGGGATAAAAACAGAACCCTTTATTATCTTAGATGGAAAATAATTTTGATAAAACACTTGAACTCCATTCTTGAGGAAAATATCCTTTCTTCTTCAAAAACTCTTTTCTTTTCTTAACATGTCATACAATTATAAACTAAAAGAAGTTGATTAAAAATAAAATTGAAAACTTGTAAAGGAAGCTTCTTGGAAATAATGTTTTAAAAATCCATTCATGCCGTATAATTTAAAAAAAACATTCTTCGTACTTTTGTCGGAAAAGTCAAAAAGTACCTCGTACGAAAAACGACAAAAGATTCCTTTCATATTCTTTACTAAAAACTCACCTAAGGGTAAAATTGTATTTAAACTATTGCAAGTGGATGGAAACAATATTACATATTGAGGGAACATGGATGTGGATGATAAAATACACCCCAGTAGATACTTACGAATAAACAATCTCGAATAAAAATGAGATTGTGATATTTCCCTTACCTTAGGTCCGATTTGCTTTTTTCGTGTCCGAAGCTCCTGTATAATGGTTTAAATAATGTTATTGACTTATTCCAGAATCATACATGTTGATATGATATCATATATGGTCATATTATTAGCTTCTTGTTAGTAATATTTCATTGTTACTTGTTACTCGGGTCTTTATAACTTTTTGTTCTTATACGTGTTTTGTCGAATAAGTTCTTATTCTTATCTTTATGTTATAGATAATTCATTTCCAGAATGGTATTAGTGTATTATATACCATATTCATTCATTCAATTCATTTATATAATTATTATGAAATGAAGATCATGTAGAACGAGTCACATCACATCGTGGAGACGGTATTCCGTACGTACGCACGAGTGATGATATCGTTCCTATGATCGTGGAATTGTATTGGAGTATATATATATTATTTCAGTATCAAAATTACTTCATAATAATCATATATAGTTACTCATTACACCATTATACCCATCCTTTTAAGGTGATGGTGGAAAATAGATTACACCACGGCGTGGAGACGGTATTCCGTACGTACGCACGCGCGGTGATTTCATTTTTCCGTAGGATGGATAGAAGGTGAATTAGGGTTGTTTCATATTTATAATAACATATCAGTATGTAAGTAATACTGATGTTATTACTTTGTCATGAAACAACTAAAGAAGAAGAAGTTGAAGACCAAAGAAATTGAAAAGATCGGTAATGGATATTACCTCTTCTTTGGAACGCCTCTTTGAATCCTCCACTTAGGGAACTAAGAGTGGTCTTTGGAGAAGACCAGGACCTCTAGGACTATTCTAGGGAAGTGGAGAGGGGAAAATGGCAGGGGTTGGCCGAGCTTGAGTGCTCAATTTGGTGTGAGGAGGAGGGGGAGGAGGTGCCCTTTTATAAGGGAGGAGAGGGGCACCTTAGGAATATCTCAAAATATTATTTTATATTAAAGTCAAAATCGGTTTATAATGGTTCCAAAGGGTCTTATTTCGAAGATAAGGTGGGGAGGGGTCAAAATACTATCAACCAATAGAATTTAGACAAGTTTAGGATATTATTTTAACCTTATCAATTAGATTTAACTCTAAGTTAAATAATTTAACTTTTACCATGTCTTTTTGTTTTCTTTCACTATATGGTTAATACACTTACAATAACATGCCAAACGAACCCCAAATTGTTTATTATTAATATATATATCCTTATCTAAATCATTTGGACGAACCTTATATTTTTTAGGAATACAATAACAATTAATAATATAATATTTGATTTAAAAACTATTTTGTGTCAATTTTGACACTATTTGATATATGATTTTTGTGAAAGTCATAACAGAATTAAATGTTCGAACCCAGTTGATTAAATCAACATTAATATATCATAGTAACCTAGAAAATTAGTGGAATTCATAAAAAGTCTCAAATTACATTTATTTTGGTGTTTATAACATCGATTATGTCAATATTTCGTTAACAAGATAATTACTGCATCATCTTTGTGTCATAAATAAATTAAATTATTTGATGTCTAAAAATTACAAATAAAATACCATCATGTAGGAAATCTTTTTAGCTTTCTAATGAATATTTACAATCTAATTTATCTTATGTATAACCCCATATTAAAAATGTTTTAGTAAATATACTTTGATTTTAACTCTTTTAACCCTTCTTTAAATAAATTAATAATAAATGTCCTAATCTAACCCAAGTGGGCCTAAATGGTCATATTTTATTCCTAAGTTTGTTTTTGGTCGAAATACACTTGTCCAATAGGATTAGGAAACGTTTTAGGGTAATAGTAATATCATATTTACCCTTAGTTACCCTATTTACTATTAACCGTGGTAAAAAAAAGTAAAATGTTACTATTCACCAAAAATTATTTTCATCTCATTGAACCACATTTTAGTCCTTGATATTAACCGTGTCTGTCGGATTTTTGAAATTCCATTCACAGAAGCGGTAAAATTAAGTTTTATGCAAAATCCAGTTTTTAACCTACCACTTAGTGGTTTCACTATTCATCAAAAATTGAAAGTTTTCAGAAAAATACCAAAATTTCACCCTAGGCTAATTTCGATATTCTGAGTCCAAAAATGAAGTCCATTTTGAAAAATAAAATTTATAAAATTTCAAAAAGTGGTTATTACTATTCATAACGGCTAGTTTTAATAGCATATTGTTGTTTAGTGAAACTCGGTATTGCGTACGACGCAAGCTATCGAGGAAGGTCGCGATTACGTGTAAAGCAAGCTAAGTAAGTGTTGTGTAGAAAAAGATTCCTTTGATGATTTAAAAAGTCTCGGGTGTTACAAGGTGTGTATAAAGGCCCATTTTCATACACCAAGTGATGGTAGAGTCCAGCTCAATGCACCTTTTTCATATTTATTACCCCTAGGTACCTATTTTCTATATCCAAATACACTTGTAATATCCAAATAGGGATGTAATTTTTTAAAAACCACTCACTCTATCCTTTACCAAAATTCTAGGATATTTTTCTACACTTTAACATATCCTCATGCTTATCCCAAGACTTATCTCTAATCATATCCTTATAAATATCCCTAGGGATCTCACTAAAGTTTTCTCATTCTAGTTTCCAATGGTTAACTAATCCTTGATCTGATACCAACTATAATTATCCAAAATTCTCATACATAAGTATTACACATTTATAGATGAATATTCATTACATAACAAAATAATCCATGCTAGAATCCTTTAAGTATAGTTCCTTGAGAAACTTATACCCATGAACAACTGGTATATAAGTTAGCTACTTCATCTCTCACTATATTATTCATAACTAGAATCCTTATTAGACAAATCATAAATAATACCTTTCTTCATATCCTAGATAAAGGAAACAAAAAAAGGGTGATCTCATATTCTCAGTAAGGGAAAACACGGGAAATATGTAAACACAAAGTAAGCATAAGGATATGAGAAAATGATAATAACATATGAAAACCATATGCTGAATATGAAAGATGAATATCATGATTTATGGAATAAATATCAGAATTTCATACGACATGAATCATAAAGAAATTTAATAACATGCTCTGTGAGGGTATAACATTGACATAAGACATGGAATTGTGGTATACAAATAAGCATAGAAAATCATTTATATAGTAGTCAAGTATCATTTCCAAGGATATAATAGTGGAGTGGGTTCACTCTCCAAACCATTTTAGTAGTCAAGGTTCACTCACAATACTTTCATAGTAGAAAAATTCCCTTATTGAGATATGAATCATTACATTTCATCATCAGAAAAATAATCATAAACAATTCTGATAAATGATGAGATCGTATCATGAAACCTTTACCACTTTAGTAACATTGAATTATAATCCCAATGAAGTAGAGATACCCAAATTGATATGCAAATAAAAATAATTATTAGGATAATCTTCATAAAATACATTCATGGGTAGTATATACACTACATTAAAGAAATAGGTGGTGAATGTAACACCCCAAGATTTCATAGTGTGTTATTTCTTCAAAATAATTCAATAACTTTCACTACATGCAACACCATGTTCAAGCACACCATGACTTACCAAACAAGCCGTTCAAAAGAGGTTATGAATAGTATTAGATAAATTTTAATGTTTATATAATCCTTATAATTTTAGAATCCATATTATGAGTTTCTTAGATATAATGCAAGAACAAATTCATTTTCAGTATTGCACTTTTATCAACTTTAATAGTGAACCCTTTTTAAATACTATATTTTAAACTTTTTGACTAAATGGGGACATCAAAAATTTAAAATGAAACATCCCAAGCTTCCACGGTACGCTTTCTTTGAATAAAACAGTAGCGTGTGTTGTACGCAACCTTGAGTTTTAACACACACCACAACCAATCAAACTAGCCGTTATGAATAGTAATACCTAATTTTTGAAATTATATATATTTTATATTTAAAAATGGACTTCATTTTTGGATTCGGAATATCGAAATTATCCTAGGGTGAAATTTTGGTACTTTTCGGATAACTTTTATATTTTGATGAATAGTGAAAATTACTAAATTTTAATTAAAAACAACTTTTTTAATCAAAATAATTAATAGTGATAAATTATGAATTTGAGTGGTTTTAAAGTATATTTAGAATATATTTTTACCATTTAATATAATGTTGGTCATTGGACATAATTTTACAATTAAACCGAACATAAACGAGTGTCAATCTTTTGATAGTTATTATCTCTTAAAAACACGCTTTTTGTTTTGACAGCAGGATTTAATTTTAAATTAATTTCTGCCACTTATGTGTTTTGAATTTAGGAAAATGGATTCCATATTTGGAATCAGGATGTTAAAATTGTGTAAATAGGTAACTTTTATTTTTAGACATTTTGAATAATTACTGCGGTAAATATTTTATTTACCATGGTTAAGGGTAAATCCGGTAAATAAGGGTTAAAAAAAATAATATTATAATAATACTAAATTACCCTAAAACGTGTCTTAACCCTATTGGTTGATACATGGTCGACCATGGGAATCTTTGGGTCTATTTTGGGACCCCATGGATCCACTTGTAAGTGATAATGACACTTTATTTTAATTTAGTTAAAATTAATACAAAAATGACACAAGCATATATCTTTTAGAAAAACAATTGTTACATAGGGTTATATATGTTGGATTTTAGATTATAAATATTCATTAGAAAGCTAAAAAGATTTTCTACATAATGATATTTTATTTATAATTTTTTAGACATTAAATAATTTATTTTATTTATGACACAATGATGATGAAGTAATTACTATAATAGTGAAAAATTAAAATAATTGATATTATAAACACCCAAATAAATATAATATGAAACTTTTAATGAATTAAACTAATTTTCTAGGATAATATGATATATTAGGATTGATTTAATGGACTTTTTTTGAAGTAATCAATCTGTTATGAGTTTCACAAAAATCAACTATTGAATAGTGTCAAAATTGACATAAAAGAGTTCTTAAAACAAATATTATATTATTAATTGATATTAAATTCCTAAAAATCTAAGGTTCGGCCAAGAGACTTATATTATGATATGTTAATCATTAATGGACCACTTGGGGGTCGCTTGGATGTATATAGTAAGTTTATTAACCATATTATATAAAAATACAAAGAGACATTGTAAAAGTGAAACTAATTAACTTAGAGTTAATACTTAAAGATAAGGTTAATATAAGTACCCAAACCTGTCTAAATTCTATTGGATGAGTTGTTTTCGACCTATACCCACCTCAACCTTTTAATAGTCAACTTTGGAGCCTTTGGAAACCGAATATGAATTTATTATAAATTAATATTTCTAGCTTTTCCAAAGGTGCCCCTCACCCCTCTTATAAAAGGGCACTCCTCCTTCTCATTTCCTCACACCTCTCAAGCCACTTGGCTCGTCCAAACTCTGCCCAACTAAGCTCCCCACATCCCTCTCCTCCTCCTTGAAGCTTCCCCTTAGGCATAAAGAATTTCAAGAAGTCCTTTGGTTCCAACCAAAGTGAGTTACCTAAATTAAAGGTAACAATTTCTCTTAAAGTATTTTCATTTATTTTGCTTCTCCAACCCCCAAAATCTTTTTATTTCCTTTATTTTATAACAACACCAGTATCCTCAATATACTAGGATGTTGTTATAAGAAGGATTCAAACTACACATTCACACAACTCCATCTAATGGATGATGAACATAATGTTTCTGTGGATGGCAAACTAACGCCTCACGAAACGATGATTGTTCAAATACATCTTACCGCCTCTCATGGTGGCCATTAGGATGGCACTGTAATTAAATATGATATTAATGATATATATTATATATATAAGCTTCTGTAATTCCATTTTATTTCATACCATTATTCGTTTCATGTTGTATATACATACGATAATTTCATTTGAGGAAGTGCGGACTACCGCCCCCTTAAAATGATATGACTCGTTCATACCACACATGGAACGTATAAAGGATGGTGTAAATGAACTTAAGTAACATATATAAAATATTATATTATACTGGAATAGTAATATACCTATGTATAATTTGGATTCGATTCTTTTAAAATAAAAATTAAATGGAAGTAGCGTTCGTGCGTACGTACGGACTACCGTCTCCACGAACGCGATGAGATTCATTCTCCATCGTATAATTTGATGATTTAAAAATGATGTTTAAGAACTTGATACCATTCTGGATATGAATAATATACATCCCATTAATAACAAATATGTCTCACATAACAAAGAATATAAAGTAAAATGAACCCGTTAACACCCGAAATGACGATAATTCTAAAATATTATTAACAAATCAATGACAAAAGATCATATATGATGTCATATTAAAGTAAATGATTCTTTTATTATTCAATAACAATTATTTCACCATTATACAGGAGGTAAACCTACCATCGACCAAGGAAAAAGTACAATGTAAGGGTTTTCTTATCTCACTTTTAATTCCGTGAGAATTCCATTGATCACCACTTAATTATTGCATGTGGTGTATGTGTACTGCCCATGATCGTATTCATTGTGTAATATACTTTAATTTATGGGTATTTACATCATCATGGTATGATACTTCTTTCATGGGTGTATGTTTCGTAAGTTACCTAATCGATAAGGGAATTTGAGATTTCAATTTCCACTCATTTGGCTTTACACATATTTCATTGATTATATTACCCCAAGATTATGTGTGGAATCACTATTCATTTGATTATGTCATAATTTCCACTCCCCTTCCTGTGGATAGAAGTTTGATACACATAATCACTCCATTGGTAATTCTCAAGTCATTGATATGAATTTGATAAGAGTAATTCTCCATTTGTTGAGTTAAACATCCAATTCGTTGGTATTGTTTTTTTACAAGAATATGTGTGAATGTCCTTTGATTGTTTTACACTGAATATCCAATCATATTTAGTGTATTTATATTTGTCACACATAATTATGTCATTGATTTATCCTTAACCTAAGGATACAACCTTTTTGAGAAATTTCATCTCAATTTACATTCCATTGAGACTTCTTTGATGATATACACCAAATCACTTCTATGTGGTGTATATAATGTACTTTGACATAGTATATCATGAATTCCTTTATTCTCATGATATTACAATGTTTTGATTACCTCAATTATTTGTATTCAAGTGTCTCTCTTTTGGTTAGAAACTCTAACCAAAATACCATTTTAAAATGTTTTAAAGAATTATTCTTCTAAATCATGCTCATTAATGTCCATATTTTAAAAATGGTTTTAAGGATTTATTTATATGGACATTAAAGTTTTAAAATTAAAACTCCTTTTAAAAGTTTCAAAGTGGTATGGGACACTTTTATTCAAAAATATACTTTTAAATGGCTTCTTGACAAATAGTGTGACTTTTAAATGTTTTCAAGAAAAGGGGGATATTTCTCTCAAATAGTTTTGATGATTATTTTCATCTATGTCAACATCCTTCATTATTATTGATTGAGGTTAATGTGATACAATACAATCTTCCATATTGTATCGAATGAATTATGTTTTACTGTGGATGTGCTATTTTTATACCATTCATGGTTTGTGGTGAAAGTATTGACATTTCGTATGCTAGTTTAATACGAATGTTTACATTATGTTTAAACCTTTTCATATGGGAATGCATTGGACTTAATAAGTGACGGGTGGAGCCCGCTATAGCTCCTCGATGCATCGGTAGGTCTCATGAGACAAACTAGTGTCTTGGCACAAGGCCTTGGCAAAATCTTATTTGTAGTCTTGGCACGAGGCCTTGGCTATGTGGTTATGATAGTCTGGCATTATGCATTCCATCATTATGAAAGTGGTTATTGATATTGCATGTGATCATTCGACTAGTAGAATATCCATGTGAGTAAGTAAATGGCATTATTTCATTTTACCTTTGCCATTTTATGATGAAGTTCAAGTTTAAAAGGCTTTTGTTTTAGTTATAAATTGCCTTAAGTGTTTATGCTCATTTATGAAAGCTTCTGCTATAATGTTATCCTTACTGAGCATCCGAGCTCACCCCTTTCAATGTTTTATTTTTTTTCCCAGGATTATGAAGAAGTAATTTATGAATGACCTGCAGGGATAGTATGAGGGGATATGAAGACAAGATGTTTTTTTTTATGATGTAATGTAAAAATTTATGGATGTATCTAGTTATTCCAAGGCTACTAAACTAATCGGTCTTTCGAGACTTGATCTTTCTCGTGATCATGCCAATGTTATGTAATTAATGCACCGACTCTGGGTAGCTGGGGTCGGGGCGTTACAGTTGGTATCAGAGGAAGTTTAGTACAAACCTTGGTAGCTAGATTTAGATAAACTCTGATTAGAGCACGTAGACCTAAGATGAACTTTGAGGATTAGTATAAAAAAAACTTCCTAGAATTTTGGTATTGTAAAGATTTTGTGAGTTTTCCGAGCAATACATCCCTGTCTGGATACGAGCAGGTAGAGGCGGCTCTGGCACAGATGTACCTAGGGGTAAAACCCGAAAACACCGCTTTGAGCTAGACTCGAACGGGAACTGGTGCACGACAACGGGCCTTGCTGCACTCTTGGTTACGACACTCCCGGGGGATATGCTTAGGATAATTTACATTTTCTTTACAAACCGATTTAAGTAATATATACATAAGATGAGAGAAAATGACCTTGGTTAATCCTAATATGTTTCAAATTGAGAATATGGTGACATTTTAATCTCTAAATGATTTTACGACTACTATTACTCACACAATGCCTTCTGGTTTTAGTCAATGGCTGGATTCCAAGGAAGTCATAGTGACTTTGAGAATGATGTACAAGTTGGGAACAGTGGTGGCAATGAGCAACAAAATGGAATGTTGATAGGCGTAAAAGATATCGTCTTTATGCCAAATCAGTTTTCCAAAAATATGATCAACAACATATATATTAACCAACTCCCAGACTCAACAAGGAAGAGAAAGGTGATAAATGATAAGATCTCCAGCAATGGAGACCATGGAGAAAAGAAACCTCAATTTTCATCATGCAGGAATTGTGGAAAGAGACACCCAGGAAAGTGTCTCAATGGGACAACGAAATGTTTTACGTGCGGGAAGGAAGGACATAAAGTGAAGAATTGTCGAAGAAAAATGAAGAGTACTATGGAAGAAGATAAAAATGGTCCCAAGAGTCCATTTACAGTCATTTGTCGTAAATGTAGGGGACTTGGCCATTACCCGAGTGAATTTCCTATTTTATAGGATATTTTCTTGGTCAAAGAAGAAGCTATGTGGAAATAAATGGCTGGAGAAAAATTTAAAAAGTATTAGCACTCCTTGTTGATGGGTTTGCTTTGGAATAATTTTCTCTTGTATTTGTAACCCCGCAGTTTGCCATGTGAGAATGATATTTGAGGAAGAATTGTCTCTTCTCTTGTGGATATAGGTATAAATAACCATTTGGTTTTATATGATCATTGGGGTTTGAGAAAATGATAAGTTATTATAATTTGGGATGAAAATGCAAAGTATGATATAACATTTGTGGTTAAATTATGTTATTTTGAGGAATTTATCTCATTTTGGTAATATTATAAAATATAGTTTTTGAAAAAGGACAACACGTAGACCGTGTGACAACCCATCGCGTCGGACAAAGCCGTGGGAATCGAACCCACAACCAAAGTGCGATTGGGATTTATCGCCTACCACTGGACTACGTGAAGTCCCTGGTTAGTGTGACTATTTTTTTTTGTTAAATGATTTTATTGATCAATAATAAGATGATTTGGGTTCTTATGTCTTATCAAATGAATACCCTTGGTATAGGAAAATGATTTGGTGATTAAGTGATAAATGTTATTTTGGAAGATGTTCGTTTTGTTAGGAACACTATATGCCCAAGGAAAATAGAATACAATGAGGTTTCATTTGTAGAGTAATGGTGGATTTTTATCTACATTTTTATTGTTGATTTATAGTGATTTGGGTTATTTATGGAAATGATTAACCTATAACAGAGAATATGTGATGATTACTTTTAAGTATGTGACTTTAAGAGTATTTGATGTAATTTGGTGATACAATGTAACATGGGAGACTACATAATCAAATTCTTCTATGTTTTGGGTTTCAATATTAGTTTGGATTATATTAAAGGATTTTAAGGACAATTGGTTATTGAATGGTATCTATTTAACTTTGGGGTATTGTTGGTTTAATTTTAGAAATTAAGATTAGTGCATATTTATCTCAATGAATATCCTTTTGGGGGATCATTAGATCATTCAATAACCATTTTGGTTTTGATTAATATATGGTTTATCCTGCATGGATCATGTGATTCTATAGAAGTTTATTCTAGCTCTTCCAGTGTGACCAAGTCTTCTTGAATACTCATCGTTTATAAAAAAATTGAGTTAGTGGTGGAAATTTAATAAAGAATGAAAATCTACTTAAAATTTAAGTATATCTCATAATGTTCTTAGCCAATCTCATAAATAAAATCCCCAACATTAATAAAAGAAACATAGAACAAAAATGTTGTCCTAGATGGTACCTTAAATCATCACAAATTTATGGCTTTGGGATTTTTGGCCTTTTCATAGCCATGTTCTCTACCACTCTCCATCAGATAATTGATGGTTAGATTTCTCCTCCATATCCATATTTTCCTTCATGGAACCCTAGTATGTGTTATTTTCGGTAATCTTCATACTTTCGACTCTTTATTTTAAATAGAGGCCTCATTAATTCATTTTTCGATGTGGGATTTCAACTAAGATATTTTGAAACGTCAAAAATGTGTTATCCTAATACCCTATGTTTTGTTGAACCGATGGTATTTCAAATCATCATAGATTGATGATTAT
Source organism: Viscum album (assembly GCA_963277665.1). NCBI lineage: Eukaryota > Viridiplantae > Streptophyta > Magnoliopsida > Santalales > Viscaceae > Viscum > Viscum album. The sequence goes on along the minus strand of OY728156.1, from coordinate 2,049,609,413 downwards.
AAGGACCTCAATTTTACACTTGTTTGGGATTGATGACCTCAATCACCACCTATAAATATTTACGTTTTTCCTCCAATTATATGTCTCTAGTTGCCACCAATGTTCTCCTAATCGAGATCATAATTTGGTGGTGACCCTTTGATTTCTCTTTTTCTCATATTAAGACTAAATTTTAGTAACCCAAATTCCGATGTGGGTTTTCCCACAAATATATTATCTATTTTCAACCTTTTTTTTTTCGAAGAACAATTTCAAATTGCGAGGACGCAATTTATTGAAGGAGGGGAGAATGTAACACCCCAAGATTTCATAGTGTGTTATTTCTTCAAAATAATTCAATAACTTTCACTACATGCAACACCATGTTCAAGCACACCATGACTTACCAAACAAGCCGTTCAAAAGAGGTAATGAATAGTATTAGATAAATTTTAATGTTTATATAATCCTTATAATTTTAGAATCCATATTATGAGTTTCTTAGATATAATGCAAGAACAAATTCATTTTCAGTATTGCACTTTTATCAACTTTAATAGTGAACCCTTTTTAAATACTATATTTTAAACTTTTTGACTAAATGGGGACATCAAAAATTTAAAATGAAACATCCCAAGCTTCCACGGTACGCTTTCTTTGAATAAAACAGTAGCGTGTGTTGTACGAAACCTTGAGTTTTAACACACACCACAACCAATCAAACTAGCCGTTATGAATAGTAATACCTAATTTTTGAAATTATATATATTTTATATTTAAAAATGGACTTCATTTTTGGATTCGGAATATCGAAATTATCCTAGGGTGAAATTTTGGTACTTTTCGGATAACTTTTATATTTTGATGAATAGTGAAAATTACTAAATTTTAATTAAAAACAACTTTTTTAATCAAAATAATTAATAGTGATAAATTATGAATTTGAGTGGTTTTAAAGTATATTTAGAATATATTTTTACCATTTAATATAATGTTGGTCATTGGACATAATTTTACAATTAAACCGAACATAAACGAGTGTCAATCTTTTGATAGTTATTATCTCTTAAAAACACGCTTTTTGTTTTGACAGCGGGATTTAATTTTAAATTAATTTCTGCCACTTCTGTGTTTTGAATTTAGGAAAATGGATTCCATATTTGGAATCAGGATGTTAAAATTGTGTAAATAGGTAACTTTTATTTTTAGACATTTTGAATAATTACTGCGGTAAATATTTTATTTACCATGGTTAAGGGTAAATCCGGTAAATAAGGGTTAAAAAAAATAATATTATAATAATACTAAATTACCCTAAAACGTGTCTTAACCCTATTGGTTGATACATGGTCGACCATGGGAATCTTTGGGTCTATTTTTGGACCCCATGGATCCACTTGTAAGTGATAATGACACTTTATTTTAATTTAGTTAAAATTAATACAAAAATGACACAAGCATATATCTTTTAGAAAAACAATTGTTACATAGGGTTATATATGTTGGATTTTAGATTATAAATATTCATTAGAAAGCTAAAAAGATTTTCTACATAATTATATTTTATTTATAATTTTTTAGACATTAAATAATTTATTTTATTTATGACACAATGATGATGAAGTAATTACTATAATAGTGAAAAATTAAAATAATTGATATTATAAACACCCAAATAAATATAATATGAAACTTTTAATGAATTAAACTAATTTTCTAGGATAATATGATATATTAGGATTGATTTAATTGACTTTGTTCGAAGTAATCAATCTGTTATGAGTTTCACAAAAATCAACTATTGAATAGTGTCAAAATTGACATAAAAGAGTTCTTAAAACAAATATTATATTATTAATTGATATTAAATTCCTAAAAATCTAAGGTTCGGCCAAGAGACTTATATTATTATATGTTAATCATTAATGGACCACTTGGGGGTCGCTTGGATGTATATAGTAAGTTTATTAACCATATTATATAAAAATACAAAGAGACATTGTAAAAGTGAAACTAATTAACTTAGAGTTAATACTTAAAGATAAGGTTAATATAAGTACCCAAACCTGTCTAAATTCTATTGGATGAGTTTTTTTCGACCTATTCCCACCTCAAACTTTTAATAGTCAACTTTGGAGCCTTTGGAAACCGAATATGAATTTATTATAAATTAATATTTCTAGCTTTTCCAAAGGTGCCCCTCACCCCTCTTATAAAAGGGCACTCCTCCTTCTCATTTCCTCACACCTCTCAAGCCACTTGGCTCGTCCAAACTCTGCCCAAATAAGCTCCCCACATCCCTCTCCTCCTCCTTGAAGCTTCCCCTTAGGCATAAAGCATTTCAAGAAGTCCTTTGGTTCCAACCAAAGTGAGTTACCTAAATTAAAGGTAACAATTTCTCTTAAAGTATTTTCATTTATTTTGCTTCTCCAACCCCCAAAATCTTTTTATTTCCTTTATTTTATAACAACACCAGTATCCTAAATATACTAGGATGTTGTTATAAGAAGGATTCAAACTACACATTCACACAACTCCATCTAATGGATGATGAACATAATGTTTCTGTGGATGGCAAACTAACGCCTCACGAAACGATGATTGTTCAAATACATCTTACCGCCTCTCATGGTGGCCATTAGGATGGAACTGTAATTAAATATGATATTAATGATATATATTCTATATATAAGCTTCTGTAATTCCATTTTATTTCATACCATTATTCGTTTCATGTTGTATATACATACGATAATTTCATTTGAGGAAGTGCGGACTACCGCCCCCTTAAAATGATATGACTTGTTCATACCACACATGGAACGTATAAAGGATGGTGTAAATGAACTTAAGTAACATATATAAAATATTATATTATACTGGAATAGTAATATACCTATGTATAATTTGGATTCGATTCTTTTAAAATAAAAATTAAATGGAAGTAGCGTTCGTGCGTACGTACGGACTACCGTCTCCACGAACGCGATGAGATTCATTCTCCATCGTATAATTTGATGATTTAAAAATTATGTTTAAGAACTTGATACCATTCTGGATATGAATAATATACATCCCATTAATAACAAATATGTCTCACATAACAAAGAATATAAAGTAAAATGAACCCGTTAACACCCGAAATGACGATAATTCTAAAATATTATTAACAAATCAATGACAAAAGATCATATATGATGTCATATTAAAGTAAATGATTCTTTTATTATTCAATAACAATTATTTCACCATTATACAGGAGGTAAACCTACCATCGACCAAGGAAAAAGTACAATGTAAGGGTTTTCTTATCTCACTTTTAATTCCGTGAGAATTCCATTGATCACCACTTAATTATTGCATGTGGTGTATGTGTACTGCCCATGATCGTATTCATTGTGTAATATAATTTAATTTATGGGTATTTACATCATCATGGTATGATACTTCTTTCATGGGTGTATGTTTCGTAAGTTACCTAATCGATAAGGGAATTTGAGATTTCAATTTCCACTCATTTGGCTTTACACATATTTCATTGATTATATTACCCCAAGATTATGTGTGGAATCACTATTCATTTGATTATGTCATAATTTCCACTCCCCTTCCTGTGGATAGAAGTTTGATACACATAATCACTCCATTGGTAATTCTCAAGTCATTGATATGAATTTGATAAGAGTAATTCTCCATTTGTTGAGTTAAACATCCAATTCGTTGGTATTGTTTTTTTACAAGAATATGTGTGAATGTCCTTTGATTGTTTTACACTGAATATCCAATAATATTTAGTGTATTTATATTTGTCACACATAATTATGTCATTGATTTATCCTTAACCTAAGGATACAACCTTTTTGAGAAATTTCATCTCAATTTACATTCCATTGAGACTTCTTTGATGATATACACCAAATCACTTCTATGTGGTGTATATAATGTACTTTGACATAGTATATCATGAATTCCTTTATTCTCATGATATTACAATGTTTTGATTACCTCAATTATTTGTATTCAAGTGTCTCTCTTTTGGTTAGAAACTCTAACCAAAATACCATTTTAAAATGTTTTAAAGAATTATTCTTCTAAATCATGCTCATTAATGTCCATATTTTAAAAATGGTTTTAAGGATTTATTTATATGGACATTAAAGTTTTAAAATTAAAACTCCTTTTAAAAGTTTCAAAGTGGTATGGGACACTTTGATTCAAAAATATACTTTTAAATGGCTTCTTGACAAATAGTGTGACTTTTAAATGTTTTCAAGAAAAGGGGGATATTTCTCTCAAATAGTTTTGATGATTATTTTCATCTATGTCAACATCCTTCATTATTATTGATTGAGGTTAATGTGATACAATACAATCTTCCATATTGTATCGAATGAATTATGTTTTACTGTGGATGTTCTATTTTTATACCATTCATGGTTTGTGGTGAAAGTATTGACATTTCGTATGCTAGTTTAATACGAATGTTTACATTATGTTTAAACCTTTTCATATGGGAATGCATTGGACTTAATAAGTGACGGGTGGAGCCCGCTATAGCTCCTCGATGCATCGGTAGGTCTCATGAGACAAACTAGTGTCTTGGCACAAGGCCTTGGAAAAATCTTATTTGTAGTCTTGGCACGAGGCCTTGGCTATGTGGTTATGATAGTCTGGCATTATTCATTCCATCATTATGAAAGTGGTTATTGATATTGCATGTGATCATTCGACTAGTAGAATATCCATGTGAGTAAGTAAATGGCATTATTTCATTTTACCTTTGCCATTTTATGCTGAAGTTCAAGTTTAAAAGGCTTTTGTTTTAGTTATAAATTGCCTTAAGTGTTTATGCTCATTTATGAAAGCTTCTGCTATAATGTTATCCTTACTGAGCATCCGAGCTCACCCCTTTCAATGTTTTATTTTTTTTCCCAGGATTATGAAGAAGTAATTTATGAATGACCTGCAGGGATAGTATGAGGGGATATGAAGACAAGATGTTTTTTTTTATGATGTAATGTAAAAATTTATGGATGTATCTAGTTATTCCAAGGCTACTAAACTAATCGGTCTTTCGAGACTTGATCTTTCTCGTGATCATGCCAATGTTATGTAATTAATGCACCGACTCTGGGTAGCTGGGGTCGGGGCGTTACAGTGAATAAGGCACGTGTCTTACAAAAGTAAATAGCGAGACAAAAATACATCACCATAAGTCTAGAATTAATTTGTACACATTAAATACTACTTTATAATAAATATAATTTTATTCTAAATATATTAAACATACTGTATATGATTTACTTATGACCTTTTATTACCCTATTATTAACAATCCCTTGTTAAAATCATGTTTTGGGTCATAACTAGTTTGTTTTTTGTGTATGTTTTGATTATGTATTTTTTATCCTATTTATTTGATAACAGTTCCATAATCTACATAATTTTAACCATTATATAATTATTAAATAAATTCATTATAAATTTATTTATAGTAATCCCTAAAATTTAGAGACAAAAAATGAAATCAACGTTCATGGAGATGGTAGGTCGCACGTACGCATGAATGTTGTTTCCATTTTCTCAATGGATGAAATTAAAGAGATTTAAATAATATATTACCATTATAGAATAATTTTTATGTCATATATATCAAATATATTCATTAAATTTACCCCAATTACCATCCATACAAAGTGTTAGTGAAAAATGAATCACATCACTTTGTTAGGCGGTAGTCTTCTATACACACGAACGACATTGTCATATCCCCTACAAAATATAAAGTAAGAATTTTTATGCGATATAATAATTAGATATGTATAATTATGTTTAAACTATTATATATATATATTCATTTAATATATCATTATTACCATTCATGTAAAACATAAATGAAAAACACATCATATCGGTTCGGGAGGTGGTATTTTTCCATATACACGAGTGACATTATTGTTTTCCAACATGTTGGGAGGTAAGAAGGTAGATGTGGTATTAAAATCAAATTGGTAAAATAATATAATAAATATCATATATAAACATTTAATCCATCATTATATACATCCATGATAGATCTTGATGGTAAATGAATAGCATTGGTTCATGCGGTGGTAGTCCGTCATACACTTAAATGGTGATTTTGTATCCCATTTTATGGAGTAGAAATGGTTGTAGGTAATAAATTTAACATAAAAACATATAATTATATGTAAGATAATGATTTTATTTTATCATCATGTTTTCATAATAATTTAATGTGGTGGATGAATAAATAAAATAAAATTCTCGGTTAGGGACGTTTCCTCTTCTTCGAACTACTTTTTTAGTTCTCAAAAAAATCCTTACAATGTTATATTTATGACCAAAATAAGGATTCTATGATGATATTATAGAATTAAAGAAGACATTTGGATATGTATTTTTTGGACCAAATGGTTTTTTAAATGTGAATATGATAGAAGAGGGGGTGTACTTTTATAAGTGTGGTGAGTGGCGCACTTATAATTTTTTGAAACAAAATGGTGTACCCACATTTTTCAGATGGAAAAGGATTCTAAATGGTCCATTGTAGAACCTTATAGTGATAAGTTATAAATATTTCCATCAAATGGGTTTTTGAAAAGTTTATTGTTCATTTTACCACCTATATTTTTAGTTTAACCCCTGGTAAACCTATTTTAACTTTAACCATGGTAATTAATTTTTTACGGTTTTTAATTTTCAATATGGTCAGAAATTATGTTAAACTTATTAGATAATATATATTATTAATACAATAAATATGGAATCAATTTTTCTAAATTTAATTCATAGAATTGGAAAATTGTAATTTAAAATTAATCCAGCAAACGCGATGAAAATGTAGTTTCCCAAAGAGAAAAGTTTCTAAAGTTTAAAAAATTATTATATAAAAAATAAATATTAAAATGGTTAAAATAAAATAAATTGAATTAATAGATATATAATTGAACTAGTTTTACTTTTAAAACAATATTAAAATAATTTTAAAGTTTTTTAATGCTTTAAAATAAATTACAATTCTTATTAAAAACTAGAACTACTAGAAAATTAGGCTATAGCCACGATTTCGAACCGTGGATATAAGCCCAAAAATTGTGGCTATAGGTTATAGCCATGGTTCATTGAACCTTGGCTGGTATTGGCGTGGCTATAGGGCCAAACCTATAGCCACAGTTTGAAACCGTGGCTATAGCCCTATAGCCATAGTATGAATCGTGGATATAAGTTTGGCCTTATAGCCACGCCAATACCAGCCATGGGTTAATGAACCATGGATAAAACCCATCCCATTTCATTAAAAAAAACTACCCCCCCCCCCCCCTCGCACACATCCCTTGCACCCCTTGCACACCCCCCCTTGCACACACCCCTTTCACACCCCTTTCCCCCCTGCTAGAACCCTTGGACAGCCCCCCCCCTACTGGACCCCATGGACAGCAGCCTCCCCCCCTGCTGGACCCACCTGGACAGTAGCCTACCCTACTGAACCCCCGTGGATAGCAACCCCCCTGCTAGACCCCCTGGACAGAAGCCCCCCACTGTTGGACCCCCATGAATAGTAGCACCCCCTGCTAGACCCCTTGGACAGCATCCCCCCTACACATCCCTTTCCCCCCTTGCACCCCCTAGACAGTATCCCCCCAACCCACATCCCTTTCACCCCTTTAACACACCCCATTGCACCCCCCCTATACACCCCCTTACACCCCCCTTGCCACCCCTTGCTAGACCCCCTAAACAGAAGCCCCCACCCCCTACTGGACCCCCTAGACAGTATCCCCAACCCCCCTGGACAGCAGCACCCCCCCCCCACTGGACCCCCTGGACAGCAGCCCCCCTACACATCCCTTACACACCCCTTTCCCCCGCTGCTGGACCCCCTTTACAACACCCCTGCTGGCCGCCACCCCCCCCCCCCCACTAGACCTCCCTCCCCCCCCCCACCCCCCCTTGCACCCCTCCCCCTGCAGACCCCCCTTGCACACCCCCGCTGTAGACCCCCCCCCCCCCCCCCGGAAAACCTACCCCCCCCCCTCCTCTCTCTTGGACACCCCACTACAGACCCCTCCTTCTTGGACATTGGACACCCCCACCCTACATAATCCCCCCTCCCCCTATAAATCCCACCGGGATAGCCCCCCTGGACAGACCCTAGACACCCCTAGTCCCCGGATAGATCCCCCTAGACAGCCCAGACCTCCACTCCCCTGGATAACCACCCCACCCTCCTCGACAGACCCTAGAAGCCCCCCCCCCACCTCAGAACCTAGACACCCCCCACTCCCCTGGACATACCCCCCTCCCACCCTCCGGTACAGACCCTGGAACCCCCCCCCCCCCCCCACTCCACTGTACAGACCCCCCCCCTTCCAGACCCTGGACCCCCCTCCCCCCAGAACGTGGACACCCCCCCAGACCCTGGATACATCCCCCTGGACAACCCAAAACTCCACTCCTCTAGACAGCCACCCCCCACCCTTCTGGACAGACCCTGGAACCCCCCCCCCCCCCCCAAGAACCTAGAAACCCCCCAGACCCCCCCCCCACTCCCCTGGACAGACCCCCCCCCCCCCCCCCCGCTCCCAGACCCTGGACACCCCCCAGACTCTAGATAGCTCTCCCTAGACGGCCCAAACCCCCACTCTCCTGGACACCGCCCTCCCTCCTGGACAAACCCTAGAACCCCCCCCCCCCAAACCTTGATACCCCCCCCCCCCTCCATAATTGTTGCATATTATAGCAGTACTCACATCATCTAGCTAAGAGCAAAAAAACACCACCATCCAAATAAAACTAAACTCAAGCATAATACAATATATATCATAAGAATTCAAACTCTCTACAATAGAAACAATTTCTACTCGTCATGCATTCGCACAGTGATTTGATTCCAATTATCTAAAAATGACCCACAAATCAATAAAAAATCATGATCCACTGCTCAAATAAAATAAATGTTTTATTGCTCTTTAAAAAAAATCAATGCTCAAACTAAATACATGATACACTTCTCATGTAAAAGAATAAGTAATAATGAATATAAAAATATGACAATTCAAACAGTTCATGTCAGTGTAAATGAAAAAGATTCAAACCAAGAAAACATAATAATATGTTTACAATGAAATATTTTTATCTGAAAAAATAAGATGAGTGTTGTAATAGTAGTTTTTTGTTATTCATAATGTCTCATGTGTTCTTGGGAGAGAGACTATCATCATATGGCCATGTTAGTAGATCCCTCCATTAGTGGGCTGAGTAGTTGTAGTAGAGCCCCTATTCAGTTACATAGAAAAGCAGTAGTAAAAAATCCCATGCATCACCTGGTCTATTAGAAAAATTTCATCCCTAAAAAAATTCCAAATCTGTCAAAATAATAGCCAATTGGGCACCAATTCTTACCAATCAAAATTGATTTTGAAGTACATACCAAAAACATATGAAAACATATATCACTTATGATAAGTACTGCATGTTTTCAGGATTATTCAGAACATTTTGGGTGTGGAACAGTTTAAACCATGAATATGATAGTTTAAAAATGTCGACATGTAGTAAAAATTAGAATAAGGACCTTTTTGGGTGATAAAGAGCCGATGTTCTGAGTGGAATCATTTATTGATTTAGGATCTAGTAGTCTAAGTATCATTGCTGAAATTAGTGCTCCATTTTTGGAAAAAATATGTGTGAATCCTAAAAAACTTCAAGGGGGATACATACTACTCATCTAAATGAAAGAGATTCCCCTTTTAGAGATCCATTTATGGAGTTTGTTTCATTGAAGAATACATGAATGAGAATAAACATCACATGAGGAAAATAAATGCAACAATATCTTCATTTAATAATGAAAAATTGAATATTCATTATTTAGAAACCTGAAACAAAAAACATATTTTATTATAGATAAACCTATAAATCTATTATAGAAAATAAAAATTCAAATTAACAGAAAAGTAAGCAACTTCATTAACAAAAAAACATAACGATTTAACTATTAATCAAAAATTAAAATGAAATATTCAGCTTAAAATCAAGAAAAATGGATGAAAAAAACTTCATTAAAAAATAACTAATGAAAAATTTAACTGAATTTTTAGTTAGAAACAACAAAATCAAAATAGAATGCATGTTTGGTATATCAACTAAACCAACTGAAACAGAAGAAATTTGATACCTATACAAAGTATCAAACATAAATAGCAGATAATTGAGGGATGGAGGGGTGGGTGATAGGGGAAATGGTCCTGGAGGAACGCATAGGGACCGCAAGGAAGGAAGCAAAAAAATGGAGAAGTTGTGGAAACCCTAGATTGGGAAAATTGAAGAAGATTAAGGCGGTGGACTGCGAGGAAGAAATAATAGAGGATTAGTGGAAACTGGAGAGTGGAGAGACAAAAATCAATTCAGTTTGAAATAACATTATGTGTATTTTTTCAGTATTTTGTAAAATCAATTCATATGGATGGGTAGTTTGAAAGTAGTGAATAGATAGATCAATCCTCTAAAAGGTGATTAATCTATATGAGATTATAAAGGCCTGAATATTTTTATGTTGAATGTACAAATTTTTTTTGGAAATAACTGATTAAACTAATATGTGTGTAGTGGAGATGTAATGGATATGCTAAAATTAAAATATATTTGAAACATGGTGAAATAATAAAAACTTACCCAACATCAGTGCTGCAACTAATTTGTAAAGATACACAACTCCAAAAATGAGTCACTACTCCCCTTTCCATGATGGTGTATTTCTCTAAATTGTTGCGTGACTCCACCATGTGACCCTATATATAGGATCAAGAACATCCCAACACAGTTAATGTTTACTAATGATTCATCACCCATTATCATTCTAAAGCAGTTGTATTGCTCTAATAATATGTGCAAATTTTAAATTTTCATCAAAATAAAGAACATATAAATGAACAGACTATTCAAATAAGAACTAATAGTTGTAGAAGTTTCTAAGGAATCATCATAATATTAGTAAACATTAATTTTATATGAAAAGGAATAAAAATTTATTTTTACCGTTGAGAAATCAAATATATTATGTAACGTACTATTCAGATAATAACTAATAGTAATGAAAATTGAAACTGGAACACTGTAATTGTGAAAGTCAACATAATGGAGATAGTTTGGAAACCAATCAAATATAACAAAATCTATACAGAAAAAAAATTAATTGTGAAAAGAAGGGTGTGTGAGGTTACAAAAGCTGTAGTTTATTAAATGATAATCACATTGTACCTTCCACGATGGTATATTTCTCTAAAATCTAGCGTTACTCCACCATGTCCCCTTGTATGATGGATCTAAACATTGCATTAATATTGATTATATTGAATATATTGAATTCATAAATTAGTGGTACAAAATATTGCAATAAAAGTGGATTAAATATGGAGATAGTTAAAATAGTATAAAACATAAATGATAATCACATTATACCTTTGTACTGATGTTCATCCGGCACATTGAACAATATCTATACATAATAGTTGAAAAATTAGAAATATAATGTATAAAATTAGAATAAATAACAAATCAAATAAATTTTATCATATTCAAAAAGTCAAAACAATTGAACCATAACAAAGGAAAATATGACAATAAAAAAGACAATAAATTGAAACCAATAAATCATATCAAATTCAAATGAGAGGAGGCTAATGATCTGTAATAAAAAAAACCCACCTGCACACCCCCCAACCCCCTCCCCTGCCCCCAACTACACATCCCTCCCCCCAGCCACCCCCTCTCCCTTCCCCCTTCCCCCTGCCCCCTGCCCCCCACCTGCACACCCCCTGCCCATCCCCCTTCCCCCTTCCCCCTGCCCCCTGCCCCCCACCTGCACACCCCCTGCCCATCCCCCTTCCCCCCACCTGCACACCCCCTCCCCTGCACCCCCACCTACACACCCCCTCCCCCTCCCCCTCCCCCTACCCCCACCTGCACACACACCTCCCATTGTCCCTATCACACCCCTATCCCCCACCTGCACACCCCTAATCCCTGCCCCCCTGCCCCCACCTACACACCCCCTGCCCCCCCACCTGCACACCCCCTACCCCCTCCCCTACTCACCCCCCTACCCACCCTACACCCCCTACCCACCCCATGCACTCCCTACCCACCCTCCACATTTCATTCCACTTCAACCACTTAATGAAATATGTGTATAAAGGATCATTCATGATGTTTTTTTAGAAAAAAAAACCTTTTTCCCCTAGATCAGGATGATGGATGATTTCCAGGAATCCAATCTTGAATTTGGAATGAGTAGTTGTTTCCATTATGATTAATAAATATTGATTTTTTGGATAATCCAGAATACTTTCAAAGGATGTTTATCCATTTCATGGGAAGTTTATAATTACTTATATCATTATGAGTCTAAGAATTCAAATGAAATTGAATTTTTAGTCCCCAAGTAGAGAGAGTTTCAAGAAGTGGTATTTAGAAAAACAATCTGAGTGTTGGGATGTATCTTGAGGGTTTTTATGACTATTTAGGTGTTCAGGTGGTTCATGGGTTAATCAAGTAGCAGTTATAGGGTTTCTAGTTCATTCCACTTAATTTTAAGACCCATCAATTACCATGTCTAGGTACACTGGGTACCAAGTCTAATAAAGGAAAAAATAGTTAATTATGAGTTTTATAGTGAGGTATCCTATAGTGGGGAACTAGTTATGGCTTACTATATAGCCATGTGTTGGGTTTATGGTTGTGTTCTCTATGTATTTCATACTCCCTTACTGTATTCATATAGGCCACATCTTGAATGAGATAGTGGTGGTACATGATATGATAATAGACCTGACCTAAAGAATAGATTTGTGATATAAGATGAGATATGGGACCTCAACTTATGTGAGTGGGTGATATAATGATTTGAGAAGAAATACCTCACCCTAAGTGAGATTTTTATGGTATAAGATAAGATAAAAGACCTCACTCAAAGTGAGATGGTTTCCATTTGAGAGGGTTTATGTGAAGTCACTCTGAGTGAGTGGGAGGTGTTATTAGATAAGTTATGAGACCTCACCTTTAGTGGGAGGGTGGAAGTACGAAATAAAACATGAGATCATAACTTGTTATGGGACCCCTCCTTGAGTGAGAGGGTTCAGGCCTGAACAATTAGTAGAAACTATATGACCCAAGCCGCACGGTTTGTTTAAACAATGTGGCTGCAGACAGGAGAACCTAAAAGTCCACACGGATTGTCTACAATTGTGCAGGCTTAGATACACAGCCATGTGGCCTGTTGCAGATGGGGGGAATATCCATTTATCACAGTTTTCACATAGTTTGTGAACTGTGTGCAGTGGGGTTTTGGGAAAAAATAGCATTTTCCCCTCTCTTTAATTATAAAAAATAGTTATCATCTTCCCTTACCTACAGTGGATATTCAAGTGGTTCGTACTCCCATAGAGCTTACTCCTCCATGCTTGGATCTTCTACTACTCCTTCTGGAATCTATTTTTAATTCCTTAGGAAGCATTGGATAACATAGGTTAAGACTAACCTCATGTTTATACTACCATGTATGAGTTCAATGATCTTGGTGTTATGGTTGTATCCCAAAGGTACATGTTCCAAAACTTCCAATGGTGTAATTAGACATGTCTCAAGATGCTCTTGATGAGGTTGAGTCTTTCATGACTGAAATAAAGGAAATCCTACACACTTTATAAAGTTTTGTATAAAGATAGTTTGAGTTAATTAAAACATTTCAACCCTATATAACTTCCATCTCAAAACCTTTAGTTGTTTCAATTTTTTAGAGTGGAGTTGATCAATTTCTCTCAAAATGCACTAAAAAAATATAAGGAACCCAAGAATCAAAAAATCTATAATTAAAATTGGTCCAAAGAATAAAAACGGAATAATCCTTACCCAAATCAAATGTTGAACTCACTATCTTTGATGGTGGTGGATAGAACCGGTCTCACCATAATAATCCACCTATAAGAAAATAGTGGGAAAAGAAATGAGATATAACGACTTCTTATATATGTGTGATCAGTGTGTCAACTGTTCATGATAAATGATACATGAATCCATAACCAATAATGAACAAATTATATTCAGATTGATATGTACATCCCAATACTAAATAACATGATCATTAATAAAGCTCTTTATTTTTCAAACATCACTCAACTCAAATCACAATGATTTAAGCTATGATGAATAACCCAAGCATCGAATCAAAATCATCTATATTATTCTCAAAAACTCATGATGTTTTTTTATCAAGAAGCTATTTCACCCCCCTGCCCCTGCACTAGCACCCCCCCCCCCCTACCCCACCCCCTGCCCCCTTCATTCACCCCCCCCCCCCTTCCCCTGCACCAACGCCCCCCTCCCCCCCACCCCCTACCCCACCCTCCCCCCCTTTCACCCCCTTCCCCTAACACACACCCCTCCCTACCTTGCACCCCTCCCTCTTCCCCTTCCACCCCCACTACCCCCTCCCCACTGCACACCCCCTCCCCCTGAGCATTTCATGATATAATGCCAACCATATAAATATCAGATCTTGGTGTAACCCAGGAATAACAAATTCGTAGGTCCAAACAGCCAACTACACATCATAAATGGCTCCATTAATATATTACAATCATCATGATAATTTATATAAACTCTAATAAAATGACTGGATTGAAGTTGATTCCTAGGCACCTCTAGTAATCACTGAATAAAAAAAATCCCCCAAGTCACCATGCCAAATGGTCAGATCCCATGCATCCTGATCAAGAATAAGTAAAATCATCAGGATTGATTGGATAATCCTAGGGATAACATAGTAATCTCATAATAATAATCTTGAATAAAAATAAATTATCCCTTTATCCAACTCAGTTGGATCCTAGTTAGGTTGGGCATCCTAGGGACTTGTGGCATCCAAAGCACCCCATATAGACTTGAGGTCGAATCCCAACGTCCAAAGAATTCTTCACATGGTTCAACAACCGAATCCTAGGATTCATGTCAGGAATCCATGATGACATCATTATGTATAATTTGTCTCACAACCATACCACATAAGGCCCAAGGTCGGATCCTAGGAAACACTCTTAGGAAACCACCATACCATCGTCACATTAGGCCCATAGGTCAGGTCCCAAGAAGTACATTTGGGCACAATGGTTGCATCCAAAATAAACATATGAAGGTATAAACAAAAGTTAAGGGTTTTAAAAATTTCCAAACCCATCACTACAATTCATCACCACATGGGATTATACATTTGATGCAGGTTTTAAGGTGACACCCACTACTATCTCTACCAAGGCCATATGAATCCGCTTAGGGTTGGTTAGTCAACAGGGCACCCATTGGGGTCCCCTAGTAATAGAGGCACCCTCACACAGGTCCTTGGTCTTAATCTAGTTTTTTGTTCAAGAAGGATGATCAAAGTAATATTGTTTTTCTTGGAATCATAATCAATAGAGCACAATATTTTTTAATACACAAGATATGTCATGTTGACAAGACTCAAGAGATGGCACTTGACCCATTTTGGTCTTCAAGGTCTCACAAGGTCTATCTACTCACCCAACCCAAGTCCATAACCTAGGATAAGTGTGTCTCAATTTAAGGCCTAGACTATTAGTGTCCAAGGTAAACCATCTAGTACTAAGGTTCATCAAGGCCTTAGCACTTTATAAATCATAATTGATGAATTTAAATTTAATTAATTAAAAAAGTTAATTAATTAAAAAAAATTAATTTATATACTGGTCATGGGGTTAATTTAATTTAATTAAATTGATCACTTCATTAGCAAGACTCCAAGACATGAGAATAAATCAAAAGCATAAATACCACATGGTAAAGTATGCATACCGTCTATCTTTATTCGACTCTTTTCTAATTATTTCCCAAAGGTAGGAAGAAGTTTCCAAGGCACACCAAGGTCTTTCCATGCTTAGTCCCATCCCACATCACTAAGAAAGATCGCAAATCTCTCTAAGAAGCTTAAAACAATTATTTGAAACAATTAAAATTAATTTATTAGTTTAATTATAAAAGGGAATAATCATAAAAAATCTAACTGGATACCTTATTACACTGGAACCAAGTACAACGACATCCCAAGGGTCTGTCTCATATCCCCGAACCTACATCAAGAAAAATCCCCAAAAAACAATGCTAATAAAATTGTAAATTTAATTTATAACTTAGTAAAAGAATAAGAAAATCAACAATGATAGCATAACTTCCCAAATCGCAGAGAAACTGGGTGTATATGGAATCTTGGGATATCCTCATCCTAGGTTGTATGCAAGACCCTTGAGAAATGAAATCTGGTTTCATCTCAAGACATTTTCACATTCTTGTCAAGACTCGCACATCTTAAAGCACATACAACTCATATAAATTGAAGAAGAAACTTAGGGACCACCTACCACATAGTAATATGAGACTCTCCATCCGATATTGATGGATGGACCGATATAAATCAACATGATTCCTTAAAATAGATAAAATACCCCATGTTATAGATTTAGAATGAAATGCCAAGAAATGGTGAGAGAGGTCGCGATGGGTACTGTTGAGGTTGGAGGCTCGCACATAGATGGTATCCGAGAAGAGGGCGCCACTGTGATATAGGTCGAGGGCGGAGGGTCATGGATCGAGGGAGGATGGAGGAGGATGGTGCCGTCGTGAAACAAGTTGATGACGGAGGGTCGCAGATTGGGGGAGGATGGAGGAGGAGGGCACTGCTGTGAGAGAGAGGTCGAGGGTGGAGGTTCACTGATCGGGGGAATATAGAGGAGGATGGCGTGGAGGGTCGCATATTGGGGGAGAATGGAGGAAGATCCCAATAAATTTTAGGGGGGAAAAGGGGGGGTGGCAAACGGATTGGGGGGGAACGAAGGAGAAGCCCGCCGAATTTTGGGAAAAAAGGGGGATAACCAATTTTAGCCATGGTTTTTTAATTAATTCGTGGCTATAAACTGGCTACAGCCACAGACCTATAAAATCGTGGCTATATGTTGGTGGCTATAACCTAAATTTCTAGTAGTGTAGTATTTTTCACTATTAATCAGAAATTATATCTTTTTAAAAAAAAATCATAGAAATTAATTCTGATATAATTTCTAAATAATTATTTAATTTTTTTTTATTTTTTCAAATATATTTTCTAAAATTTTGAAGAATTATTGTTACAATAAGTTGGAAAAAGGTGAAAAAACTACATTTTAGAAAAAAAATACATTTTAAGCATAAAATTGGATTTATTATTATGTATTATCTATAAAACACATAAAATGAATGTTAAACATTCGATTGAATATATAATATTAAAATTTAGTTAAAATAGTTTACAAATATTTATTTTTTTAGTTTATTAAATTAAAACACCTTTGCTTGTGAAAAAAAATTAGTAAAACATTTCCTTCATTTTTAAATAGTCTTTATTTTCATTTCTAATTAATTGGACACAAAATAATTAATTTTATATACATGTGTAAATAATATATATTCATAATTTATTTATTACTATTCATATCCACTCTTCCAATATCTAGGCGATAACTATCATATTAAATAATATTATTTTAAAAAGGGGGTTAACCTAAGAGTTAAGGACACAATTATCAGTAAAACATGTCCCAATTTGATTGGTTTATCATATTTAGACCTTAACTTATCCTACCTTCTAAATTCAACTAATTTTGATCCACTTTTCATGATAAATACATTTATTATATTTAAAAGTTATTAATATTGATAAGAATGGAACCCCTCTCCCTTATAAAAGGGAACATACTCTTACTTATCCACACACTTTTAACACCTTATACAGACCAATATATGACCAAATCACATACCAATATCCTCCCCATGTTTTATAATTACTGTTCTCACCAAAATCCAAAACTAAGAAGGCTTAAGGCGTAACCTAAATAAGGGTATCATTCGAAGAGTTAAAGTTATTAACCAAGTTCTTTTAAGTATCTTTCTTGTTCCACCTCTTGAAAATGTTATATAACCACATAAAAATAACCAAATAAATATCATTGTTATACTAAAATTTCATTATGTTTATTGATCAATCATTTTCTACCTTCTTTCCATATAATGAAAAAACATCGCTCATACGTACGTGCATATTACTGCCTCCATAAAGCGATGTAATTCATTTTTCACCATTGAATCTAATGGATGGTTATGTAGATATATTTAATGACTATATATATTATATTTATAACATAATTATGTCTCTTAAAATATAAATTATTATTTACCTTCCTTTCATTACATTCATTGAAAAATGGAAGCAACACCCGTGTGTACGTGCAGACTACCAACTCCATAAAGTGAAGTAATTCATTTTTCATCACAGAGTTACATGGATGGTTATAAATTTATATATAAAAAATATATAAGATATTTTTTAAATTATTAAAATTCTAAAACCATGACCAATATTCAAGGAACATAAACGTCAAACCAAAATATGCATAGAAAATGGAAAAGTTTATATGAAAATATTGATTTTAACAAATAATTATTAATAAATGGGTAATAATAAATTATAATATAATTATATATTTTAAGATAATTATGAATGTGGTTATTTTATATATTTATAATAAATATAAATTTATTATACACGAGGTTAGAGTGCATATAAAGCAATTCACGAATTGAGTTAAGGGTTTGTGTGACAATCTCACTTGTACGAGGATTATTTATGTTTCAATTTCAATTATGTACAATTTCATGTTATTTATCTCATAAAAATAAAATATTTTATTATAATTTTTTTATTTATAGGTTTTTATGTATTCATTTCATTTTCCCCCTCTTTGGTACTCAAAAATAACAAAATAATGTTTTTATGGAAATATGACCTTATTTTTTTTCTAGTTAGGAATATTTTTATTTTATATCCATGTTCTTAATAATTGTTTTATAGAAGTTATTATATAAATTTATATTATTGATCAAGGTATTTTTATAAAAAAATTCTTTCCTTAAAATTTTTAAAGGAATCTTCTTATTGTTTTCTGAATGGTGAATTTTTTACTTTCTTTACAAAAGTATGAAAATAATTATTTTTAAACATTTATGGATTGAATTCATTTTATACTATAATTTAATTTATTCATAATTTAAATATCATTAAAATTTTCTATCCGTTTTCAAAGAAAATTGTATTCCCATTATTCTAAGAGATTTTGGTTTTTAAAAGTTTCCAAAAAAAGGATGTTTTCTTTTGTTTCCAAAATCATAATTATAATTATTTTATAAAAACTAGTTTTCAACTTTTTCAATATCTTTTAAGTAATATTATATTTCACTTGTGATTTTATTTAATGATTTCATCTAATTTCTTTCTCTGTATGACTTATGATGACGATGTTTTATGGATATTATCATAAAACCCATTTATTTCTCATGAGTTAATTAAGATTTGGAAAAAAGATGAATTATTTCATTTTTTTATGGATTAAATATGAATGGTTTATTATTATATGAATGTTGGGTCCATTAAAAACCTATAATTAATTGGTTAATGTGTTAAATATCATGAGATCAAAGGGTATACAGGTGGCTAGATGACAGAGAAAATTTACGTGCATATTTTTTATCAAATAATGAGTATTTTTTAATTTTTCTCAATGATAAAACCCAAGTATTTCATTGTTTTATTAAAATAATGGGTAATTTGAATTCTATAATGAAAATGAGCAAAATTGTGAAAAATACATAATTCTGGGTTTTGGACAGATTTTGACCACAAGCGTATTTTTGTCATTTCTTAAAAAATATAATTCAAAATTCTGTGATTTGTTTTTTGTTATAATCCTGATTTTATTTCCTCTGACTTTATCTTTAGAACCTAGAGCTTATTCGAACATCTACTAGCCCGAAAAAATCATTGAAGTTGGAAACTGTTTCCGGGCGGACAGCCTGGACCCCACCACCGTAACGGATGCATAATTCGGTCTCCACAGCTAAAATTTTAGTGATTCCACATGGATATGTAATATGACTCATAGGAATGATAACCCATTAAATTACATGGAGTTTTTCATCTATTAAGGATGATATTGATCGTTATACATTTAATGGAAGCTTCCTGGATATTTCGGCCAGAAAAGGTATATTCAATGAAAATTTCATAACTTCTACATCTGGTGGCTAAATTCATGGATATTTTTAGAGGATACAGAAAATAAATTTATGAACATATTTTATGAAGGAAAAATTGCAAAAAAAAGTCATTTATGGGGGATAAAATTCGTCACATTCAGAAGGAAGAATTATACCTACAAAAGGAGAGGAGCTTCTGCCTCTCAATTCATTCCTTTGCATCCCATTCCAACTAGGAACAAGCATCCAAGAGAATGAGAACGTCATCCTACTTGTTCTTCATTAATAATTCATTCCTCCATGTTTATTTTTTATTTGAATTTGATGGCCCCACCTTGCATGGTGGGGTACAATATTGTGTGATTGGATGAAGGGAAGGGGGACCCCATTATGTGATGTTTGGGTTTCTGAAGTTTAATTCAAAGAACTTTTTTTCTTTTAAATGAATGATTATAAATTTAATTTATTTTTTAATTTAAATTAAATACGATTTTATTTTGATTTATTCTTAAATAATAAATATTTTTGATTTAAATATTATTCTATCCTTGCTTGATTTATTCATTTTTACACCGATTGGTTAATCTATAAAGAAAATCAACTAAGAGAGTGATTTGGTGATAGCTAAATCACATGGAGAAATTAAGATAGATTAATTTAATTATTTGGGGAAATCAATACCAAATTTTTTATTGCCTAAGTAATATATATTAATTCATTAATATCTCTACACTTTGATAAATAATTAAATCAAAGGTGAAAAGAAGAAACAATTGTTATTAAATTCACTTAATTATTTTTTTATAAAACCAAAGGATTCATGTTTTCTTAAAAATTATGATGAAATAACAAATGGAAAAACCCAACCTAAATCCAATCACTTATCTCACATATTAATTTCATAAACATTTTAAAGAATACCTCTTGTTTTCTTAAATCATTCAAACTTGTTATTTTTTAAGTGACACCAAGATTAAAACACTGCTCCTTGGAGAACGAAATTCCGGTTACCATTCATACTACACCTTTAGGGGGATTTAATTATTTTTTCCACACCTCACAATAAGTGTGTGTCAAAACTAGCACCGCTACCGGGGAGCAAGTGTAAATCTGCATGACCAGGACCTCTAACGAGGAACTACTTGATTTTAACCCTGAGATAGAAAGACCATTGTTTAATAGTCTTAGGAATCTCAATCTTGAAATAAATTTTGAATAAATAAGTTTAGAAGACTCAAGTATCCAATCAGAACCACCTTTCATGGAGAGGTAGAATATTTTGTGATTGGGTGAAGGGAAGGGGGGGGCCATTTTGTGATGTTTGAGTTGCTGAAGTTTTATTCAAAGGAATTATTTTCTTTTAAATAAATGATTTTCAATTTAATTTATTTTTGAATTTAAATTAAATATGATTGTATTTTGATTTATTCTTAAATATTAAATTGATTTGATTTAAATATTATTCTACCCTTTCTTGATCTATTCATTTTTACACCGATAGGTTAATCTATGAAGAAAATCAACTAAGGGAGTGATTTGGTGATTGATAAATCAAGTAGAGAAATTAATATAAATTAATTTAATTATTTAGGGAAATAAATACCAGATTTGGTATTGCCTAAGTAATTAATATTAGTCCATTAAGATTTCTACACTTTGATAAATAATTAAATTAAAGGTGAAATAAAGAAACAATTGTCAATCAATTCACTTAATTATTTTTTCTAAAACCCAAGGATTCATGTTTTCTTAAAAACTACGATGACATAAAAAATGGGAAAACCCAACCTAATTCCAATCACTTCTCTCTCATATTAAATTCACAATCCTTCTTAAGATAACCTCTTGCTTTCTTAAATCATTCAAACTTTTTATTTTTTAAGTGACACCAAGATTAAAACACTGCTCCTTGTAGAACAACATTCTGGTTACCATTCATACTACACCCTTAGGGGGATTTAATAGTTTTTTCCACACCTCATGACAAGCGTGTGTCACTAGACCAATCCCAAGAGGGTACATGAACGGTTATCCCAAGCCCAAGAAGGAACACAGGTGGTTTTCCCAAGCCTGCTATGTAATGAATGACTTAGTGTTTAGCCTTGAAATATGATGGTAAAACTAATATATGTTAATTTTATTTAGTAATAATAATAATAATAGTAAAAAAATAAAAATACTAATATTAATAATAATATATGGCGGTAATATATATATATATATATATTCTCTGTGTGTGTGATAATATATATAATTAATATATACCAATATTATTAATAAAAACTAATATTGATATAAAAATTTCTAAAAATTACAAAACAAATAACTAAAATACTACAAACCCACAAAAAAATAAAAAACACAAAAAAAAAGTTAAAATAATTAATTTAAACTAATTTAAAATTTTATAAAAATGTTAGTAATTTATACGTGCATAAAATCTCCCAAACATAAATATTTTCACTTCTTGGTAAAATAATTAGAAACAACGAATAAATACACCCTCAGTCAAGCCAGAATAACACAATCATAAGTTCAAAATATTTCAATCTTTTTACACAAAAAAATATCATGATTATTTTAAAATAACTATTTTTAAAATTAATTTCTCTTCCACTTCAATTATTTTTAAAAAAATCATCCAAACACATATATCATATGTCTGACCATTCCAACACTCACATTACTCAAAATAATTTTAAACAAATCTATGCTCAATTATCGTGCACATGAATTATTATCAAATACATTCCATGAATTTCAAATATACACTTGTAAAAATCAATATGTTTCACTAATATTTAGGACTTTAAATTAGGTTCAAATGTTCTATGAGTCTATTGGGTGGTGGGCTATAAAAATAAAAATTTTGGGCCAAATTAGTGGATAAATCTTGAGATAAATGCATGATAGTTGTCAATCCAAATTAATCCCTCATATTCTCACCCCTGCACTTAAAAAAATTCTTATTTGTAAGAAAATTATAATATCGACACACAAGAGAAAAATGGGGGAACAACTCACTCAAATAATGGAAATATAAACATGATAGTATCAACTTCAGTATCCCATGAAATAGATTTAATACAATATCCCAATGAAAATCACATAAGAAGCTCATACTCTGTAGAATCTCAGTGAAACTAGGTATATAAAAAAAATGTATCTTCTAGAGTAAGGGGTTATCACTTTTATAGGTATCCTTAAAGGATAGGGTTACCACATAATAACCAAAAATGTACTCATTATTGGAACCAGGTTTTTTTGCATTCCCATATCAAAATATACATGCAAGGAATGCAGATGCTGTGAAAAATAATACATATAACATGATAAGATAATTTCTATCCATGTGCATGAAATGATGAATCTTCCCTCAAACAACCCTCTCCATGAAAAACTCCTCCCACACTTAAATTGAAATTGATCATATAAATATTCAAGATATGGGTAGGTAAGTGTATCAGCTATAGGAAGACTTGAAAAATAATTATTCATGGATTTTGATGGCTATAAAAGAGAAAAATTATAATTTTTTATCGGTGGGTCAACATTGTTAAATAAAAAAATCATCAGTTATTTTGGTATAAATTTCAAAATTCATATCACTTTGATGGAAAAATATGGAAATTTATAGAAGACATAACAGGACTGAGATTAAATTAAGAAATATAAAAATGGTAAGAGATATAAAAGGGGGAAAATCCTCATGGATATGTAGAAAACTAATTTTCAACAAAATGAGCATGGGTGAAAATAACTGTATAAGAAATAATTTTTAAAAAAACATTTTCAAATAATGGAATGATATCATTAATAATCTAATTCATGGTATTAAAAATAAAATAATTTTTACTAGTAATCATATGTTCAGACTGACCCAAGACAAAATTATTTTTTCCCTAACTATGATACTATTACACCGTGATATTTTAGAATATATTTCTCTTCAAATAAGTTTTTTGTGTTTGACAGCTTTATTGACACATAACATCGAGCCAAAAATGAACCTCGATATATTATAACCTCGCTACTAAATTAAAGGGTATGAATAGGATAAAAAACATTATGAAATATATATATATATATATATATATAATTTTTTTTATTCAAATCAAATTAATTTATTAATTCATGATAAATAAGTACTCAATATTTAGAAAATTCATTTTATGCTTTAAAAAATATATTTTATTCAAAAATGGGTTTTAATGTATTTTATGCATGTATATTAAAATAAATTTTAACCATAGTAATAAATTTTATTTAGTTAATTAAATATTATATTTTAAATCAACATTTTTATATTATATTAGGGTGATGTTTTTGGATTTTTTTTCAAAATATTTAATTTAATTGAATAGTAAAAAATACCATTTTTTGTGAAACTATCATTTCTTTTCATTAAATAATGTAATTTAATAGTCCCATATTGTTTTTAAATTTATCTTAAATTAACATAAGTATCATTTAATTATAAATTATATAATTAATTACCAAGGGATCAACATTATACTTAATTTTGGTATAAGTTCATTTTTATGTTTAAAAACACATTTTTCTAAAAACTTTTTTTATTATGTTTTATGCATTTATATTTAAATTGATTTATTATACTTATGTATATTTAATATTAAATAATTTATTCCATATTTGAATCAGTAGCATTAAATTTGTTAAATAGTCTCTTTTATTTTAGGTTATTATAAATAGTAACCACGGTAAATATGTGTCACCTTGTTAAG
The DNA here is from genome assembly GCA_963277665.1 of Viscum album. Lineage (NCBI taxonomy): Eukaryota > Viridiplantae > Streptophyta > Magnoliopsida > Santalales > Viscaceae > Viscum > Viscum album. The sequence continues at coordinate 2,049,584,535 of OY728156.1, read as the reverse complement.
GGTAAAAGGGTTAAATGTGATTAAAACTATGGGATAAGGCTTAAAAATCTCCAAAAAAACATTCATTTATTTAATATTATAGATTACATTGAACCATAATCATATTATCTTATATGGTTTGGAAATTTATTTCCCCTTTCCTTTAATAACAACCTTAATATTATTTTAAGTAAAGAAAAAAAATACAAAATGTAACTCTATTTGTTTTAATATCTATAGTATTTCTTAATAGTGAAAAAAGTATCTATGTTTGATTGTAAAAATTATTTTAAATTTGGGTGAATTTTTTTTATCAGGTAAAATTATTTTTGATTTTTATAAATGTAATAATTATCTTAAATTCTGATGCAACACTGATGCAATACATGTTCAAATAATAGAAATATTAAATAAATTAAATTAAAAATATGAAAAGTAATATAATTTAGATGAATTATTATGTTTCATGTATTTTTTATATAAATATAACATATTAGTGAGGTGTTAATTTTTTATTCTAATTCCTTTTCTATCTCGATGCCTTTAAAGTCAAACTACGTGACTAGTCTCAAAAATGACTTTAATAGTATCATATGTTAAATAATAATTTATTAAATGATTTAAAATTCATAAAAATATTTTATTTTTAAATTGAATGTAATATGGTCTATTATATCATATATTTTCTTCTTATGTGTCACTTTTAATATTATATTAAATTTATTGACCCTTAATGAGTAAAAAACTATGATATCACAGTAATTGTCAAAAGGGTTAACAAGGGGTTAAAACTGAGAGATAAGGGTTAAAAATCACCTTAACTTATCCAAATTTTAGTTTTTGAGTGTATTTTGACTAATATTTTTCCTATATCAAAATATATCAACTTTTTTCAACTTTCACATGAAGAATATTTTTTTTCTATTTAAGTATTTAATATAATCATAAGTGTGTCCCGTCCTTCATTATAAAAGGACACCACCCCTCCTCTATTCCTCACATATCCTTGAACCACTTTTCATGAAAAATCACTTCATGAAACTATTTTAAATATCCACATTCAAGTTTTAGATGTTATTGTATATTTAAAATATTATCTCAATGGTCCTTAAGAAGAAATCCAAAGGAGGTATCTCAAAGATAAGGTAATCATTTTAATCGATCTCATTCATTTTAATTCGCATTTTACCTCCTTCATTTCAACACAAATCATTCCAATATAACAACATCAGTATCTTCCATATAATAAGATTTTTTATGCTTAATTAACAACCTTTTTACATCTTATTTTCCATAAAATTTTAAATGAAATTATTGTTTGTGCATGTGTGTGGACTACCGCCTCCATGTAGAAATATGATTCATTTTCCATCACCATATTTCATGGATAGATATTATGATTTAAATAGTTATTATATATTATATTTCGGGAATAATTATTATTCTTTAATTATAATATCTTATCTAAATTTGAAACGTATTTTGTACGGTGGCACAAAAGCTATAATTTATTTTCCTGGTGTAGCACAGTAACTAATCAGGGTCATCTCACTTGAGGATATTTCATGGTCAAGAACTCACTACTTATAATTCATTTTTTATTTTTTTTATTTATATTTATTAAATAAAATTAAAATAAATTTTTTTTGAAAATTAAATGAAAAAAATGAATATTAAAATAAAATTAATGTATAAAGAATTAAGTCCCAAAAAAAGGAATAAATCCGGATAGAATTACTCAAAGTAAACCATCAACACCTTATTTTTAGTTTTAAATTCACCCAATTAACACACTCTATCATATGTGTGAACATCCTATTCTCGACATGTTTTGAATATGTTGTTCACTTAACTATCACCAAGTACATTGTACAATGCCTCCTCAATCGAGGGATAGTATTATAAAAGAGAAAGCTAAACCTCGAGTGGAATGTGGAGAAACAAAGGTTCCTTAACCAATAAGATCCCCCTTGGAATATCTTTAATAAAATAATAAATGTTAAGAATTATTACATCAATACTAGGATTGAACATTGATTTATCCCTCTAGGAGATTCCATGGTTTAGTTACGCGTGATCATGATTATTATAGAATAGAATGGAGAAGAAAGAGGTGGAAACACAATAGATAAAAATGAAATAATTATAGGAATAATAATAATAATAAATTAGTAATGAATAATGTTATTAAAAGATAAATTAACCCATAAAACTACAAAAATGTCTAACTATAATTCCAACCCTTTGATATGGAGAGTGAGTACAAATTTATAGCCATGAGGGTGGCTTATTTTCTCTTCAAAACATACCTCAAAACGTTCATGCATGGTAGATGCATTAAATGGAAGATTTTTATAATGTGGTTTTTTAAGATTTTTATTATAGCTACGATCTATATACCAACAATATTTCAGCTTATTTTTTCATGTCTAATAAAAGTTACAACCAATTCATTAAATAAATTAATTCTAGTGTGAAGAATCTTCATATTCCCATGCACTAGGTTCCCATACATTAATAGAATCGAAATAGGGATATTACAATATGTACATAGTTATTAAAAATTTAAATCGAACTGTTTTCTATATCTAAGTGAATTTTTATCTCATTTGGGTTGGTACTTTGTGAGATATATTCCCATCTTCAAAAGTATCCATATATGGGCACAATTTCAAAGGCCTAACATGTGAGGTTTAATTGAGCATTGAATAATTAGATTTACATTTGGTTAAAGTTGAATGAAATGAATCTCAATGAATATATAATCCTAAAAAATCATATTTTATCAGTATAGTGAAATTTATGTATTAATTACAAAACTAACTTAAAATAATTAAAGTTCTAAAAATTGTCCATTTTCATCATTAAATTCAAAACACTTATAAATCCATAAAATGTGAAAAATTACCTTAAAAATTAAAGTGGTTAGATTAATACATTGAAATCAAAAGTAAAATTAATGAAAATATTGGATCTTTAAAATCCCCTGCACTTAAAATTTCCATTGATGGTAAATCATCTATATTATTTTCAAAACAAACATCCCAAATCATAAATGACAACACTACTCAATTATCATATCAAAGGAAAATATCACCCCTTTCATATATATCAAAAATACCTAACTCCTCAAAAATAATATAAATATATTTGATATCATGTTAATACCTATGTGCATGTCATACCTACCTCATCATAAATGTATCTATCTTCACTTAAGTATTTTTGTTGTGTATTTTTTATCCTTCTCAAGAACATGTGTTATCTCTATAAGTATGATATTCTCATAGTATCTCCATTTCACTTATTCATAAAATGTCAATTGAGAGGTATTTTACATGGGTTTTTATGAGGCTGGGGGTTGGAAGGTTTTAAATGTAAAAATATCTAAGGAAGAATGAGAAGGGTTAAGATATAAAGTAAATGCATAAAAATAGTTTTGCTCAAGTATGGTGTTCTCCTCAATCAGCTTAAAAATGAATCACCTAAAAACACATATTTATTTTATTAGTAAGTTCACACTTGTAATTTCAACATAAATTATAAATTAATTCCATATTCCCCATTTTAGCATTATTTCAACTTGAATTCAAAACTACAATTTCTCTTCAGAAACATATTTTTGATGAGAAGAGGGGAAAATTTAGATATTAAAGTATTGATGAACTCACAAAAAACATTAATGATATTTGGGACACCAATTTATATTTATATCATTAAATTTTATTATAGTAAATCTTTAATAAATATGGTTATACTTTTTTTAAATTCTGCTTAAAAAATCTCCAGGAACGCAAAATACAACTCATCTTATCTCTCCCCCACACTTGAGTTCAATAATAATCATTCATTTAACTTCTATATCAGGATATAAAGGGACAAATTTATTGTATTTTGGTTTCCTAATAAATCATTTTATGGATACTAAGGGCTTAGTAAAGTTTATATGTAAAGGTATGCCAAAAAAAAGTTGAATGTAAAAGGGGCTTTCAAAATAGTGCCTCAATCAAACTTAACACATTCCATGAACTCTAAAATCTTTGAAGAATAGAAAAATAGTAAGTTATAGACCACCCAAAATTTATCACCACTCTAAAAGAAAATATAAATGTTAATAATATATCAAAAAGGTATGTAAACCTATCAGGTTAGTCAATATTTTCCAATTTCAAAATACTAGTGCACATGACTTTTATAATCAATCAAACTTAATCAAATGACAATATAGGAAATCGAGAAACAAAATCCATTCAGTAATATTTTAAATACTCAGTTATTTTTATCAATAAATATAGAACAAATATTAACATGATTTAAATTTTCTAAAGTATTTTATTTAAGCTTAAGAATCCCAAAAACACATAAAAAATAAAAAGTAAAACATGAAAAATTTACAAAAAACATGAAAAATAAAATATAAGCACACACAAAAAAAGCATAAAAACTATTTTAATTCTATCCCCCACAATTATACCATTTACTAACCACTTTTTAGTTCAATTAATATCAATAAATATTTCTGTACATAATTTTAATTGGGAATTAAATAAAATAAAGAAAATAAGAAATACAAACTGATTTATTTTTAAGTTTCATCCTTGAGTTAAGATCTTATCTTCTTCCATTTTGAACTTATAAAAAAAGTATAAAAATAAAATGAATAAAAATAAATAAAAAGGGGAAATAAAATGGATAAATCTTTGTTTAGACCCCCAAGTGGGTGCTAGGTTTTTACTACCCTTATCAGGAAGTTTTCTAATTTTATCCCCAATCCAATAGTGGGTGTAGTTTCTTTGATATAAACCACCACGTGTGAATTTTCCCAGTTTCTATAAGTAAAAAACAATAATGGTGATCCCTAGATAAGAGAATGAAATTTTCAACCCTCGGGATAGAAGAAATATAGAATTTTTCATGAAAAGAGGGAGGGAAAAAAGATAGGGGTGGTCTCTGTTGACTTCTATGGCATCCTCCTCCATATGGTATTCAATTTAATGTAGTATGGGTAGTCACATCACTACATTTTCATCTATATATTCTTATTATACCACTATTGTTTTTAATTCTCCCTTAAAATTAATTTACAGGGCCTTCTCCATGTGTGTTATATCATAAATTTCAAAAAATAAGAAGTCATAATATAATTTAGCTTGAACAATATTAAAACATGAAGAAACAATAAAAAATATTCCCTTTCAAATAAAACAACTTGGATATCGATCTATTCTATCAGGGCTAATAGAAGAACAATTTTAATAGGTGAATCATAATCATTTTAATCCAAATAAATAAAAAGGTAGAGAGGTGATGACTTTTCACTATCATAGATGGAAGATTCACTTACCTTTTCAACATCTTCAAAATCATACCAATACTCATATAATTCATTTTAATCTCCCAAATTTTCATCAACAAGTATGTTTTATTCAAATAAATCCTTGAGAAATGGTTGATAAATTCTAAACATAGATTTATTTAATTTATTATATGCCTCCTTGGGTTCTTTAATTTTAAAAATAAGGTGAGAACTATCTTCCTTCACTAGTTCTAATTCATGTTTCTCCAATTTCTTCTCATGAGATGCATGAAAATATTTAGATAGCCATCCCATTTTTCTATGAATGTCCTATATTATTTCACTAATCATTTATTAATGATCTTAGAGATTATTTTCTACCACTTTATCTTGGTGTTTCACCTATTAGTAATCAATCTATACAGAATAATTAAAGTTTTCATATATTATGGGGAAAAAAATTTAGATATTTTTTTATAAAATAATGAAAATTTTTAGAAATTTTGAATAAAAATTTGAATTATTAGCTGCTTGGATCCCTAAAAATGGAACTGGGTTTTGACATTCCTATAATATGGTGGTACTAAAGAAATAATTTTTTTTCCTAGTGCATCATAATAGTCAACCAGAGTGCTCTCACTTGAGGAGCCTTTATGGTTAAGAACTCAATACTTATAATTAATTTTTATTTTTTTATATTTATAAAATAGAATTAAAATAAATGGGTGTTTTCTAGTGGAATTAAAAATATAAATAAACATAATGATTATAATATAATGAATACAGACAAAATAAATTCATAGATAAAGAAATAACTTCCAAGAAAATTACCTTGAGTGAATCTTCATTACCTTATTTTTAGTTTCAAATTTACCTAATAGACACACTCCATAATAATTGTGAATATCCTATTCTTATAATTTTGTGAATATGTGGTTCAGTTAATAATTTCCAAGTACATCTCACATCCACCTCCTTGATCGAGGGAGAATATTGTATAATAGAAAGCTAGAACTTGGGTAACCAGTAGAGACACAAAGGTTCCTTACCAACTAAGATCACCCTCATCCTAAATCTAATAAAATAAGAAATACTAATAATGAATTTTTGAATATTTGAGTTATCTATTGATTCATCCCTTAGGGATATTCCTTAGGTTAGTTACTCATGATCATGTGTATTATATATCACAATGGAGAAAAATGACGTGGAAACATAAAAGAGAAAAATGAATGAATGAGAGTAAGAATAAGAATAATATATATTAAAAATTAATAATATTTTTAAAATGGAAAAAAACCTACAAATGACAAAAAAATGTCCAATTACAATGTCAACCCTTTGAAATAGAGAGTGATTACAAATTTAAATCCAAAAGTGTGGCTAATTTTTGATAAAAAATATTATTCTAAAAGTTCATGAATGTTAGGAACATTTAATGGAAGAATTGGGAAGTTTAGTTTTCTTGAAAGTTTTTAGTATATATATCTTTTAAAGACCAAAAAAAATTGAACTCATTTAAAAACTTTCATAAAAAATTATAGTTGATTCATTAATGAAATTATTTCTGGCATGGATACTCTTCATATTCCCATACATAGTGTTACCATGAATTTATGGCCATGAAATATGGTGAATCATGAATTTAAAAAGTTATGAAAAGTTTTCCTTATCATGTGTTATATCTTTATGTAAAGTTTTATCTCTTTTTTTGTACTTTGTCAGATATTTTCTATATTCAAAATTATCTAGATCTAGGAACATATTCCGAGGCCAGAATTGTGAGCTTTATTTGGTAATTAAAATATTGGATTGAGATTTGGGAATAGTTTAAATTAATTAATTCAAATGAACATAGAATAATAAAAAATAAATTTTTAAATTTATATCATTATAGAGAAAGTTATGTCCAAATTATAAAACTAACTTAATATAATTAAAATTTCAAAAATAAGGCATTTTCATAATTAAGCTCAAAATACTTCTAAAACCGTAAAAGGTGAAAGATTTCCTAAAATATTAAATTTATGGGATGAAAAAATTTTAAATTTTAAGTAAAATTATTAAAAAATATTGGCTCTTTCAACCTTCTGACCTTCCCATTCACTGGAAAATGATAACTTCACTCGTGCATATGTGTAGAATATCACCACTACAAAGAATTATGATTCATTTTTCATTTATTATTTACATGAATG